>VXAZ01001682.1:622787-837498 GCA_013399875.1 Gymnorhina tibicen
TCCTTCCTTCCTTCCTTCCTTCCTTCCTTCCTTCCTTCCTTCTTTCTTTCTTTCTTTCTCTTTGCCACACTCGAAGTACCTCAGAGGGGAAGACATTCCCCTCTTTTAGACACAGAAATTTATGTTCATTCAGTAGAGGGGAGAAAAACTTGGAAAATAAGGTGTCTTGACTCTTAGCCTAGCACCCTATCCACTGGACTGTCCTCCAATACTAAGGACTGCAAACACAATAAATCATATGGGATCAAAACCGAACAGAGGCTGAATCATCGAAGACTGTGGAATCAGAGGATATGTACCAGTCTCCTCGAGGTGAGGTGCTCCATGCCATGTTCTGATATTTATACCCTTAAAAAGCAAGGCTGAAGAGTGATGGAGTATGAAGGCTTAAGGGGAAAATGGACATCTACTCTTTTTCACACAACTATTAATGGTCAAAATGTTTGGGGCTGTCTGCAGGAAGTGTTCATACAGAATGTCCAAGGCTGAGAAAGAGCATTATCTGGCACAGAAACACACTTCTGGTAATAGAAACTCAAATTTTACAAGCAAAAACCTCTCAACAGAATCCTAAATATAATGTGGTGGAAGGCAAACAAAATTCCTGAGAAATTATTTCCCAATGACTTCCAGAAGAGAAAGCAAGGTAACTGAAAACAGAGCACACAATCCTGCCTTTGCTCTAGTCCTGTGGCAGAAAGACACACATTATTGTCACATTTAGTTTCACTTATTTTCCGTAAGTTCTAATTACCACCAGTACTTTAATTACTGCATTTTGCAGAAGACCCATACAATAACCATTGAAAAAAGTCACTAAAGCTAATGAAAAATTCAATTCCAATGACTTCACTAGGTTGGTTTCAGCTTTTAGAGTCTTGGAATAAAAAACTTTTGACAGTTTACATTGTTAAATAATTGAATGTCATATGAATGTCCTCTTTTAGTCGTCATTCATTTAATTATCTCCACTGTTGAAATAATGCAATAAGCCCATGCTGATCAGTATGACTTAGCACTTCTAAGCACAGATCTAAGAATTCAAAAACCAGTTATAGTATTTTTCCTCCAGAAAGATCAATTTCAATTTCAGTGTATATCCTCTAATATACATGATTATTAGCTCCTACTGTTGGGTTCACCATTCAACTCAGACTATAGGAGAAATATGTATTTACATATAATAAAAAAAATTTTCAGAGGGTAAGAACTGCTGAAATCAAATAGGGATTGAAATAGAGAAGAAGATGCTAAAAGCCAGATCAAACTTTGCTTTTTTTCTCTGTAGCTCTGCAAAGAGATTATTTTCCCTTTTCCAGTAACTTATCAACCTTTTGTCCCTGGAGTGTAGTTGGTATTTCTTGTTTAAAACTCCGTGGTAGCAAACTGATCACAGTTAGCCTAGATGTGGGATTTGAAGGTAGAAATACTACTATAAATTTTTTTGAAGTGTATGATTATTGAAAGTCCATATTGGAGTTTGTAACATAGTGGTATCGGAGGTATTCTTAGAATGGATGACACAATGTACAGAAAACGCAGTATTTCATGTTCTACTGATTAGTACAGATCAGTAAATCTGTATTTTATTATGATTCATTGGTCAGTAATAATTTTCCCATTTAATAAAATTTTAAATAGAAGTATATACTATAACCATATACCAAAATATTTCAAACTACATTCAAGGAACTCACAAATATGGATATATTTGCATGTGTGTGCTACAGGTTTCTGTCTGCAAAAGAGAGATGCCATATGTGAAACAGAGGTACTGTTCCTCAAGGCTGTAAAGTCACTTTTATTCACATTAAAAATAATCATGCACGTGCTGCCTACCAGGAAGAATCCTCAAGTTTTTTATATCCAGAAGGGACATTTCTACTTCTTATAGGCTGTCCACTTGCAACAAAAGAAACCTGTGACTTAAGTCACCACCACTTCCTTTTAACTATTTAATATTCCAGCTTCATTCATCCCATTCTCTGAATTATCAGCAACTATAAAATGCAGAGTAACAACAATTTTTTAAGGAGAGCAGGTTCACTGGTAGCATGGAATCAATAACCAACCAAGAGTCTGACCCTTTGTAACACTTTTCCAATATTGTATTAACTCCAATGCGGGATGAATGAAAAAAATTAAGAGAAATTCCAAATCCTTCTCTTTGATCACTGCAGACTTGTATAGAAGGAGATCTCAATTTAGAAAGAAAATGAAACAGAACGAATAAACCAAATCTGTACAAAAGTTCTTGACATATAACAGGCACAATTTTTGCCATCAGTAAGCATGGACTTTTTTAACCTTCTCTGGAGAACTCAGCCTGTGGCATTAAGCTTGCACTGGGAAAAAAATGAAAATTGTAGCATTCTTATTTTCCATCTAAGTCATGCAATGGGATGAATCATGTGCCTGAGAGTGGAGCAGAAAAGCTTGTCACTTTGAAAAATCATTACCTAGGTATGCTGGCTACAATGATTTCCCAGCAACAACATTACTGAGTAATGAGGAGAACAACTGAACTTCACCTTCTTCTCATGATGGAGCAGTGACTGTTCCTGCCAGTCTGCCTATTTCACATAACGGACTTAGGGCATTTGGAGTATTACCAAAAAATTCAAGAATTCAGAGAGCAATCACCGCCCTGAGGAGACCTGACACCAACTATGGCTGATCTCATCCAGAGATCACACTGTCACTCCCACAGGTTGCACCATCTCTAACACACCCACCCACCTGGCCCCAGCTGAGGAGAAAACAGATTCTCTCAGAACCTGCAGTGTGACCTCTACAACACACGCCACCAGATGCCTCCAGTTTATCTACGTTCACACGGGAACAACTTCTAGAAAACCATCAGGTGCTGAGCACTGGTGAATCCCTGCTCTTCCTGTGAGTGCCCGTGTGATTACTGAGTTATTCCCTTTGGTCAGAAAAGCAGCCTGGTTCAAGTCTGAAGTCCAGCTTCAGTCTCCAGTTTGGTGGATCACTTCTCTGTCACCACCAGGTTTTTCTTCCATTACCAGTTTTCTGTTCCTCAAAAAATATATGCACAGATTGTAATCAACAGCCCAGATCCCTGTCTTCCTGCAACAAAACACACTGAGCTCCCTCCCAATCCTTTTAACACATTTTTCTAGTCATCTGAGCATTTCTGAATCCCATTCAATTTTTCAAAACTATTGCTATTTTTCTTTATATCAACAAGCTAGATGTGACTATGATGGTCTAAAGATAAAAGTACATCAACATCTGCTCACATGTTAGGAACCTATATAGCTTTAGCAACATTTTAAAATCTTTATAATAAAAGTATTACTTGACAAAAAAAGAAACATAAAAATAGCGTACAACTGAAAATGTGCAAAAAGTATATATAAAATGGATATATATAGATATATATATATATTTGGATTACCATATTCAGATTTTATCCAGATTTCCATAATGCTGTTACATAAGATAACTGGAAAAAGACTGAATTTAATGCACTGTACACAATGTCTGCTGCCTTTAACAATGAAATCTTTCTGGTTAACATTTTCTCAAAGGTTTCTTTGTAAGCAACAGGGCCAGCTCAGAGAAGAGGATGGGCATAGACAACCTCAGCCTGGCAAACTGAAAACATGGACAGTGGGGTAAACCTCTAACAAATAACAAGTCTTCCTTAGCATGCAAACACCTAAGAAAAATTAAAATGTCCACAGTCTATCATAAAAAATTAATAAATAATTCTTATTCTGGGCTGGCAAGGGATAGCTGGTTAAAAGACACACATCAGACACGTGCAACTGAGGCACACGCGTGACACACCATATGGGTGTAGACAGCCTGCAAAACCTGCACCATTCCTTGACGCGAATTTCTTTTAAATCCTTTAAATTCTTTTAAAACATTTCTGACATCGAAGTATTTGTCCTGCCTTAATGGTAATTTCAAGTGATGAGCTCACAACATGGCTTCAACAGTACAGCAGGAACCAACTGGAACCTTTTACATTTTACAGGAGTAATGTAAATTAAGTAACTCTGGTTTATCAGTCTCATAAGCAGCTCTAAGTTCACTAATATCAGAAAAATGCTTCAGGTAATCAACAAGCTAAGTAAAAATATTTCTGTTTGCTCCCAGATTTGAAAATGAGCATTTAGGTGCAGCGAAATGAAAGAGGCAATTGGAAACCAATTAGGTGAACTGAAAATAGAAATGGTTTCAGCCCCAGATCTGCAATCTGCACTGAGACTTGCATCAGTGTTCTTATTATATCTTATGCTTTGAATTGGGCTTCACGTGACAAAGAGCTGAAAACGCTCCCTCGTTTGGTAGAACTGGAGTATTCTGATATTTATCAACAATGGCAGCAACACAACCACCACCCATGTTTTGGGTTATTTGCATTCCTGAGTTTATAGCTGTTTAGGCAGGCGGGATTTTGTCTGTTTAGAGATATTAAATTCAGACTGGGCATTTTCACCCAAGGCTGCTCCTCCCCACCCTTAGAAGTTAATTCACCAGTGGGATCTACCACAACTAACACAGCCAGAGTCAAGACACTACAGAAAGCCTTCCCATGCTTCTTGCCTCCCTGGAATGGGCATTTGGAAAGGGGATATTTGGGCACAGTTGGGCTTTATGCAGTTTTAAGGAGCAGCACATGAAAGACAAGTATTTTTTGGAGCTGCAGAGATCTGTTAATGACACATGGCAATGTGGCCTGCTTGCTCTCACTTAATAAACTTTGCTGTAATGGTAACTGGCGAGTGATGTCCCATTCTTATTTCACCTCACGAGCTTTATCTCTTACTCTCTCCTATCCTGTTGAGGTAGAGGAGCAATTCAGCGGCTGGGGGGACATCTGGCAGCTGGTTATGGTCGATCCACTACACAACTCCCTCTAGAGTTGTGTGTGTGCCAGATAAATTTAATTCTGTTTGTATATCCCTTCCACACACATCTAGAGTTCCAGTGTCACAGACTTCATACTGAATGCACATGGTATTCTTCAGAGACTATCATGTGGCTACAGCCAGACAGAAATACTCCATATGGTGTTGCTACCGTACCTATAAAAAGGCTTTAATGAATTCTGACTTCATCCCGCCACATAAGAAGTATGGAAATGTAATGCCTGCCACATTTTGTTGCTCTCAGCCTCTCCTGCAGTCTGTCCTCCTGTGTCTTTTCCTCTCTCGTTCTGCACTGGGACGCTGTGCTCACCTCTAGCAGGCGTCTGAGAACATCCATCGCCCATCTGTTTGAGTTTAAATCAAGCTTTTTTCTTCAATCTGTTGCTCATGCTGCCCATTGGCTCTTGGAAGAATTATGATGCTTTACCCCCTCCTTAAAGCATTTCCTTGGCTTCACAAGGGTGGTGCTGTTGACATGTTAGAGATCACTGCCTATCGTGGTGAGCCACAGCATCTCCTGGTTTTCTTGTGTCCTCCCCAGCTCATTCAGTAATTTCCTTTCATCTTTTACACAGATGGTTATTTCTGGACACAATCTCCTTTTTTTGTCGTGTTGCTTGGTGCACCAGTTACTCAGAAGGATTAGCAGGATTTCTAGGTTCCATGCTTGTACAAATAAGAAATAATAATTAACTGATTAGGAGTTTGGGAAAATAAATAAGCAATTTTTCCATTTTCATAGATGGTATTTTCTAATTCACTTTCCCACTTTAGCACTTATTAACACTTTCAAAAAAGAAAGTTTATTTTAGGTTTCTCCTTATTTTTCCTCTTTTTGAAAGAAAAAAAAACCCTATTATTAGCACTAAAACCATTTCCATACATTAGAAAACTATTTCTATATATTAGACACAGACACATGGAAATACAGTGGAGCTTGAAGATACCAATGGGATTTTCATTGTTGAATAGGAACAATTTATATCTCTGCCTAGTGGCTGGCTTTCCAAAATCCTCACCAGGATTCATAGACGTGGACAGAAAAAGCAGCACTATTTTAGGTTGCTGGAAGGAGGCTGTTAGTCACTATGAACACTTTACAGCTGGTGAACATTGCAGGGGCTGTTGACCAAATGAACCTTTAAAGGAGAGCAATTTTAAGCCCACTAAAACTCAGACACATGCCAACTCATGAGGAAAAAAAAAATCCTGGGAATTAAGGAGAAAAACACTCTGTTAAATCACACAACTCCTGGCTCAGCATATGAAAGAATCACTCCTACAGCCACAGGAACTTGGAGAATCCCATGGAAGGGCACCTTGAATATTGTCCATTTAGAAGGTGTTAATGAGCTCAATCAGTTCAAAATACACAGAATAAAGGGGGTTAGGGTGGTTTGGTTTTATGTTTGGGGTTTCATTTAAATTCCTGAATCCATAATTTCAGGTGATATTTTACCTGAATTGTCTGGTGGCCAAATGTGTCATGTAAGACACTCAAGCCTAGCAAGAGGAGTAAAGGAACTCCAGGCTAAGCAGTCAACTGGAAGCAAGAGAAAGAAGTTATGAAGCCAAAGGAGTTTCAGCTGAATATTTCCTCTTGGGGTAGGAAATACACTGAGGAATTCAAGCTTATGAAACAGAAAAGGATTGGTCCATATTTTCCCATGTTTTTTTCCTAAATAGTGACAAAAGCCCTGCAGTGATGGAACAACCACAACTTTTCTTACAAGAAGACCTAATATACAGAATTTTCCTTTTTCTTTGGCTCTTAATTACATTCCTTTGCATCACATAAAAATTCACAGTCCATTCTGCTGAAAAGCAAATCTGTAACGATAGAAAGTAGGTATTACAGGGGAAAAAAAGGAAAATTATTACTGAATTCACAGAAATTCAGTATGATGCATTACAGCTACCTTTTGCAATGCTCTAGACAGAGGCCTACAAAGTTGTCAACAGAGGATTCAGCTCAGGAGATCTCATTTGTTTTGAAAATGATCTCTCTTTATCTGATAGCATCTGATTTCTGGGCTACAATTTAAAATAAAATATAATAAAGAAAGTTACTCAACTCCAAAGATCAAGGGAACAAAGAAAAGCAAACAAACATCAACAGCTTAGCAGCCAGTTTCATTTACTTTCACATTTTCAGAAAACAAATTAGTGTTTTAATATTCCAGGGGCAAACTACAGTAGTTGTGCTGTCAGATTTCAAGACACATTCCAAAGCTGTTCCTCTTCTCAATTTTGTGTATTAAACGTCCCATCTGGTTTGGGTCTGATCCAGTAAAACTAACCTGCATCCTTCAAATACCCTTTAAATGCTGCATCCTGGAGTTTTAATAACTTTCCTACTCAATGAATCAAGGGGTTGCTCATATTTCAGTGTTTAGCAGTTTGTGTGCCCCTTAAATCCTGCCCTCAGACACATTTAGGAATATCACAGAGCGTTCCAGGTTTCCCAGAAGCAAATTCCATTGTGAAATTTTATCTGAGACAATAAACATTCCCTAAATTAGTTTAATGCACAAAGCAACTATTTAAGTAGAGTTCTTCAAATGATATCACCTTTTGGTATTACCAATCCCATCTCATTTATAGTTTATATGCGCAGTGCTTCCACATTCCCTTCAACATTTAAATATTTATATACCAGTACTGCTCTGGGAGGGAACACATACCAGTGGCTGTTAGCAGGATGTAAAGCAACATTTGGATTGGTAGTTAGTGCAAACCTTGCCTGACTTCTTAGTAACTATAAAGATTTCATCACCATGCCACCCTAAAGCATGCCGCATGGCTGGAGTTCTTCCAGTGCTGTATTCTGCAACTCATAGAGCTGGGGAAAAAAAAAAAGCAACTTAGTTCCTTAATACAGGAAGTAAATAAGGCAGAACTCAGCTGAGCAAACGTAGCTGGGTTTCACCAGTTTTACACCTCCCTATGCTCCCCTCAAGGCTGATGGGGAACGCAGACATCCTGACCCAGACAACAACACAGGCCAAGCAACTCCAACCTTGCCAGTGCTACTGGCTACACTTCCAGTATAAAGGCAGCCTCGTGGAACAGGATTAGATACAGACAACTACTCAGGGTAACGTGAATCTTGTCCTTACTGTTTCTGCTTGAATACATCCTCCTTTCACCAAATATCACCTGAGATAATTTAAAAAATAAATACCATTTCTCTTGGATGTTTATACAAGCAAATGAAGAGTCTTTCTAATGAATGCAAGGCTGCTATTTACTTTCTTCTTAACTACTCAAATCACAGA
This sequence comes from Gymnorhina tibicen, assembly GCA_013399875.1. NCBI lineage: Eukaryota > Metazoa > Chordata > Aves > Passeriformes > Artamidae > Gymnorhina > Gymnorhina tibicen. Next base: position 630,973 of record VXAZ01001682.1, read on the forward strand.
CCCTGTTTAGAATTTAATAAACTTGCTGATTTGTTTGTTTATTTCCACAGCCTGAAGCAGCCGTTCTTCCAATAACCCTCCTTTGCACCTCTGATGCCAAAGGGTGGATTGGTTTTGAGGGGTTTTTTAGTGTTTTTTTGCTGTTGACTAGAAACGGAAAGGGAAAAGTAGTAATGTGTCATAATAGTCATAATATACCTTCATCAAAGAGTAAATGGAATGTTAACCCATCATATAAACTCTAGACAGGCCAGGAAGTAAGAAATTGCCATGCATGGTCTTCCCTCTTTTATGGATTTTATGGAGCCATGCAGATGAGTGGGAAAATATCAGGCAGGAACATTTATCATTTCTGCAAAGATAATCTGAGATTTCAGGTTCTTATATACCAAGTGAAGTGACTTTGCTGCTGCTCATGGTGCAAAGAGGCCAACCACAAACCCAGCAGTCTGACTTAAAATAAATTCAACAGGGAAGTTTCTCAGATTTATGAATGTTTCCTGGGGGATCTTGTCTCTGATTCACAGACATTACCACCAACAGGTAACATTATATCTTCTTCTTCTCTGACCTCTTGTACTTCCCACGACACATAATTTCATTTCTTTCTCCTACTGAAACTCCAGTCCCCTGCGTTTGGACTCGAATCTCCCCCACAGGTTTTCTGGAGATGAAATTAATCTCTCCTGAAAGATGCTGGAAATTCAGCTTTCTAAAGGAGCTCTAATGGCCTCAAACACTAAATTTGCATAAAGAAATAAAGCCTGACCAGGCAGGTAAGAGAAATGCCAAGTCTCACAGACACAGGGTTAAACTCCCTTCCTCCCCAAACCAGTACATCCTCACAGCTCCTATTATTCCCTTTAAGGCTGACAATATGTATGATTTGTGATTGCAGAACTAGAAGAACTGCTGGAGAGACCTTTACATATATAGATACTATATTCCATATCATCCTTTTCGTTGTCTCCTGAAGGAAATGGAAGGCATGGATGGAAGGGGTGATTCCTCAGCAGCAGCCAGCCACTCTGGTGCTCTTGTTTGTCTCTTGTATCAGCAAACAGCTAAAATAAGCCATCGTGGCACAGGGTTAATGGCTCAAAATGGACTGATGCCTTTGATTTTCTGGCTTTGCTTCCTGAAACATCTGCTGGCAAAAACACTTTTCTGAGAGTGCTCGGCAGAAGGACTGTTTTCCCCCAAAGTAAGCACAATTCCAGATATAATTCAGAACCAGAAAAACAAGCTGCAGAGCCAAATAATTGTCTAGAAATAATTATTTAACTGTTTCAAAGACAGTTAGGAATTTCCCTCTAAATGAGAAGAACTAGCAACCAGGAGTACCAGGAAGACTAATGGAGGCTCTAAAGACCCAAAGTTGAACAGTAGAAGCAACACAACTTCCTCTACTATGGTCCCTAAAAGCTGATTTACCTTTTTAAGGACCTATGAGCACGATGTAGAAGGCTACAAATGAAGTTATTTGCTGCAGTTAATAGCATTAATAATAGGTAATGAAATACAATAGATGATATACTATGCTATAATAAATCAAGCACAAATCCAAGAGGGTGGGAAACTGTTTGACAAACTGAGTAATATCCTTGCTTGGTTCAGAGCAGTGTGAGAAAGAACCATATTGTGGTCACTTCCACAGGGAAATTTCTTGCATGGCAAAAAACCAAAGCAGAACTCGAAATGGGAATGTCTGGTTTGGGACCCTGTGGGAACAGGAGGAAAGAACCCAGAATTTTTACCTCTATATTAATTATTTCTTCGTTTTCTTTCCCCTCAGTCCTAATGTTGTTTTTATGCAACCATTTGCATTTATTAGATTATAATTTCAGATAACTCGAAAGGAAAATAAACATCTGAACGCCTTGTACTGGAAGAGAAAACCAATATGACAAAGAAAATAACTAATATGATAAAAAATTTATATCTCACCAAGGCAAAATATCAATCCTGCTGCTTCTGGCTCACATTCAGTCTTATGAAGAGGCGGAATGAAAATTTTTTAAAATATATTAATAAATAATGGCAGCCCTGTTAAAAGCAGGATGCCGGGGCAAAAGGGGCCTAAGCAAAAGCCCACTCTGAAAAATTTGTAGATGCAGGAAGGATAAGAGGAGTAAATGCCAATTTTTTGCTATCTATTTTCAACAATGGAAGTACTAATGGACAAAAAAGAGTCAAGAATAGAAAGTTCTTGGGTATTTATTTACTGCATTCGTAGCCAGTGACAATCAGGTGCCTTAACTTGGTCTCATCGTGACTGGAAATGGTCACAACTAGCTGACAAGAAAAGCAGAGAGAGAGCCAGGAAAAATCTCTCACCTCCCCAGATCTCAGTGGTTCCAGAATCACTCACATCGCTGAAGATCACTTATCTGACTTGCCGATGTTCACAGCTCTGCACCACCACCCCAGCACAGTTACAGGCATGACACAAGCGCTGCTCTGCATTCTCAGAGCCAGCTCTGCAATGTGCTCAGTGCTTCCAGGGCAATTATGTTACATGATGCTCTAAAATAAATTCAATTATTAAACAACACCATATGTCACTCCCCTCCAGCTGGAAACACAGCATACACTTACTTTGGTAAAAAATCAAAACCTGCTGGAGGAAATAGTATTAGCTGTGACTGAAAAGCCTCATTCTCTGCTGTGGGATGGGCTGATAGTGTGATTATAAGTTTGGGTAAACTTTCACCTCCTCTCTGAGCACTTGTTCAATTTCTCTCTTACTTTACTCTCCCACCTGCAAAATGTTTGCCTATGTAAATTCTCACCTCTGCTGTTAAAATTACCTTCCTAGTCTGATAGTCTGGAAATATCCTTCCCTCCCTCCCAAGCTACCCAAGCTATTACTGTACGGAGTCATCCCCTCCACCCAACGTGTCACCTCTAAAAACAGCACATGCATGTTCTTGGATCTTGATCCTTGCTCTGTATCTTGGATTTTATTCCTTCTTGTGGCCCTTTACTCCTTCTTGAAGCCACCAAGCCCACAGCCTTTATTTTCTCCTCACTTTTGTTCTTATTGTTTCTCTTTTATCCTCCCTCAGTTTTCCACAAATGGAGCTGAGGAGTATCTACTGCTGCAAGGTTTTCCATTAAAAGACTTTTCATTACAGGAAGAGCTCAACTATTTCCAGAAAAATTGTATATATACAAACATAAAAAGTGGAAACACTTAACATGTTATAATCTTAAAACCAGTGCTTTAGAACAAGAACAAATTTTGGATTTTTAAAACTATATTTTTGTCCTGTGCAGAAATCATTACCTGCATAAGTTTTACTATTTCCTTTGGGGTTTATATGAGTACATATTACGATATTAAAGAACATTGGCAGCATGGATTGGCAATTTAAAAGCAACTTCAGGTACTTTAAAGTCTCTCTGGTATTCATCTTTTACAACTGCCTGTTAGTTGCATCCAAATAGTTTTTTAATTTCTGAATTTGGCTTTATGTTTAAATTATTAAAAATATAAAAAGGAAAAGGAACACTAAAGAGATCAGGAGCTTACAGTGCCACTGCTTGATGCTGGAGTTTGAAGGGAGAGAAGTCAAAATCTTCCAAAAATACCAGTCCCTGTTCACTCCCTACCTGTACTCCTCTGGTTATGAAACAAATACTCCATGGAAGGGAGAAATTACAAGTGCTATTTCCCAAAAGAAATTCCCAGGAAGGTTCACAGCTCTGGATACCACATGGGATTTGTCAAATAAAATCAGGTTGCTCAAGTGGGATACAGAAAATGCAGAAGAGAAGAGACATAAAAGAGCCTCTACAAGGGGAGAGGCTCCTGACGAGCTGAGAGCAGAAATCCAGTCTCCAAAGCTGAATCAAAGAGAGACTGCAAGTACAGTCCTACCTTTAAGCTAGAGATAAATGTATTTTACAAGCTACACCTAAGACAGGACCAGTAAAATAAAGATTATTGTAAAAAGAATAAAATAAAATAAAATAAGGTGTCCTACAGAGAACATGGAGAAGAAGAAAAGCTGTATGTTATAAGGCTTCCAGAGGAGATATCCTATTAAATATTAAAGTAAGCCCATTATTCCTTTCTGGCTGGTAAGAAATACACTGAACACTGTAGATACAAAATCACCCACCAATTTAGGGTGAAGAGGTTGGAAATAAAAAACAAGCAATACTTTAGAGATTCAGCCCCTTAAAATTATGAAAGATTTCTCAGAACTGAAAGAAAACGATAAAGAAGAAATACATAAAAACCAGAACTGGCTACCAGCATGGCTGTGATGAAAAGCACCCTTAATTGATAAAGCTTCCAATCCTAAAACCCAGGCACTGAATGTTATCTGACAAAAATCTCATTATCCCTGGAATTTAAACACAAGGAGATCGAAAATTTTACAAAGAAAATAGGGGAGGGAGAAACAGCAATGACAAGGTAAAGAAAACAGTAGGATGCTAAGCTTAAGGCAAAAACGAACAATGAGGCCACTCAATTCATTAGGAATAGCAAGAAATACCTGATAACTAGTCCAGAACAAACAGTAAAAGTTTTTGGACATGTTTTATAAAGGATTATGTGGAACAGATACATCTTCACACAAAAGACAACCAACCACGCTACAGATTGACACCAGCTTCAGTAAAAACAAGAAGGTGAGAGGATAAGGCTGGAAAATCCAGTTATACATGAGTTCATATCTGAATTTTACATGTTTTAGAAGAGCTTAAAACATTTATTAGTAAGCTTCTTTTATAAAATCCAGCGAGTAAAAACATTTCCTTCTCCCACAACTAAAGACAGTTGTACACAGGAACTGGAACAATATCTTGTTATATAAATCTGTTGATAAAAATGTTGATGCAGAAATGCTTACTAAAATGCCAACAGATAGAATAAAAGCCATACTAATTGGATTTATGCACTTAGAAAAGGATTTATGGTAAACAAAAAAACCCGCAACTGTAGGTAATCATAGGAGCTCCTTTAAGCTGCCTTAATATATGCATAAAAAAATCACTCCCTGTGATACAGGCACTATAAAGTACAAATGGTTTCAAAGACTAATTAGATAAATCCATCTGAGAAAGTTCAGCATGACCTAATAAACACAAAGCTGTGGATCTAACCTCTGGCTCAAAAAGTGCCCAGAATGAGGTTTTCCAAAACTAGAAGGGTGTTCATTTGGTGAAGTGTTGCTTTAGACTTGACATTTTATTCCCTAAAAAAGCCTTAATGCTACTGGCCACTTTCAGAAGAGGGATGTTGGGTTGGGGGGCACCTCTGGTCTCATTAAAACAGCTTTTGGTGTGGCTACTCTACACCCCAACAAGCTGAAGAGTTAAGTGCTCTATGCAAATGTTTATTTTTCAGTGTAACTTACGGGCACCTGTTTTTGATTTGTATGAAGGCCTCGTACCTGCAGGATGGAAACACAGGAGGGTCAGGGTGAGACCTTCTGATATGCGACATCCCACAAGCCCAGACACAGGGAATGCTACTGAGAAGTTCAGCAGTAAAATGCAGGAAAGGGCTTGTTATTTATAGGTAGGCACCAGACAGAGAACAAAAGTGGCAAAAGGTCATCTCAAATCTCAAAAATTCAGATCACTCTGTCTAGAAAATAAATGAAACCCCAGTCTCTTTTCAATATGCCTTCACTTCTCTGCCTAAATATGAGAAGCTGTGATCTTTTCCTATTAAATAGGAATTTTAAGGGTGGTATGATCTGACTCTTTGGGGTTCAAACCTCCCTGGAAAAGTGTAAGAAATCTTACTATGAAAAATATACAATATCCCCAATTACATAAAAACTTTTCTTTTCCAGTGTTTTCCAAAGAAAAAAGAGAAATAAATATGCAAGAGACCACTGCTGACCCGCTTTTGAGGGACTGAAATGCACAGACCAATACTTATTTTTACATGCTTCTAGACTATGAACTTTTCAAATGTAAAAGGGATGAGCTTCATGCCTTGCTGAAAACTTTCTGTGTTCCAAGAAATCCTCACACCTAAAAGCAGACCTCACTTCCATCTCTCAGAGTAGCCAACTTCCCAGACTCTGCATTGCAAAGACTGAAATGCAGCCCAGATCTGTGTTTTAAGGCACTTCAGAAAACATCCAAACGTGCTCGGGGTTTAAATGTGTTTGTTACCTAACACAAAAAATATCAACAGTAAAATAATGCATAAATGCCATCATTTGTCCTCTCACATAAACATTTGCCTCTAACCACGTGACCTTGCAATCTCTCCTGTTCAGCCTAGAATTGTCCACACTGAAAAACATGGAAGTTTTCTATTTCTTTCCCAAAATGCACTGTTATATTAAATATATCTGCAGATGAAGAACTCCATATTTGTCCTTTTATATTTTCTCCTGCTGAACTTCCAGGATCAGGCGGCAGCTTTCAACAACAGCTGGGCCTCTAAACTCTAGGAATAAATAATTTCCTTGGTGTAAGAAAGCTTTCTAGAAGAGGTAATCCTTTTTGCTTAGACCAGCTACCATTGCTGGCTACCACAGGCATCTGAAGCTCTTCCTCAGATCCTAAAGTAAAACAGAAGAGTGATAATGATCCCAGGAGTTAAAGATTGGCCTCACATTGAAAGACACTGAGAAAGAAAATTCTACCAGGGTTCCAGAAAGTGATGAATCCTCTGTAAGGATGTCTTCACCACTGGATTGGCAATGTCTCAGTGAACCCAATTAGATGATCCTGTATAGGGTGGCAGCAGACATTTTCTTAAGCTGGTGTCTTGCCACAACACAGGGCTAGGACCTATGTTTCTCAAAAAAGCAACTGAAAGGGGTTTTTTGGCCTAAAATAGAGAGTAAATGCATCAGATTTTCCATTTTGTATCCCAATGAGGAATAACTGAGCAACTTCCAAATCGCTGCTGCCCAAAGCCGGGAAACCATTTGAGATGGCCTGACGAGATAGAGGACACTGAGTGACCATCAGCCCCTGACATAAAGGATTTACATCAGAAAGAAGTAGGGACAATGACACACAAGATCACCTCGCAGCACAGCTCTGTCCAATGATGGTATTTCCTTTTTGGCTTTACTTGTGATGAAGACAATCTTTATTTTATTCCAATCTACCACATGCCACCAGGCAGTGGCTTACCCAAGAAAGGTGCTGTAGTCACTGCTTAACGCTAAAGGACATTTTAATGTGAGACACAAACATATTTGGATACAGGGGGTGACTGATACACTCCACTCTAAAGATTGTCCTGGGCTCTTCCAATCCTATCCCGCAGCCATGTGCTGAAAAGCAACCTAAATTCACCCTCAATTGGTACCTCTGCTGTGACAGCCAAGATCTGGAAGTTTATTGCACAGCCTGTGGCAAAGCAGAGCTCTCTGCTAAGGCACCCAAGTAGGAACCTTGTCCACACAAAAAACCCACATCCCCTGACAGAAACATTTTGACAAACACCATTTACACAGAACAAACACGTGTGATTTTAGGGGTTTTCTCCAGGCATTGGATGAGTCAGCTAACAGAGGCCATTCTTTTTTGGTGGGAACTTAATTCTGTTCTAAGCCCTCTATACCAGACACCACAGCCAATCTTCATGACCACCAGGTGCTGGCAAATATGCTCAGTCTAGACTTACTCATAAAAATTTGTCTGCAGAGCTACTGGGGATAAAAACATGTTGCTGTTAATCAAGACAATGAAAACAGGGCAAATTTTGTACATAAATTAATTATTGCAAAGAGAAAAAGGGTCAGGGATATTCTAACTTCTCCGTATTTTCTAGTCATTACTGTTTATTCAGTGACACAAAAAGCTTGACTTCTACACCTGGATATTCACACAGCACTTGAAGGAGTCACCAGCATGGACTTCCTAATTGCGATGAGAATTTCTCAACCTCTAGAATAGAAGAGACCATTTCAGATCCTCACCTTGCCTTCTCCCAGTCCAGGAGTTCCACTAATAATTCCCCACTGCCAGACATACGTTGCTGTCACGAATGAAGCAAGGTCTAAATGAGCCCCCCGAATGTTTCCCTAGGTCTCCCCAGGAATTTGTATCCAAACTGGTGGGATACACAAGTGGGAAAAGAGGAATAGCAATGATGAGACATCATTAAACAAACTGTGTCCTTCAAGGCATGACATTGGCACCAACATCGCTCCTAAAAACTGAATTCTGTCACTTATGAGCAGAACAGAATACTCCATTTTTTAAAGGGTGCTCAATAGTATTTAACATTTGCAACAGTTTGACTGCAGCACACACAAGACTGGACACACCAACCATCCAAGATGTCACCCAAGTGAGGGCAGCTTTGGAAAGCTGAACCTGCTTGCCAAGTTTGATAGGGAGGAGTTGAATTCTGGCCAATGTGCTCTCTTCTCTCATCAGACAAGTTTCAAGAGTCTCTTTGTATGCCCAGTACAGCACTGCCTTGTTTTCACATCAAACCCATAAAAGTGTATGAGAGTTGTGGTGCTCATAGCTTGTTTTGAGCTAATTCAAAGGACTCAAGAGAAAAGGCTGCAGAGATGAAAAAACTCTGCTGGTCATTTTCAACCAGCTGTGAGATCTGGCAATTGATTAGAAACCTTAGCTGAATATCGATGAATGACACAGGAAACACAAGAAGGAGACAACTCTAAAAAATTGGTATTTCAGAACATATAAAAAACAAACCCCTTTTTCTTCTGCTTCTAATTTGGAGGCCTGGAGGTGACCCTTCAGAACAGTTGTACTTTCAGAGAAATAACGTTTTGTATTTTTATATGAGGCTAAAACAGATCTAAGATTGAAAGTCTACAAAGTTGAAAGGAAACATATGGCTGTTTTAAACTGTTATTAGCCTAATTCAACTTTATCATTAGCTCAGCTCAGAGGTTAACACATTACATATTTCAACTTAGCCAGTCATATCTGCTACAGGCATGCTGAACAAATATCATATAAATCACAGAGCCTGACAAGACTTAATAGGAAAAGCTGCTAAATTGACCTATAAATATAACATATTACAATGCATCAGCTGGTGTTGCCACTTTCTTGGAAACAGTGGAAGAATTGGGATAGTTGTCTAATACCCTCTTTCAAGTTTTTTACATGACTATGGGATGAATATTCAAAAACTTAAGCCCAGGGAACTAATCCCACATTCAATGTTTTACACCTGAGTTATTCTTCAATAATGTGTTGAAATTTACAACAAGACTCCAACACCTTCCCCTATTCTAATCTTCTCTGATCCGTCTGAAGCAACAGTTCACCTCTTTGACAAGTGCATTTACAGTTATTTTAAAATCACTTTTTTGAAACCCAGCAGTTCTGCAAACTAAATTTGGTTTGAATCTCATTCCCTCTTCACTGGGGAAGCAGAATTTAATATTCATGATCCATGCTCCTGTAAGGGAGTATTTGCAATTCTTCTGATACATGTTACTGGGTTAATCATATTTTCTTTCTTGAAATGTATCTTTTGTTCCTACAAAGGTAATGAAGGAGAGTTACTCATCTTCACAATTAATCTTGAATTTTAATTAAACCTATTAACTGAACATGTCAAATGTTTGTCACTTTCAAAGCAGCATAAAAATTACACTTAGTAATAAATGCTACTTACTCCCATATTGCCCTGGGTTATACTGCAGCCACAGTATCTATAACAAGATCCTTATGCTATTTTATTTGATATTAATATGATTTATTATGTTCTAACAATGTATTCTATTCACTCCTCTGTACCACCAGCAGCACAAGGATAAATTGTGTTGTAGAACATGCTCTGTATGTTCTGTACAGCACACCCCAAAATAAATGAGTCTGCAACGACATAGACACACTTTCCCTTATCTCCCTTAACTTTGCAGAACACACTCAAAATGCACTATTTATGCATCTCCTATTCTGCAATGAGTCTAGTCAAATGAGCAATCCACATGAATAAATATAAGGATGTAAGAAAGGGTTTGAAAGATCAAAGAAATTAGCAGGGTTGGGATATCCTTCACCATGTTACCTGAGTATCTAATAAAAGTACATGATATGAAGGACACTGGAGATGAGAAGCACACTCTACTTGGAAAAATATTCCTAGACTAGCAGCCTTATGGTTTTCCATGCTAAGAACCCATCCTGCCACACTTAGCACATCAATTTTGGTCTGCCCTAAAAGCTAGTGCTCCATGATCAACCCAGGATCTAAAATGGATCTAAAACTCAACCTGTGTTATCATCTCCTCACGGAGAATCATCAACAGCAAAGATCCTATCAGTTACATCAACACCAATTAATTAACACATCCCTACAGTTCTTAATGCCTCCAAGGGATCTGCAGACATCGAAATTATCTCCAAATACTTACTTTGGGGATAAGAAATCCATTCCTCAGATACAACAGTACCAAGACAAAATAGTTCAAGGCTGAAGAGTCACCAGCCACGCCCTCACATTCCAAAAAGCTTTGCCTTTGCTAAAAGAAATATATCATGTTAATGAATTATTCACTTAACTAGCTCCTGTATTTCCTTAAACCAGTTTTTTCCTAGGGAACATGGCGAGAGCACCAGTAGTGTTTATAATGTGAGATGTTACAATGGATGCATTACAGGTAATGGCATCAAAGGGAACAAAAAGACTAGATTTCCAACAATCCCAGCACAGCCCTTCCAGGAAAGTTATAAAGCCTCATTATGATGATGCACAGGCATTAGCTGGCTATCTTTGGTGATCTGCCTTCCAGGGTCCCAAGGAATAAAAACACTTTGCCACACAACTCAGCAAGTATAACTACATAGAAAGTAGAGCCATGAGCAAGCTTTGAAGAGTGGCATAAAATTCCTTTGTAGATAACTCCTTTCTAGGTAAAACCAGGGAAAATTATTATTATTATTATTATTATTGTATCTGGTAACTCCAGCTAACATAAACAGAGTCAGCTCTCTGAACATTAATATGCAAGTGTGACAATGTCATTTTAGTTTTCGTTACTATCAGTTTGTAGGGCAGGAGAACAAGGAACACTAATATTGAGATATTTGGCTATTAGAAATCATGCTTTCACTTGTGTTTTGATGTGTTTGGTGGAAATGTAAATATGGAAGTGTTTTAATCAAGGAGGGGGATGATATGGAGTATTCCCTGCAGGTACAAGATAAATAAAAATTAACTGCCTTCACAGTGGGCTTTAGATTGTAGCACAAAACACCCTGGTTTACTCTGTTAAAACATTACACAAACAACAAACAAGTCTCTTTACCTGGACTCCCAGGCAAAGAAACACTACATGAACATTTTTTTATATCATTTTAGTTAGTCAACATCATCCCAGACTTCTGAAGGGCTGGAATACAGAAATACTAAACGACATCAGAGACACTACCATAATTCACAATCTTAATGGAGATACCCTTGTTCCTTTACACCAAATATTGATTTACTCTGTATTATTACAAATATTATGGAAGCTTCTTGACACTGATCTGCTTTGCATGCTGGTAATCAAAGAGAAAGAAGTATAATGACCAAATCTATAAAGAGACACATTTTTTTGCAATCAGATAGCTGCCAGAGCAAAGTATGATGATGCTAAAGTCATATAGATAAGGACAATAGTGGATGTTCACATGGAAAAAAAAAAACATCTTGACCCCTTTCTCTCCTGATTAACTAAGTGCTAAAGCCAAGGTGGTCACATGGAAGCACTTTGAACAAATTGGGATTTCAGTTTGCAGAATTACAATCATATACATAACCAGCCCTTAGAAAGCCACTGAAACAGTAGAATTAGAAAAAAAATACACAGGCAATGCCTTATATCTAAATGAGATTACAGTAAATGAAAAGAGAACAAGAGTGGTAAGTATTTAACACTAAAACCAGATGAACATCTATGTGGACAGAAATAACACATTTTGGCCAATGGGAGAATCACCTTTAGCCTGGCAAAAGTGAGATTCTCTCTGCACTTTCAAATGCACCCACCATGAATTCCCTGGTGCAGGCTCCAAGTAGTGGAAATGACAGAGGACAGACATGCACTTGTTATGGCAAAACACAGTGAAGGAACTCCAACAGGAGACACTGCTGGAGACCAGGGGAGGTGGGAGGGAGAGGAGGAAACCAGACAACTTCTGCCAGATGCTTTGGGGAGACTTTCTCACTTGCTCCAAGTGACAGTCACACATCCTCAGCTGAGTGCAGAGGCATATTACAAATCTTTTTGCATGGATCTCAAAATGATCAACTCCAACTTGCAGCCTTACATAAATGCTTTGCCTACTTGTTCTCCAACATTTCCAAAACTTCCTCTAGGACGTTGTGTGCGTTAGTCAGGAGACTCTTCAAATCACTTTTTCTCAGTTATTTAATCAAGCTGACCATGGTCTGCTGTGGCCAACCCAGCACATGCAGAATTTCATAGAATCAGAGAATGTTTTGGGAGGGATGGAACCTTCAAGATCATCAAGTTCCAAACCCCTGCCATGGGCAGGGACACCTTTCACTATCCCAGGTTGCTCAGAGCTCCATCCAGCCTGGCCTTGAACACTTCCAGGGATGGAGCATCCACAGCTTCCCTGGGCAACCTGTGCCAGTGCCTCACCACCCTCACAGTAAAGAATTTCTTGCCAATATCCAGTTTAAACTTGCTGTCCGTCAGTTTGAAGCCATTCCCCTTGTCCTATCACTCCATGCCCTTGTCAAGAGTCCCTCTCCAGCTCTCTTGTAGCTGCTTCAGGTACTGGAAGGTATCCTAAGGTGTCCTCAGAGCCTCCTTCAGGCTGAACCCCAACTCTCTGAGTCTGTCCTCACAGCAGAGGTGCTCCAGCCCTCTGAGCATCTTTGTGGCCTCCTCTGGACCTGCTACAACAGGTCAATATCCTTTTTATGATGGAGGCCCTCAAGCTGGATGCTGTCCTCCAGGTGGGGTCTACTGATATACAATAGATACACAACATCTTAACAACAGCATCTTAACAACACATAAAATACTGTCCTGCATAATCATTACATGGCTAAGCTTCTACTGACTATTAATAAATGTCATATGTACAATTAGATCACTTCTACAGCAGTGACAAACCAGGACAGTCTTTAGAAACTCCATCCAGGCTGTGAATCAATGCTGTTGGGCACACAAACCAGACTGGACAAAGCAGGATGATTCTCGGATTGAAGAAAAGGCTAAAATTGGGCTACATTCTTGTTACAGCTATCAGACAGTCAACATGCCTACATGTAAAACTGTTGTTGCAACTCCTTGCAGCTGATAGGTTTAATTGGCCATTGTCTAATACAGAGCAAAAACTATTTTAATCAACAATCTTAAATAATTATTTACAAAATTAAAAAGGTACTCCGACCACAGAAAAAAAAGAAGGTACAAGTAGCATTTATTCTCAAAAAAACTGTAGAGTGGTGAAGACAAAGCCCTCAACTCTTGCAGGAAGAATGATTTTTATAAGTCAAGGACAATAGTTTAAACATGGAAATAGATCAGAGCAACTTCCCAGGACTTGCTCTGTGTGCCCAAATATAGAATGCCTTGAAATTTGTCATGATACTTTATAGCCACGGAACTGATTTAGGAAACTCAGACCAGTCTGTCTGGAAACATTTGGAGAAAAGCAAATACAGAGATAAAATCTACAGTTACAGCCTAAAAGGAAGAAATTCTTGTCTGATCACTGTGCGCAGTAAGTTGTTAACTGAAATGCATGCAATTACATTAAATTAATACATATTAGAAAAAGAAAAAGTATACAAACTAGAAAGATTAGATGACTGGGGTCTCTCACTAAAGATACAAATTCAGAGCAGTGTAAAAGTTCTAGGAACAGAGATTTCCCCATAGATCCGTGCAAGCCAATGTGTGGAGAAGCACATCTGTTTTCGATGGACTGATACAAAGGATGTAGAGAAAACGTTACAGATCCTCCAGCCTCATACAAATGCATACCTGTACTGCTTCACTTCTTTTCCCCCTCTTACATATTCATTTACAGTAGGCAAGCGAACACTTTGGAGGCTAAGAGATGCTTGTTTCATTTTTCTCCTACAGAAGACACTGAGCAAGGATGCTACAATGATGATTCACTTCAAGAGAGGCAGATGGATGTTTTTGGTCTGATGATCTGATGTTGCACCACATACCAATGCTGATTAACTATTACTATTTAGCATATGAAAAGACAAAGTCCAGCCCATTCATTACTTTGCTAGTTCGCATGTACTTTAAATAAATATTTCAAAATGCTGCATCCTAGCAGTGATGGATACAAAAGAGTGATCATCAATTTACAGGCCTAATTATGCCTAATCTTCTGGAAATGAGATGAGGGGTAGAATTAAGGGAACATTTTTCCTCCATGCACCAAACCATGCTGAAAGAATTTAATACCCAAAGAAAGCTTCCCCTTACTGATCTACCTTGTGAAACAACAAATAATATATACATACATACATGCATATATGTACCAGAAATTATCCTAAAAACTGTTTCTCCTCTCCCATTTCTTTGTCTTCCACAATGAAAATTTTGTGTTCTAGAAGAACACTGAAAGGTTTGAGCCGGAAGGGACCTTAGAGGTCAGCTAGTTCCAAGCCTCCTGCCATGTTATGATAAAATTTCCCCAGTATCCACAGAATTACACATGTGTCGTTCACACCTCAGCTCATGCAGGGTTCACACCAGGGAGGTACAGACATGTGGAGCTTTTTTGCTGGTTGTGTCAGTCTGAACTTCTGCAGTGTGCACATGCATTCCACTGGCTGACAGGAAACAGAATAAATGTGGGGTGTCTACCTGCACACTCAGGGGCTTCTCCTTCTAGCAATGAAGGCAGAGATGAGACAGAAGTGGGAATTTTATGCAACACAATAATAAAAGAAAAGCCTTTTGGTAAGACTATAATCAAATGAGCTATATTCCTCAGGAAACTCTTAAACCTGAAGGATTAAAAAGTGTAAAATATGGATATATTTCTTTGGGAGGAATCAATATGTGCTTTGCTGTACTTACCTGTAAGTTAATGTACTGCCTCACTTTCAATTTAACCCCTTCCACCCAGACAAGCCCATGTACATTTTGAGCTTCAGTTGGTGTAGGGGACAAAAGGAGCCATAGAGTGTTACCATGATCCTTTAAAGGGGACAAAGGGAAAGCCACATTCAGGAAACCATGGAAACACAAAATGGTTTGCATTGGAAGGGATTTTCAAGATCATCGAGTTCCACCCAGCTGCCATGGGCAGAGACACCTTCCACTAGACCAGGTTGCTCCAAGCCCTGTCCAACATGGCCTGGAACACTTCCAGGGATGGGGCAGCCACAGCTTCTCTGGGAAACTGTCAGTGCCTCACTACCCTCACAGCAAAGAATTTCTTCCTAATATCCAATCATCTCTTGACTGAATATTGGATATTGAGTGGTACCCTCTTTTGGTTTAAAGCCAATTCCCCCTTGCCCTGTCACTCCATGCCCTTGTCCAAAGTCCCTCTCCAGCTCTCCTGGAGCCCCTTTAGGTGCTGGAAGGTGCTCTAAGGTCTCCCAGGAGCCTTCTCTTCTTCAGACTGAACAGACCCAACTCTCTCAGCCCGTCTCCATAGCAGAGGTGCTCCAACCCTCTCATTAACTTTTTGGCCTCCTCTGGGCCTGCACCAGCATTTTGGGGGCCCCAGATGGTATCCATGGTAACAGGGCACTGTGATTAGGTATCACAGTCCTGCCTCCAGAGGTACTTTATTTTATAGATTTTTATGGCTTCTGCCTCATGAGCTCACTAACATTTTAAATACGTGGTTTGGGAGCCTTGAACAACACAGCTTCCACAGACCTTGAAAATACAGGATCAGCCCTGAAGGGCCAAGTGCTCCCCACTCCTTTTGTGGCCCCTACATAAATGGTATTTTGAATATTTAATTCCTTGCATACCAAGCTGATGTTGGGAGCAGGAGCACCTTCTGAAGATGACTCAGCACTGACTTTCCAGGGAAAGGTGTTCTGATATTGTATAGCACTGACAGGAGCACAAAGTGTGGGCACAGAGACATTCACATCATATACAAGGAAAAAAAAGTGAAGCATCTAGAACAAGATTAAATGAATAGATGAGACAGACAGCAGAGTCTATTTTTAAAGTTCCAATAATAACCACCTATGAGAAAACAAAATAATAGTGCTTTAGGAGATCAGCCTTAACATTGGCTGCCCATTGTGCTCCTCAGTTTTAGGGACACAGACAAGATAGAATGAGAATATAGAAGCTATTTTGGTCATTGTTTTATGTGCTTTAAATTCTTGCTTTCTTGATACAAAATAATTGTACAATGATACATCCATTGACAACGTAATTCTGCTGCCATACTTTCCCTACCAGAAAGCATTTGCTTGATATTTTTTAATTGATATTTCTGAGGAAGTTCCAGGACTGTCTGCCTGATTTGGGATGAGTTTGCAATGCACTGAGACATAGCAGTTTGATTATAAGGAGACCACATCAAAATAAGAGGTGTAATCACTGAGCACACAGCAATTACTCTTCCCATGGAGCAGTGCTATGGATGTTATCCAACTGCAAGTACAACCTAACACATGTACTCTACTAGTTGTAGAGTCTGCAAGCCTAAAGGAGGGTCAAAATAAAAGATTAAAAAAAGAAGTCTTTCCACCCTAACTGCCAAATTCTGAACTTCTGTTTCTGTTCCTTGGAGACAAGCAGCAGCATTTCTGGGTTTGCAGAAGCAGCTCAGGAATGCGTGAACTCTAAGACATGACTGGACAAAATCCATGCAGTTCCATGCTGTATTTCACCCTGCTGCCTCTTCCGTGCAGAACAGAAGGGCTTTTGCAGAGCTTGAGGGCAGGTGATCCATGCCAGGCCAAGTGCAAACCTCTCCCAGCCCGTGACACGAGCTGAACACATCATCAGCAGAACTGCAGCCTGAGCACTGAGAGCTGAGTGCCGCCTAAAGCTCTCTCCTCCTCTTCCAAATGGATTAATTTTTAAAGATAACTTGCTTTTCTTTTCCAGCAGGGAAAGAGTGGGGACAGACTTCCAAAAATAGGCTAGCCTGTCACAACTGCTAACTGTCACACAGTGCTGAGATTGGAGCTGATCTCCTGGGGAGGTGGCTGAGAACAGAGGGGAGGGAGGAAGTAAAGAGAAGGAGTAATTTCTCTTTCCATAGCCCAGCCAGAAAGAAAATGAATAGGCAACCTGTCATCAATCACAAATAATACATAAGCCAAAAATCAGTCATTCTGAGTAAAAATACATAAACCTATTAGTTTACCAGCATTTATTAGCACAAGTGCTATATTCTGCAGCATCAAAAATGATGCCCAAATGTACTCTCTGTCCAAGGTCTCACCAGGACAAATACAAGATTATTGCCCATTTAAACAAATTGACCCAGCAAATTAAACCAAAATGCTCTCTTTAAATTCAATTTTCAAAATGCTGTCCTAAAAAGGCTCTTGTCCACGTGGCCTCTGCAGTACATAGACACTGAAGTCACAAGATGACTAAAAAAAATGATGTTTAGACTTTTGTGAGATGAAGTTCCATTCAGACTACACAAATTGAAAGCTTATTTAAAAGAAAAAAAAATAATAAATCCACTTAAATCCAGGCAAAATTTTCCCAGTACTAAATATTTAAAGCTGAAAGAGAAGGTAGGAAAAAAACTACAACTGCATCATTATTAAATGGGTAAGAACATAATCTCATTCAACAGTGATCTTAGCTCTGTGCATTCATTTTATTAAGAGGTCTGAAGCGGAATATTTAAAAACAAAATCTTATTAAGAAAGTCTTCATCATCCTTGCTGGTGTTTTTCTTTCCTGCTGCATGAAGGAAATGTATTTTGTCTGTATAATCTTTGCCAATAACAGACTAATTTTTTTTCATTGCCTGCCTTAGTCACATATTGTGGAACATTAAGTATGCACTTAGTTGAGCTGCAACACCAGGTGTTTTCTGATGCATCTGTGTAAGATGCTAATCTCAGCATCAGGACAAAAAAAATAAAAGACAACATAAAATTGGGTATCATCACTAATCATGAATTTAATTTCCCTTTTTAGGTCTAAAATGCAGCCCACTTGTCTGCAGACAACAACCAACTTGTTGTGTAGAGTCATGAAACATTGATTCAATAAGACAGAGATAGTGACCGAGAAAGGTTATTTGATTTTTTGAATGATGACCATACCTAGAGGCCCCACGAATGGCACAGCCATGATTTTAGGGGCTGGGTACAAACCATGCCAGCATGGGCTCTGCCTGACAGCCATGTCCTCCCCTACCTTCTGTGTGCTCACTTATTTATACTTCTGCATAGCACTCTCACAAAACAGAACAGGCATGGTAGCTAAATTTTATTATTATAATACTTCTTGAATCCTATATAAAGCATTGCTCTGCCCCAGACATGAATGTGCAGTACAAATACCATATATTATCACTTTCCATGGATAAATACTGTAGTGCTCCTCCAGAGCTGCACACCAAGGGGCAGCTCGCATGCCCAGAGCCCAGGAAAGGACAAGAGAGCAGCAGCTTCAATTCCTGCTCCTCAACAGAAAGTTCTTCTACTAAATGTCTATGATAACCCATTAAAACAAGGTTGATTTGATAGGGAACACGAATGAGTAAGGCCTCTGGCAATGTACACCATCATTACAGTCATCATAGATAACTGAGGGCTCTTACACAGGTGTATCACAGCTTTGTTCTCCCCTCCAAACTTCAATTATCGAAATAAAAGCCTACTTAAAGAAATAATAACCAGTGGCAATTTTTTTCCTTAATGTCAGATATAAAATAAAATTAGTTTCAGTAAACCACTCCTGAACTGAGAGTCTGAAAACCAGTACATAAAAAACACAACACACCTTTTCAACAAGCCCTCGCCAGGGGCCCTTTATTCTCACCCAGTGTTTATGAGAGCTTTTGTGGGGCTCATCCCTATCAGAACAGACACAGCGATTACTGTCGGGGAGAGTGCTCTAATAACACACGTGGCACCTCGCTGCGAGCCAAAACACCGCGGCGAAATATCAGCCAGATCACAAAACAGCCGAGATAGGAACAAAACAACAGCTTCCCCTGGGTGCAGCAGGAGAAATCCATCTGCAACGAGGAGATGACTGGAGTCCTAAGGCAATTATTTTGTTATCTAGAAGTGGCTTTCAAAGTCAGACATTCTGCCCCAAGACCCGAGCAAAAGCAGTGTTTAGGTGGCTGCATGGAGGTTTGTTGCAACGGTTTTTGGATATTAACTCTCTTCTAGAATAAGTAGCTCGGGGAGAACCAACAGATTTTATGTGTATCACTGGCTCTTTGATCATCTCCTAATGGAAAATTAGACCTAACTTGGATCTTCTCTTTTTGTGTTAAGGATACCCATGAAATACTGGTGGGTTAATAGAAAGGAGGGGGGAAAAAAGCCAAACATCTCTAATAAAGAAGTTATAAAAGATCATGCTTTTAAAGCAACTGATTCTGCACAGAATGAGGCATCTAGAAACAATTGCTGCAATTTCTTCCCTGATCTGAATCTCCTGAAAGGTACTTCTTTCAGGCAGATGGCAAAGAAAAAAAATACTGAATGTACAACATGGCCATTTCTTACTTATCTCCTGAAACACCTTGGCAGCCTCAAAAATTGGCACATCCCACAGCTTCTGCTCAGGGACTGATCCTTACTGAGAATGTCCATCTTACACAGTCATCCTAATGAAGGAGCCAGTGCCAAGAAACAAACTTCTTTGCACTGGTGGGAAAAAAAACTCACAATTCCACATTTCTGAGTGGAAGGGCAGGATGGGAAAGACAACTCTTGGGGGCACACAGAAAAATCCTCTTCCACTTATTTTCTCAAGTCAAATCTAAAGGCGTGCCAAATTGCTTGGACACTAACATGCATTTACCAAAGCAAAATACTGACTCATTGCCCTCACTGGAACACAGTGATGGTTAATACCATTTGCCAATTATCTGGTCCTACCTTTCCATTACTGAGATAGCAATGCATGTATCACAAAGGGGTTTTGAGTGGGTGACAAAGAGTTTTGGCTACTGAAAAATAGCGCTGCACAATTTGCAAACCCAGAAGGTTATTTCAAGACAAAATTGCCATGAAAGACTGTCATTCAAATAATGAATGGCTATGCTTGCTTGCTTGATTTCTTTCTTCTAAAATAATTTTTCTTGCTTTCTGTCAGTTGGAAACAAATACATCTTAACATTTGCATTTCAAGCAAGAAGAGAAACCCAGACAGTTGCTCCAAAAGGACTGGAAAATGTTCTGTGAACTCTGGTATGTACAAAGCTATCAAAGCCATCCAAACTTAGCCATTAGTAGTTTGCCAGGAATTCAGAAGAAACCCCAACTTTGCTTAGAGGATTTGGAAGTTGCTCTTCCCTCCCATTTGGAAATGCTGTTCAGCTTCATCCCCGTCTGCAACATCCATTCAAACAACCAGATGAAAAAAGGGCACCTCATTCTGCTCTCTTCCCATATCCACACAGAGACACAAAATGTCCTTGGCATAATTTATGAGCAAAATGGCTCAAGGGTAGGGTCAAGTCTGTAGTTGTTGCACTGGGATTTTTTTGGTGGTGCTGCTTTATCACCAGCCAGTCACCATGGAAATCACAGGTCAAGTATTCAAAAAAAAAAATGCCCATCCAAGAATTATCAAATAAGTCCAACTCTCATTATTATTCAGTAAAAAAAAAAATTGGGCTCAATTGCTACCAGAGCTCCTGTTTGCAAAAATCTACCTGAGATTGACGCAAAAGAGAGATGTGGAAAGAAACCCTATTTCAATCGCTTGTACCATTACAGAGAGCGGGGAAATCTTGGGCAACAGATTTTAGCCCTGTTAGCAAGAAAGAATACAAAACAAGAGCATTTGTTTGGGCAGAAGGGAAAATAAAATTAACAATCCCCCCAGGTTTCGTAGAGGTATTTGGCTATGAGATGCCTGTGAAGTCAACAGGGTAAGCATTTTGTCTGATAATTTAAGTTTGCAGCCTCATACTCAGAGCATCTCCTTTAGAAACCATCTCAGCTGATTTCTTTGTGTACTGTGGGCACTTGTCAGAGGTCCCAGGCTGAAAGGCTACAGCCTTGGCATGTTCTGCTCCCCCTCAAATGGAAAGGAGCACAGAACAAGTCTTCCTATCCCTAAAATCCACCCCAAAGGCAGCTTCACCACCCCTTTGCTGCAGTGCCTTACCAAGTTAACAATAAAAGAAAACACAGTGCACAGACAACACTGCTCAGGAAAAGTCTAGGATCCTTTTTAATCTAAGGAAATAGATGATGTTAAAACTGGTCGCTTCACTGATTTGTTACCACAACATCAGAGTTCACTGTGTATAATTTACTGTGCTTGTTGGCACTTTTTTGACATAAAGAGTCCAATTGGGAAGTGGACATGTGAGTTATACAACTTCAGATACATGCACGTGTATACGTGCATATAGAGAGAGAGACAATAAAGACCTCCACACACATTTCCACCCTTGACTCTCAGCTTACATGCTGCTGTGTTCGGGAGGGATGCTTTTAAAAACTGTGTCATTTTATCTCTGTCTCTAAGACAGCATCCTTGTGAAAAAAGAGAAAATATTCAAAGGGTTTAATTATTTTTTTTATCTTTTCCTGAGCATTCAGCAATCCCTCAGTGAATTATTTTCACGGCATTCAAACAGGCAAAATAAATCCACCACAGGCTAACTCCTAACTCCCTCCCACCCACAAATAAATCCTAACTGTTTCCCACTTCCAAACACAAAAGAATACTAAACAGCAACACCACAGACTTTCAGGTTAAGCTGAAATGAACAGAGAAGCAACATTCAAAACTATTTTAAAACACGGGCAACATAAAAACCACATTAGAAAGCCACAAGATACAGAGACACTTGTTGAAAGATATTTCACTGTGAAGTTCTACGGAAGATTAGCATTGAGGAAATCCAGGTGTGAGAAAACAAGAGATTTCTGATCCGTATTATTTAAACTGGCACAATACTTTTGTTATACGCAAATATATATATTAAGACTGGTGAACATACACAGGCAGAGGGTGGGTGAGATGACCTCCAGAGACTGTCATCTTTGGAACTGAAATTATTCTATGGAAAGGAAGCAATGACTTTACAAGATGAACTGAGGGTGGTGAATCCCTGTGGAGAAAACATCTTCCCAGGTACTTGAATAATTTATAGCAGCATGGTGCAATGGTCACTCCTGGTAAAATTCTGCTGTACTCAAAGATTTCACAAATTCAGAAGTTTTAATCATTTTATATATTAAGCTCATGTCTCTGCATTAACACAGCCTTTCAGAATTAAAAAAGCTTTCACAGTAGCATATCAAGTGGATGATTTTAATGGTCTTTCAAACACAGTGTCAGGCAGAGACCTGAGTTGCATAGCTTTGAGGGGAGAAAGTGAATTTAGAAGTAGCTATTTATTTCTTCCTTACATTCCATTTTATTTCAAAATATAACACTAGTATTAAGGGACTATGAATGCAACAATTCAACATTAATGCCTATTTTCTGGGTGTCTAATGAAGAACTTAAGCCACAAATCCATCTGCAGCCTCATACAATTGCCCTTTGCATTTTTTATCCATAAAGATGCTCTAACTCAGAATGACTTTTCACTTCATTTTTTCTTGAAAACGAAAATAAATACCAAGAGAAGCTGGCAAGATTCAAAACAATCATCCCCGAGCTCAAAACACAAAGATAACAATCCCAAACCACAGTTATTAAAGAAAATAGGCAGAAAGCAGTCCTGACATCAAAACCGGAGGCCCAAGGCCATCATCACAGACAGCTACAGCACCCAGGAGATGACAGAGGTGTGTACAAAACCTCACACAAACCTGAGTGCACCCAGCACCTCGAGCTGCCCAGAACCAAGCAGGAAATAAACCAAAACTAGGTAATAAATCCTGCCTTAGGGTACAAAATGTGGTGCAGCTTTGTGCATGGATTTATACACGCACACTTCATAAATTTTAGGCAAAAAATCCTTCCAGTTTCCCTCGCGTGCTCTACAACCACTGCTCATTTTCACAACATCTGCTCCTTTCTGACCGGCTGCATTTTTTACTCCTGTGAAATAAACTCACAGACAGTGACAGTCCAGATCCAAAACCAGTTTTTACCTGGCCAATGAGAAGTCTGGTAGGAGCCCAGCCTGAAACCAAAACCTTGTTTGAGATGTTCTGCACACAAGTGCCACTCAGCAGCTTTCAGCACCTTCTATATCAATGTATCAGGGCCCATTTTAGCTCAAAATGAACAGCTGCAGGCTCCCAAAGCCACAATTCCAGCACAGCCTGGCAAACCTGGCAGTCAGATTTCAGTGATCACATTCCCATCTTAAAATACTCATCTCTGCTATGTTTTACTACTTGCAAGGATACTCCTCAGACCGACTACTTAGGAAACCAAGTGATAGAAATTTCCCCCTTGGTTTATTCTGCGTGTATTCAGATTATTCTGCACACTGCGTGTAAGGATGGCTTCAAACTCAGCAGCAGAAGGGCCCATCTCTCGTGCACCACATTTCTCTGAGGAGTCACAGCTTCTTTTTTTCCTTCAGGTTCATAGGAGCTCTGCTCCTACTGGCCTCAGAAGGACAACTTAGGCACAGACATTAAATGTGCCCTTTATTACCTCGCAAGAACATAGCCAGTGATCAGGACCTTGCAGCATGTTAGCTCTTCCCACGGCAATTTATTTTCTCTATTTTGTTAACCAGAAAGTCAATCAGTGAATGTAGTGATTTTCCTCTTAGAATCTGGACTTATTTTTAAAACATGATTAATGGGTCTTAATGTAGCAGCAGCTCTTACACTTGACAGAAAATAAAAACTCAACCAAACATGCTCTACTTTAAAAAATGCATCAGGGTAACTAGAGCAAAAACAAAGCAGTTATGTTCTACAATGCCATCTCAGGTCTGCTCCCAGAAAGCATTAGCAAACTAAGATATATTTAGTAAAAATTAAGGTGGCACTATATGTCTGATTTATTCAAAAACCTCAGAGGAGCTAGGAAAAAAAAAATACTTTTACTTTCATCCCTGCCTTTGTGCTTCCTGAAATGTTAGCAACCATGGCTACCAGACGTCAGTGCGCTCTCATTTTCATCACCATGCACAACCAAAATGCAATACACTCCCATTAAACTTTTTTTTGTTTCTTTTTTTAATAGAAGCTTCACATAGTTCAGTATCAGCTGCAACAATGGCGAGGTGCCCCCACATATCCCTACCTTTTTGCCTAAGAACTTGTGAAATCAGCACTCCTTAACCTGCAGGGTAGATTAAAGTCAGAACTTACAGTGGCAAAAATTCATAGAAACATAAAATCATAGAATATCTTAAGTTGGAAGAAATCCACAAGGATCATCAAGTCCAATTCCTGGCCCTGCACAGGACACCCCAAGGATCACTCCATGTGCCTGAGAGCATTGTCCAAACGCTCCTTGAGCTCTGTCAGCCTTGGTGCTGTGACCACTGCCCTGGGGAGCCTGTTCCGGTGCCCAACCACCCTCTGGGTGTAGAACATTTTTCTAACACTCAACCTACACCTCCCCTGCCACAGCTCCAGCCATTCCCTCAGGTCCTCTCACTGGTCACCACAGAGAAGAGATCAGTGCCTGCCCCTCCTCTGCCCCTCATGAGGAAGCTGCAGACCAAAACTGGGCAGCACCAGTCTTAAACAACCTTAGGACATTGGTCTTCAGTAACATCTGGGCCAGCATAATCTACGAAAAGAACAATGAAGCCCCTTTTCTTCAGTATTTACTTACTCTGGAGACAAGAAAATTAATAAACAAAAACTGTAACCCCCTGGGAGATATGACCAGTGGTTGCACATGCTGGGAGGTGAACTTTGATTACCTTCAAACACATCCTAGTTTTCCCATCCCAGGCCAGAGCAGCATTTGTGGGATAAGAGGCTGCCTGTCTCCTCTCCTCCCAGCATAAGCATCTGCAGCAGCTTAATTATCAAGTTACAAATAAACATATTCAGCTTATTGCATACATTCAATTACAGATAACGAGCTCTAGACAAAAGCTATTGAACTATAACTGAAATTCTATGAGCTGGTACACAAGAAGCCAAGTTTAATGATATGGACTAGGGACAAGGAAAAAAAAATATTCTTCCCTTGAAAACCATGCAAAGTAAGGAGATTTTCTGGGGAAAATCTGACAAAGAGGTAATTGTCAATACCTATTATTTTCTCTAGTCTCATCCATTTTTCATAATGTTCCAGTGAAAGTTCAAGTGGTACTCAAATTTTTTCACTCTGACTGTTGCTGTTTAAATGAGATGTTTACAAATAAAAGCTTAGTGTTTGCTCAAAATCGAACTTTATAGTACCACCAGGATGCACCATAATATGCTACATGCCTGCAAATAAAAGCTAAGACAAAGGGAAGCCTGGAGGCACATTTTGGAAATTTCTGTAATTTTAAACTCTGTAGTGATACACCAAATAAACTCCAAGTATTAGAAAGTCAGGAAATTCAGACTTACAGTTTACTTTAAAGGAAATGAAAACATCAAGACTGCAGACAGGGAGAAATGAAGTCAGTGGAAAACCCTGACGTCTGTCCAATGCGTCAGGCACTGTCAGGAGCTGCACAGATTAATTTTCTCTAGCTTCAAGACAATTTACAAATGTACATAGAGTTCTTTGAACACATTATGACTATGAATGGCTATGAAAATGTTTTGCTGTCTCAGTTTTCTGACATATGGAAGTGTTCTTTACATTGGCTTTTTTCCTTATAAACTGAGTTTTCATTTGCAATAGCATAAAGATTCTACTATTCTGCATGCAAACCTTATCAGAAATACAGTTTCTTTATCTCTTCAAAAAGGGCCTGTTGTAGTGTTCTGTCTGAAAGGTTTGCTGTAATCCTTCATCCTGGATTTAGTTTATTCAGATTCTAAATATAAAATAATCTGGAAATGCTAAAAATTGCTTCTGCTCAGTATCTGTCCAGTGGCTGCAAGTTCATCATAATTTTTTATTTTGGACACGGCAGTTCAGACTGCACTCTCCCGATAGCACAAAATTAAAACCCCAAGTGCTGCCTCCTACTTCCAGAATAGCAAAACCCCGACACAGACAAGCAGGATGATTACAGATCACAGAGGGCTTTTGGAAGAGGTATTTCACTTTGTTACCTATTGCTAGAGAAAATTGATTTCTCTAACCACAACCTGTAGCAAGCTTTCACAAGACCGCAGCTATGACCTTACAAGTATCCCAGTCAGCCCCTGGTTAACCAGGGAGGGCGGGCAGGCAACACTGAACAGATTCCAAAGTTTACTTCTTCCACATCAACAGGATGCTGAGAACTTGCTACACAGCAAGAAGAGACAGGTTTCCCTCCTTTCCAGGGTAAATGCAAATTATTGCAATCTGCCAACAGCCAAGGAAAATTCACCTCATACAAAATAACAGCTTCCAGTAGACCTGGAGCATGTTACCCTGACAAAACCCAGCTGCTTTCTCGTAACTCAGCTGTCAGATGGCCACTGTCTTGGAAAATACTGCTCTGTGAAAATACCTGCCTCCAGAACCAATTGTCACTATGTTCCATATACAACTTTTCTGCATCTCCTCTTGGAGCCATCACACTCTGCTGTTAGGGCACTGAGGTCACTTTCTTCCCCTCTTTACTGCTACAGCTGATGACTGGACTCGTATCTGGAAGTGGCCACAAGCCTGGCAGAGTTCAGGCAGTGTCTGGATGATTATTTAAATCAAGTCTTATGGTTTCGTTTTAGGTAGCTCTGAAAGGAGCAGGACTTGCTATGGGTCCCTTCCAACTTGAGGAAGGGATTTTATTATTCTATATAACCCTTCTTCTGTTATGCAACCTCTAAAACTGCCAACTGACTCCAGTCATCCAGGTCTTATTGTAGGGATGAAGAAATTTTTCTCAGAAGATTTAGTGTGAGTGATTACACAGAGTGAGAAAAACTGGGCTAGAGAGCAAAAGCAGAACAAAAGAACATAGAGTTTTGGGTGAAAAAGAGTTGAATTTGCTTCATGTTACTGTAGTAGCCACTGGTTGCTGCATGGCAGTACCCAATGAATCAGACTTTTTAATGAGGCAGGAGTCAATCTTTTGCAAAGATGAGCTTTGGATTTATTTTCTCAGGTTTTTTTGCAGCATAGGGCACGACTTGTTATTTCAAATGATCTGGTTCTCTCAGCTGTATCAATTCCTCTCTAGTGCTCCAATCTTGGCAGTGAGGCACTTGATGTTTCTTACTTGGTGCCTGGTACACACTGTAAAGCTGAAACACACTCAGAGGGTGCAACTGGCCTCACACAGGCTGTGGTTAAACTCAGCAGCCAGTGTCAGCAGCTGGAGAACAGCTCATCCAAAAGCTCTTCTAGAGGGTCAGGACGGGTAATTGGAAGGATGGAGACCAAGGTGTAGGAACTTCTGAGGAGACTTTAAGCCCCACGATAGACAAGTGACATCTGACCTGGCTGTTGGGAACAGCTCTCTCTGAGTGGGAGATGGGACTCACAACCACCATGGGGCCACCAAAGTGTCTGCAACTCAGTGAAGCTGAAATTATAGGAACATACCAACATTTTCATAAATACCCACAGAAAAAACTTCTTCCAGCCTCATACAAAAGGGTGCTCTAAACAATGTAATATTGAAGGTCAGGAGGACAAAGCAATCAGTAAAACCAGACGGGATTAACCAAACTGGTCCTCAGGCTCTATTGCTGCTATTCCCAAAAGTACCTTCTGTCCCACGCTGATGCCTCAGTCTTATCAGCAGGCTGATTTAAATCCATCCTTTTGGTCAGCCACATTTAAACCTGTTTTACACATCGAGGTAATTGTGACGTCTCCATCTCTCTATGGTATGTTTCTGAAAAGGATTTTCTACTTATGACTATTCTGTTAGAAGACTCCAAAAGAACAAGAAAAAAACCCACGAAGAAACAAACCACAAACTCGCTACTCCAAATAATATGCAAGCACACAAAACAAAAATCAATATCTAGTAAGGTTGTGGTTCCATTACAACTGACATGTTCTTTTAATTAAACTATTATTATGACATAATTCTAGGAATATTTGTGCTTCTAACAGTCTCTGTTCCCAAAAAGGCTGCACAGCTTTTTCCTTCCTCAATTCTTTCATATGACTTAAACAAAACAGAAAAGCAATATATCTACTCAATGAAACTACAGGGTAAATGTCATTAATTCACCCAAAAGCAAGACACAGATAAGCATATGAAAGCTCTGAAGTATGAAGACATTTCCTGGGACAGGCAGCAATGGGAAGAAATTGCAAAGATTCTTGTTAAAATAATTTTTCTTGACCTAAATCTAATTGTCACCAATGAACCAAGCCATGAGAATGTTGAAAACTCTTCCCCTAGTCCCACCAATTATCTCCACTTCATTCTATTTATAAACTGTGCTTATTTGTGCATTGCTTTTGATGTACAGAAGAAGAAGGGAACTCGAAGAAGCCAGAGATGGTAAGAACCATGGCAAACCAATGTGGCATTTATTCTGCTATGAATTATATGCAGTGATAAACAGAGACAATGCGTGCCAAATCGCCACATCTCTGTCAAGAACTGAATTTCTACCTCCTGGTCACTGTCACATTTTCAGGATGCAATTTTAGAAAGAGTTTTGTGTCATACTTGCAAAGAGTTTGAGAAAAATCACATGCAGTGTGTTTTAGAATGAATTCCCAGCAGAAACATCCCCATTTAACTGAAAACAATGTACAAGATTAAGTCTTCTGCTACAGGAACATGACAATGTCTGAGGCAAACACTCTGAGGATGAAGCAAATTTATAAATGGGTTTCAAAACCTCTGAAGCTCTCTGGAACCAAAAGCAAAACTGAAACACAAAAGCTGAAGGCCAAGGCACACAAATTAAAGTGAGGTGCAAGCAATAAGGTTTGGTATAGGATTTTCATAGAGTTACAGTCTGGTCAACAGAGGTTCAGGAAAGGAAAATCACTCTTTTAATCTGAATTCAAACAAAACAGTTCTGATAAGGAATCTACATGATCTTAGATGTGAGCTAAAAGTGCTACAATATATGCTAGAGGTCACATAAGAGAAAAAAAGGAGGCAATTAGTTGAAAAGCTGAAAAAATTAAAGCAAAGCAGAGAATGTAGAACTTGATTTGAGAAGTGAGAGCCACACAGTTTTAGAAGTGAAGCCACAGCTCTTGCTATCTGATCAAATGATGAACTGGAACCCATGTGTGAAGTGTTTGATACAGTCAAATACATGAGCAAGGATGTTCAGTACACTGATTTCAGTTCACAGGATATCAGAAGGGTACAAAGAGTGTCAAGGGGGTCGATTAAGAGCATTTACGAGCAGCTGAAGGACGCTATCATGAATCTCTCCACCAACCTGAATTCCCTAATGTCTTTTGCATCCTGCATCCAATGGCTGGGCACTACAGTAGCTGAAATAACACTGGGTGAAAAGGGGACCTTAACATAAAAACAAAGGCCTGAATCAAAATGCATGTGTGAAAGAAGCTGATGTTACTCCCCTTGAGCTGGATTTGGGGGATGCTTGCTCTGCTGTGTGGAAGAAGTGGAATTCAGATTGCCCAGTTACTGCACCCACAGCTTCTGTCCTTAATATACACTGGAGTAAAATTCTTAAATGAGGAACCTTAAATGCATTTTCTGCCTTTTCTCTAAGAGTTACATGAGTCAAAAAGAGATACAGCAAGTAAACTACAACAAAATCATACCCCCAGCATATTAAAATAATTGTTTTTGATTATTATCTCACTGTCCACATTTAATTTTTTAAAAAGTCCAAACAAGTGAAAAATGGAAGACTCAGCACAGTGCTGTTGTTTGAGGTAAGATCCACATTAGAGCATTTCCTCTCACCATCTAATTTCACACTGGCTGGGGTCACTCACCTGAATGCGAAGTGTGAAGGACACCTGGGCTGATGAGCTGCTGCTGCTGCATGGACTCCACAGATCCAGGGAAGCTCCAGAGGAGGCACTGAGCTCAGCTGGGAGGAAGTGTGGAAGTGACAGGTGCATATTTACATCCTACCCCTCACTGAGAGCAAAATCCTTTCAAACAGTAGGGAAGCAGTTTTGCTTCACAGAAAGCCACAACCCTGATTTGCCTCTAAGTGAAATGCAAGTGTCAGCCTCCCTGAAGAAACAGTCACAGGGTGAAGAACTGGTTCTGCCTTTCTTGGATACTCCTAAAATGTGGGAGTCTGCCTCTCCCACTGCCCCCAGCATGAAAAATCTGTATCAGGAACCCCACACTTCTCCCACTGTTGCATCTTTGGGACAAAAAAGTATCAATTACTCACGAAAAAGGGGAAAGACAATGAAAATGGCTGTGATGGTCTGTATTATCTTCCAGGTAAGATTCTCCAAGCCAGGTATGTTGAAGAATCTCTGCATTGTGGCTCATGATGACAATTTTGCTTTCAAACACACATGGCCAGTCTTCCAAAAATCATGCAACTGGTGTGGTTAACCACTCTTGTAACAAATCACTCCTGTTCCCACCATTCAACAGCTTTGTCCAATCTTCTCTTTATCACTTCTGCTAATAATAAATCCTCTGCATATTTCACAAGTAGTTTGGCCACAAAATATTCACTTAAATAATCAGCAGTGAGATCTCTCCACTGGTACACATGTATTATTCATTACTACGTAATCTCAGCAGCTTGCTCACCATGCCTGGGGCTTCTTTAACTTCCCACAAAAAGGCTGACAGAGAACTTTTTTTCCATTTTTAAGCACTCACAAATTCAGTTTAGTCTATATGCTAAAGCTTTCCTGCTTCCTCTTCCCCCAGCCCATAAACCTAACAAATCACAGGAAAATCCATCAGGAAAAAGTAAGACCAGGTTCCTTCTCAATTCATCACCAGACTATAGTTTCAGTCTGTTGTTAGAAATCAATAAACCTGACTGTGTTTGCACTCTTCCCTTTCTATGTGAATAAAGGACAAAGCAACTAAAATAAAATTTTGACCTGTTCTCTGCACAGGAATTAAAAATCCCTCATGTATGATAGCAAAACCTCTTCTTTTGCTTCAAGAAGCAGAAATTTGAAATGGGCAAAATCCTTATACAAGTACTTAGAATGTGAGTAGAGTACCATGACAGGAGAAGGGGAAGAACAGAGAGACATGAGAAACTTCAGCCTGTTTGGGACAATCAGTTTGGCACAGACATTTTTTTCGAGGAAACGTCTTTGAGTGAAAAAACATCAGTATGACTCACTAGATCTCACTCACCTTGTAGTCACCAAATGCCTTTTCACTGCTGAACTTTGAAGCTCTCAAATGTAGCTTCAAGCATGGTAATGAGAGTTGCCAGGCTCAGAACAGCTTATTTCTACTTGCCACTCATTCCTGCAATTGTTTCTTCCTGAGGTGAACCCATCATAGGAGCTACACTCAACTCACCAGAATACCTTCCCCAAAGCTCTGCAGCAACTGATTTCTGCTATTGCAAGTGAAACCAGGCTGAAAAGCAAGGCTCTTTATGAGAATGAAAGCCATTTTTTCCTCCTTTCCTTATTTTCATTATGTCTTTGTCTTCCCCAGCTAGGACCATGTGAGTGCTGGCCTTCAGCTCAGTGACCTTGCTATTCCAGTGTGCCATGTTATTTCCCCAGGGATAACATGCTTTCTTCTAAGCCCTATGGGATGAAGGATTCTGGGCTGCCCCCTCTAAAAAAATCTCTTCTTTCCCATCCTTTTTCACCATTGTCCAGCAGCTCAGATAGAAGCCAAAACAGTATTTCCAAATAACTTTGCACATGCTGCCAATCTGTCGTGTTCCCAGTGTGGCTGAGCAAGGGTGTGAGGATTGATTCTGCACCTCTAAACTGCATTTAATGTTCTCATACACCAGTCAATGAGCAATTCACTCACAAGCACATACTAAAATTACATTGAAAAAACCCACATGAATTTGATTCAAAAGCAATTGAACAGGTGAACAGCCAGGTGCCAGCTGTGTGCAGCCCATGAGAAGAAACATGAAGCATCTCCCCAAAGCCTAAGTCTGTATTCTACTGGTAAATGGGTTTACAGGGTTTTTTTGCTTTATGAATTTATTTCTAAATTCAAAATAGATATTTGTGATTAGCCATCAATAATGCAGGATGCCTTTGAAATAACAGTTATTCTTTTCATTTCACTACAAAAAGTGCCAAGAATAATTCCTTACATTTTTATGATAACCAAGTAATGGAAAAATTCTACTAATCCAAAGCATATTGCACTGAATCTCACTAACTCACTGATTCCAGCAAAGAAGCCTTTCAATGACAGCTCAAAGTCATATGGCCAATCAGGCAAGAAAAATAAAGTACTTCTGAAAATCAGAGCCTCTGTTTATGGTCTGTCAATTAACACAGGACTGATTTCTTAAACAGGTATTAAGAAAACACTCTGATTTGCTTTTAAAACTAAAAAGACCTCTTGTTGATTATATTAATGTCCTCCAGTATTTGACATACAGGCTTGAACATCTTTTTACCACATATGACAGTTCAGGTCAGGTCCCAAGGAAGCAGGTTGTGAAATTCACATCAGTGACAAAAATAACTGGGTCTGTAACACACCTTGAGAACTGCCAGAAATGCACGATCCTCATGAAGAAGCGTGATCTTTTTAAGCATGACTTTTGATGCCATACAGCACTGCCCCATATGTCCAACCAAATGCCATTTTTAAACCCTGAGGATATATTTAGCACAACATACATCATCCTACTGTCGTCATTTCACCGAACAAAGCAAAAGACAGGATCATGCTAAATGCATCCTCGGCTTGTGTCAAGAGCACAGCAGTGAAGGGACTGCAATACCAACGAAGGCTAAAATGCAGCCAAGTAAGCTGAAGAAATAAGCAGAAGATGGCATGATAGATATCAATGGATTTGAATTATGAAGTCAAGAATAAAGAATGGAAACATAAAACACGCTGACATACGAACTATATCTGTTCCTGACTAATCTCTGCTCCCCTGCCATTCACAGAAGGCACCATCTGATCTTTCCAGTTCCTGCATGCATGATGAGCTCTTGGCTACAGCCCGGGCTGGTGCAGCCAAATCTTTGCAATTCCACCTGGGCAGGACAGAATGGAAGTTATCACTTCCGACTGGCACCATTTCCTAAGCCCAGAGTGACCCTGCATGACAACTCTATGCCTCATTACACCAGCCAAGAAATTAATGTACATCACCAGCCCTGTACAGCTTACCATCTTCTCAGCAGAAGCTTGAATTACTTACCAAAATTCAGAACAACTGATGAGGGGTTTTTTATTTTTAAGAACGACATTTAGAATTAAATGAACATTAAAGAAAAAAACGTAACTGTTTTGGCAAAAAACCACAGATATCTTTTGTTATTCTGCACTTGATGTCCATCACAACAAATCATTAGCTCATCTCACCTTCCTGTTAATAAACTGCCTTCCTGATGTCTTTGGAGCCTCATCAATCACTTTGTACTCATTTGTAAAGGACGAGGCCCCCTCCCCCAACAAACTTGAGCGCACAATCCGTTACTGCACAAGGGGGCATCAAAAAGCAAAGCCAAGTAATTCAGCCTGCACTGAAGGACAGGAGCAAGCAAAACAGCTCTTGGCATGTACCCGAGTTTTAAAGTAGGCTTTAGAATGTGAGTTTTGTTCAGTCTTTAAGTAGGTGTAGAAGGTACTTCTAAACTTCTATCAGAGAGATACTTCACCATCAGATAGTGCTGATCAATCCTAAGGGAATCACCTTGTTCAGCATCTACCCACAGCAGTAACCAGTCTTTGTGCTGAGCAATATAAACAAAAATATCATCTAGTAAAAAATCATCAGAGTACACTGGTTTTAAAAATAGGAGTTTGAGAAGAAAGTAAAGCACAGCCAGGGCCCTGTGCAGGAGTCCTTGATGCGCTTCAGGTGTCCACACCAGACAGCCTCTATTTCCAACACCTTTGGTTCAGAGCTTGCCTTGAGACACAAAATAACTTGTCCAAGCTGCTAAAAACCACCAGAGCAAACAGGAGAAATGCCAAAGGACGTGTGTGCTCTGCCTCTCCGTCCTCTCCATCACAAGGTCACCTTCACTAAGCAAAAGCAATTAAGTGCTGGGGTTAATTTGGACCTACAAATAGTTGCTGCCACACACAGAATCGTTAAGGTTGGAAAAGACCAGGTTCACCACTAGACCATGTCCCTAAGCACCACATCCACACAAACCAGACAAATTCTCCAGATTTTTCCAAAATTCAATAGCATTTGGGGTCCTTTTCTTCAACTTTTTGTAAAACTGATAGAGCTTTAAATGACATTTGAGTCCTACTCCGCTATTTTTGAATTTGGGTTTAGTTACCCTATATGTTGAAACGTAGTGGAGGTGAACAGAGAAAAGCAAAAGCCTCATTCCGCAGGGATCAGTCAAAAAAATACAAATAAATGCAGGGAATAACTGAATTCATAGTACAGGTGTGCAAGAATGGGATTCTGCTCTCAGCTGAGATAACTGCCGAAAGACTTGACATTAAATGAAATCCCTTCTCACATGAATCACTTTAGTCAGAAAACAGATGCACCTTTCAAAAGATGTTTGGAGAGGAAGTGGTAAATTTTATTTTATTCCTTGAATGTCCCAATTAAGACATTTCTACTAAATAAGCAAGGCATTTTCAGTATTGATTTGGGGGATTATCGTCAGCATTAGCTTGATGCACATTTCATCCAGTTCTTCAAATCCAACATTATCAAGGTTAGATTAAAAACAAAATCCATACATAGACTTTCTTGAAGTTTTACTGTATTAAGGAAGGGAAAATGCTTCTCTCATTTCTCGCCATGACAGGCATTTTATTTCCCCTGTGTGTTTTCAGAATACATATGCTGTAGACTTTGTTTTCTTCTAAAGCCAATGAAAGCTTTAGCTTTCAAAAAATGCTAAAAAAAGAAAAAAAAAAGCTATTTTCAAAGAATTGTCTAACAGCAGTCTCATTTTTGGAGACCAGCTCTGCCCAAAGGACAAGCCAAGCCACTCACCTGCTTCTCTGGGAAAATCTGTTCTCATCACCAAGAATTTGCTGATCCATAACAGATTATTGTGCTGAGTCCATCTGGGAGATCATGGACTCACAGAGCCTTAGGATGGTTTGGGTTGGAAGGGACCTTCAAGATCACCTCATTCCAACCCCCTGCCATGGGCAGGGACACCTTCCACTATCCCAGGTTGCTCTGAGCTCTGTCCAGCCTGGCCTTGAACTCTTCCAGGGATGGGGCATCTACAGTTTCTCTGCACAACCTGGTCCAGTGCTAAATCACAGTACATCAGATAATTCAGGGAACTTCATCATTTCATAGGACACGTGTCTGTAGTGAAATATCCCCCCTGCTGGCTTTCTGACCTGGTGGTTTCTCTACGCAAATGCTAGGCCTGCATTTGATTTTTATGAAGATTTAGTAAAGTGCTCAACTCTCCCAGAGTTTGGTCAGAGTTCATGAATGTTGAAACTTTTGACATGCATGGGAAATCACCCCTGAGGGACAGGTTACCCACTACATCATGTGCTACCTGCTGCTATAATTAAACAAAATCTCAGTTTCTTCTTAGCAGGACTTGTCCTGCAGAGTTTTCTGGGCAGTGGAGTCCCCAGAGCTCCCACACCTGCTCATTCTCTGTCTACACCTCTGATACACCTCAGGGGACTTTGAACTCTGCTCTTCTTGTAAGTGAGAGAAAACCCAAACTACCAAAACAACTTCATATAAACACAGAAAAAAAAAGCCAGAGTGTGAAGATAGATTAGTCCAGGTTTTCAGTCAGCTGGAGGGAGATGACTGAGCACTGCCACAAGTGCCCAGGTCCCAACACACCTGAGGTTCACATGAAAGTCTCCCATCTCAATTCACACATCATCATCTTGGCAATCTCTTTGCAATCTCTTCAAGGTTTCAGGGGTGAAACATCCAAATTTCAATTGGGAGAAGATCTACAGAGCAAACAGGGGATGGAAGCAGGGCAAAGCGAGGAAAATCTCTAATAGAAGACAAGTGGGAACGAGAGGATAGTCAATTTAGAGATAGGCAACACTGTGTACCAGGTACACAGTCGGAAAAACCACCAGTGATAGCAGCAATTGCCAAATATACTGATTATTTCTGCCACCAAGTAGCACAAATAACAAATGACTGAAAACTGAAGTACGGAATCTAAGCACAGGAATCATCTTCTGGTCATGACTGCCAGTTCCTTCAGATAACAAGGGCTGAAAATTTCAGGACACGAGAATAATTTTTAGGGAGTCAGACTGATGCTTGGGGCTTCAGATACAGAATATATTCAGAGCAGGAAGGGTGGAAGGGCAGAGCACAGCTGACAGTCTAAGGCACACAATTATTTTCCTGTAGCATGAATATTTATATCTGCTACCCAGAATGCCCAGACCGAGAAAAACATTCTTTATTAAGTGTGGCTTGATCTACTCTGAATCCAAATACATTTTCTCTTGTTACACTGTAAAACTGAATACTAAGAATACAACAGCACTGCAAGACAAAAGCACAAGTACTGCATGTACCACTTACCTTGTGTATATGCATTGTCTGTGTGTGTCAAGATGACACCTACTTTTTCATCTCATTCTGGGACGTATGAAATATTTAAAGCATGGTCAACCCTTCCATCCCAACTACAGCAAAGTGAGATGTCCCATGAAATGGGCTTTCTCCTCCTCCTATTGGTCCTTTTGTCATCCCCTTGCTGAAGAAGCCTCCAAGTCATTAACAACATCCTTTCTAAAGCGCCCAGTCCTGTTTGGAGAATTTCCAGGATGCAGGGTAGCATTTTAGAAACATGGGACACAACTGCTTTGAGAGCAATATGCTGAGATGAAACACTTCACCTGTGTTTGGACAATACTCTCTTACCTAATCACAGTAATTCAGAGCTGCCCTTGAGACAGCAGTGTGAAACTTATCAAACTACTGATCCCTATTTTTAGAGATTATGACAGAATGTTTAGCATGAAGATGTCTCAGGGGAGGTTTAGGTTGGGTATTAGGAGAAGGTTCTTCACCCAGAGGATGTTTGAGCATTAAACAGGCTCCCCACGGCAGTGGTCACAGCACAAAGACTGACAGAGTTCGAGAAGCATTTGGACAATGCTCTTTGGCACGTGGCGTGACTCTTGGGGTGTCCGGTGCAGGACCAGGAGTTGAACTCAATGATCCTTGTGGGTCCCTTCCAAGTCAGGATATTCTATGATCCCACACATACCAGTCTTCTTGCTTCATTGTACATTTATCTGCTAGTCAGACTATGCTGACTTCCAAGTCTTGTTCCATGCCTCTCTTGCAGATCTAAAGAGGCACAAAAAGCACTTCAGAAGCTTTTTTGTTTTCCCAGTAGAACACATTCAATATGTCCTCTTGCCCCTGCAGATGTACATGCCATCAGATAAGGACTCTTCTTTACTATCTTCTCAGGCCATTGACAAAGAAATTAATGCCAAAATTCTTACATTTTATACAAACTTTTACTGGAAACAGGTTCTGAAGCACTTTAAACGCTTCAAACTGATTGCATAAACTATAAAACAAATTCTGCCCTTCCCTTCATAAGTAAAAGGTTTTGCTTCTATAGTAAGAGCCAGGGCATAAACCATGGTGACATGATGAATTTCAAGGCTTGGATGTACTATGTAGAGGATAGTTAGATATCTATGCAGAAAAGACACCCTCATATTCTCTTGGGAGCTCCCCTGTGTCCACAGGGGAGTTAAAACAAAGCCTGCTTACTTCATTCAGTCGTTGCTGAATTGTGGAACACACAAAGAGGTCCCTTGGTAAATTTTGAGGAGAAAGTCCCACTCCTCTGGACATTTAAGGACCTTTTAACTGTTTTGGGTTCCTAACTTGAACATGCTAAAAAAAGTCACTATTTTTAAAATAAAATTCAAATGAAAACTGAAAAGACTTTGGTTTAATTTTTAAGCATTAGATAAATTGCCTGATAGTCTGAAATCCTGAGCATCCAGCAAGTCCCAAAATAGTTTGGCACTGTACTGACCATAATTTCTACATGAATTCAGGAACAGAACTGCATGGAGTGGGTTTTGGGTGAGTTTTGTTCAAATCCCTGGGCAACTTCACTGTACAAAAGATTTTACCATTCGTAATCCAGCACTACAATACTGGTGAAATTGATTTACATTAATCTATTTGTAAACCTAAAAACTCCAGTGCTACCAGTGGAATCCTTATGATGAACATATGAAGTGTAATATTTCTGAAATTTAAAGTTAGTTTGGGGCTGCCTTCCATACTTGAAAATCATTCAGGCAAAATCACATAACACAATAAGATCAATATTTCAAGTAAAAAAAAACCCAACCCAAAGCATAACGAACACCAAACCAGAAATAAAATGTACATGATTACCAAAAAAACAATAAACAGCCCATAGAAATGGGGGCTCCAGGAGATGATGCCATATACAAATTGCCTTATTTAGGATTAAATGATACACAAAAATGACTGAAAACTTGCCTGAAGAAAGGATATTTTAAATGGATTTAACTATTCATGAGAACACCGCATTTTGAAAAGCACCAGCTTGTGTCAGGAGTATACAAGAGCAATATGGCAAATTTACAGTTGGACTCAATGATCTCAAGGGTTTCTTCCAACCTAAATGATTCCATGATTCTATGATTGATGGTGTGCAGTTATGGTGCTTCTCCTCAGCTGGCAAAGATACGAGACCAAAACAGTCCTCGGCATCACCACTTACGGGAACGACACCAAAGCACAGCAAAGACACAGACACAACTCTTAATTAGCTCTGTGTTACTGTCCTGTTAACAAACGTGATAAACCCCAACAGAGGAGAAAGAAGCTGTTTTCATACAGGCAGATATGAAACCCCTTCGGCTGCTTACCTGGTACCTTGGGTCTCTGGGCTTGTCCCACATTTAAAACACTAATTTCATGATTCTGTAGAGAGCACTGAGGATTGTTTTTAAGAAGCACCAGCTAGCTGTATTCAGTCCTTAATTTTTGGCACTGATGTGAAGGCTCCATTTGGTGATGCATCTGCAGTGCCGGGGAGGTGTTTGAAAGGTGGGAGAGAGGGTGCTTTCCCTCCTCCAGCATATGCTGCGATTATTTGGTGATTTCAGTACACATTCCAAACACCAGCTGTGGTCAACGGGACCTTCTGTTTCTGTGGTGTGTTTTGTTTCTGCGTGAATTGCTGCAGCTCAGGAAAAATCACAGAATGGTTTGGGGTTGGAAAGGATCTTAAAGATCACTGAGTTCCACCCCCTGCCATGGGCAGGGACACCTTCCCCTAGACCAGGCATCTCTGAGCCCCAACCCACCTGGCCTTGAGCACTTCCAGGGATGGGGCAGCCACAGCTTCTCTGGGCAACCTGTGCCAGGGCCTCACCACCCTCGGGGGAAAGAATTTCTCCTTAACATCTGATCTAAATCTCTCCTCTTTTAGTTTGAAGCCATTCCCCTTTCTCCTGTCACTCCATCCCTTGTCCAAAGTCCCTCTCCAGCTCTCCTGGAGGCCCTTTAGGGCCTTGGAAGGGGCTCCAAGGTCTCCCTGGAGCCTTCTCTTCTCCAGGCTGAACAGCCCCAACTCTCTCAGCCTGAATCCATAGTGGAGGTTCTCTCCAGCCCCCTGATTATCTGTGTGGCCTGTGCCACAAAATGCAACTCATTTCTGTGGAGGAACATTGTTGATGGGAGGAATTCATGTTCAGCCACACAGATTTTTGCAAAGCATGTATTTTTTATCATCCACTGCACCTTATGGAACTGTTGGGTGTAAAACATACTTACAGATACTTCTTTCTAACATTAAGTATTCTACATGGTCTGACTAGGCTAATTACCAATGAACAGCATAGCAGCTATGTCCTAGAAAAAAATAGGTTAACTTTTAAATATCTTTAGGCCCAATCTGCTTTACATGCTTTTGCTTCACTTTGTTTCTAAATAGGCAAAAACAAAACTTGTCTTTGTCTTTTTTTTCCCTGGAAATTCTGGTAGAAACTTTATTCTGTTTTCTTTTGTACTAAATACTGTAGATAAATAGCCTGAGAGCAAATAAAAAAAGAAAAGAAATAATTCTTCCTGTGATCCTGGATTCTGCTGACATCAAACTTTTTCTAAGAATATGCATTTCCTACTCACAGTACTGTTAATTCCTGCAGCACTGTCATGTTTTGTTCATTAACTTCCTTTTAGCACTACTGTAGAGTCGGAAAAAAAAATGCAAATGGAGCAGAAAACAGAGCGGGGACTACAGAAGTTTGCTAGTTTAACATTAAGCTCCAGGAGCAATAACGTTTTCAAACAAATGCAACACAAAATCCTCCCACACTGCAGTGTAACAATCAATGTGTTTGCCCAGAGAACTTCTAAAGCTCTCATAAGGGAGGAAAAAAGTAAGACAGACACCTCAACAATATCAGGAGATAAAATCCTTAGCAAAAACTCCCTACAGCAAACTGTAGGCAAAAAGGAAAGCTTCCAGTGAAAAGACACAAATTCATTTAAAAACAATAATTAGCATTTCTCTCCTTATTTCAGTAACACCAACCCCTTTTGCGTGAGTTTTCATGCAGGGAATGCTCAAAATAAAGTACCAAAGTTGGCATTTTTTTTTTCAAATGCGTACGCAAAGGGAAGACTTTCTGGGAAAAACTGGAAAGCTGTAAGAGCTTGGAATGCTCCGATAGTACCTTATTTCAGAAGCAATCCACCCAATCTCGTCTCCAATGCATGAACTGCACAGCAAAACTGTGAATAAGACAACACTTCTATGCATGTGCCTACAAATTCAGCCATTTTCACAGACTAAATGAGAACATTTGAGAGAAGGAGGGAGAAGAGTTTACAGACACAGAAACAAATTACAAATAAAGCCATGAAGGGTGAAAACGCCACCTCTGATACTAGAACCTGTGCCCTGGTTCCCTTAAATCAAACTCCCCCCAAAGACATATTTAATTAAAAATTCTACAAGTTTAAAATAAATAGCTCCCCTGAAAAAGAAATCTTTAATAAAGACAGATGCTCTGCAGATGCATCAGTGCCTGTTCATTTTTCTTCCTTCTAATTAAAAGACCATTCTAACTCCTGGTTGAGTTTTTTCCCATCCCAGTGCAGTGCATTCCAGAGGAATGCAATAACATAACTTCGCACACGCATCCTAACAGGATTTCACATCTGCCCAACAGTAACTTTGCCTCACATTCCAATTTACTCCATAATGGATTACATGGCAGAGATTCATTCAGCTGATTTCCATAATGACAACAGTAGCTGAAAAGAAGTACTTGCCTACTAAATGGAAATGTGACATCAATATTAAGGTAAACATTCGAGTCTGTTGAATACTTTATTGGCAGCCACACTATTTTAGCTTCAAAATAAATTTTCCCCAATAGCAGCTTTTATTTCATCTCAAATCCATCAGGTCTTCTGGCTTCTTATTCCCAGAGCTGCACCTTCAAGTTTTTAATCTTATCTTCCTAGTGTGAAAGCGCTGCAGACCAGCACTTTTAAACACAATAATGCAACAGTTTTTGAAAGCTATATAAATCGTGTGAAAGACTATCCTATTAATTCCCTTTCTTATTACCAATTTTTCTCTTTTATTTACAGGGCTTGAGGACTTGAAAATTCAGTTACTCTGAGGGAAGGAAGAACTTCAATTTCACTGGGACCTCCCCTCTGGCTCTTGATATTTTCAGACACCTGTTGGACAATACCATTCGGGTCAGCCCAGACATGGAAATTATGCTAAGCCTAAACCAGATCAATTTCAGTTTGTAGCTCTCAGATAACGACTTTGTGCTCAAGGCATTTTACAGAGACACCAGCAAAACAAGAGATCTACCTTCAGAGTATCAGAGTGGCAGTACTAAGAAAACCCTGGCTGGAAAACAGGATGGTACACTGATTATAGAGCACCAGAGGGTAGAGAGGCAACTGGTTGTTTTATTCTGCTCACAAGGACCAATATTTTCGTGTCAGGTAGGAAAGAAATTATCCTGTGAGCTGTAAATAGACAACTTGCCTGGTTTAGATGCAAACATCTGCAAGTAACAGACACAGAGGAACTGAAAACAAATATTTATTAGATAATTATGAGAGTGCAAGCTAATGTTTTATGGGAATTTTGTTTTTTAAACATTAATTCTCCAAGGAGAGAAAGGATTAAGATGATGCCACATGCCACTAATAAGCCACTGCTGAAATGTTTTATTTATCTTCTCTGAGTTAGGAGGACTGATCTAAGTATCTGGAAGTTATGAATATTAAAGATAAGCTAAAAAACTTGTCTCTAAGGCAGCAAGTTCTTGCTGATAATGCAACCTTTTGCACCACTCTAATCTGGGCCATAAAATTCCACCAGCCATCTGGATCAGTATTTCCCTAGACCAGCCTGCTTTTCCCTCTAGTGGTGCAGTAACAGCTGGAAACACTCTAAGAAAAGAAGATTTGCATCTCTCCAAGCCCCCTTAAAAGAGATGTCACACACAAAAACTGTGCTTGCCCACTCCAGATAAAAAATTGACTTTGCTTCAATAGATGATCTAACAAATATCAACATCTGCACAGTCAACTCACACCACCAAATGACCTCCACCAGCTCACCCAACCTCTTGGATCTCCATTTGAGACAGTGTCCCCATCCCATCCATCTCCCCGAGCTCAGACGTTGATGGGATTCAGTGCCACCTAGACACTTCTGCAATTTCACAGGCTCAAAAGTTTCTCGCCTGCATCCCATCCAAAAATAAACATTCAAAGATATGAGTACCCTTGAGCTGTGCTCAATTCCTCCTTGTCACACATTTGGTTTGCTCGGAGAATTAATTGGCTTTGTGGAGCATGAAGAAACAGAAATGGCAATATGTACCTCAATTAGACTCTATTTTTAAAATAATTTTTAAACTTCATAAATTAGGAGACTTTAAGGACTTTAACAAGTTTGCTTGATTCACTTTGATCAAACAAGGTTAGGGACTCATTATACCATACATGCAGCTGTTTAACAATATTAAAATACACCATCAAGTCAGTCTTTCTCTAAGTGACTTCACATCGCACAGCAAGCAGATCTAAAAAGCCCTGTCATTTGCAACTGGCAATCATCATTCTGGTAGCACTCTAAGAGGCTTTCTTAATTCCACTGGTGTTTAAATTCATGAGCCAAAACTCATCATAAATTGTCTTTTATGGCTGTCAAGAACAATGATGTATATTCTCTTATTTAGCCTTTTGTGACTTATTGGGATCCTCTGAGTGCCTGAGAAGTGTTTGCTTCACTGAACAGTAGATTGAGACTCTCCTATTTTTCTGTTGGAAAGATACAGCATATAAAGTAACAACCTTACAGCCTGCAGTCAGAACCCACTGGCTCTTTATAAGCAGACTTACATCAGCTCTTAATTATTTTTATAGAAATTCTAATTATTAGAAATTTTTAGCATGGCAAAAATAGAGGGTGAATGCTCCAACTCCGAAAGAAAATTCCATCTTCTGCCAGAAAATTGAGGCTGCTTTGCCATACTCTGCCAGTGCCTAAGGGGAATATAAATGGACTGAGGAGGAAACACATGATGTGTCACTGATAAAATAATCTGGCATTACAAAAGGACCGGTAGCTACGGCTCCACCAAGAGATCAATAAATGTGCAAATAGCAGCCTCTTTAGAAATCATTGCTTTCCCTCCAATATGTGGTGACAAACTCTGTGACAGCATTTACTTCGTGCTATCAGCTTCATTAAATAAAGCAGCCTGTCCTCATCTACCCACAAGGCCAACTCCAGAAGTCCATGGAAAATATTGATTTTTCTTGACTATGTTCAGGTCAATGATGCAATGCAATAAAACAGCTTAAGACAACTATTCCCTTTCCAGCTTGTAATTAGAGCCTTGAAACCCTGTTTCTAGGTCTTGGTCTGGGATCTGTTGTCAATTCACTTTGACCTTAGGCAAGCAAATTTCAACACTGGGGAACTTGCTGCTTGCTGTAAAATGAGCACAGTTAACTTCTCTCTGAAGGCTGGTTTGCTGGCTTTGAGACTTCTTGCTCTTTTAAGTTTTAGGATGGGATAAAATCCATTTCAGTTTGAGTTTGTTAGATAAAATACATCCTCAAGTGAAATCATTACATGTGAATGATTATGCACCTGAGGATCTGTGCCAGGAGTTGAGCCTCCCTGTTTGTCCAGGAAGAGGAACAGGCTCTCCAGGGCACGATTTCCAGGAACACCCTGCACCATCAGTGGAAGGAGTTTTTCCTGCATTGCCACTCCTGGGAGGACCCACATATTTTCCTGAAGCAGATGAAGTTTTGAACAGCA
Organism: Gymnorhina tibicen; assembly: GCA_013399875.1. Classification (NCBI taxonomy): domain Eukaryota; kingdom Metazoa; phylum Chordata; class Aves; order Passeriformes; family Artamidae; genus Gymnorhina; species Gymnorhina tibicen. The sequence goes on from VXAZ01001682.1 coordinate 675,453, forward strand.
AAGAAACACCATTAAGAAAGTTAAATCCAGAAAACAAGGAACAGCAATTTCAATTTCTAGTTTTAGGTAAGACACAGAACTATTCCCCCTGCTATTGCAAGGCCCAAAATCAGCCTTTTCCTGCTATCGTCTATATATATTTATCCTATATATACTGAGCAAAGGATGGAGCCCTGAGGAACCAGCAGAGATATCAAAGCTCATCTTGCCAGACCTTCCATATGGCTTAGAACCATCCTTAAGGAACGGACACAGAACTTCATTACTTTTTTCTCGTTGGATTATCTGATCCTTCTTTGATTATTTTTATCATTAACAGTGAGAATGTGTAAACACCACGTTTTCTTCATTCCATATAGCAGCTGATAGCTGGTGTAGGTGCACCCCACAACAGCTACAAGAAAAACCCTTGATTCACACTCTACACACACAAAAGGAAAAAAAAATCTTCAGGTTCTGAAAGACATTAATACGGGAACAGTTGAATGTTTTAAGAGAAGAAGTAGAAAAAAATTGCTGGCCTCTCCAGCAGTGTTATTTAGTCTTTTATTGCTCTGCAAATTTAGACAGTGACCTATGAGGAATTCCTGTATGATTCCAAAATTTGGAGGAGAATCTTCTGCATCCTAAAGTCGTGCTCAGACAAACCTTGACCATGCAATCAAGGGTTCCTGTCTCTCCAGACTAGGACCAAGCAAACATTAGTAATCCACATTATAAATTCAACCTGTTTCACTCTTTTTCCTCATGCTGTCCACTTCAATTTTTTGGACAAGAATCTGAGTTTTGTGACATTTCTGTTATAACCTCTTTCTAGTTTAGGAGCTGAATATTGAAGGCTGTTATGAACATCAAGCATCCTTAACTACCTTGCACATAAAAGATACACAAATTCATTCAAAGTCCTTGAGATATTTGGAGTTTGAGGCTCAGCTTTGAACCAAGGAGAGCTATCATCTTTTTCCCCATTTCTGAGAGTACAGCCCGTGACAGCAGTGTGCTGACTGTTCTTGCTTAACTCTGTGATGTCAAGGTGATTTACCTTTTTTGGGCACTGCACACCCACCTGCTGAGAGTTAAAAAAAATGTCCATCTTTCTTTACTGTTTGGGCAATCACATAGCTCTCAAAGGAACTATGGTTTATATATACCCACAATATCCAGCCTATCACATGAAAGTAAATCTTGTTCCCTCTCTTCCTTATGGAAAACAGAGTAATAAAGGGACAGTTTTTGAGTCCTCATGTTAGTGCAAACTATGTATTTTTTCAGTTTTGGCTTAATATTTTCCCAGCAGCTGCATCCCAAAAATTGTGTGCATGAGCTACACAGAGTCTCAAATATATTTTGAAGACAAAGATGCTATTTAGTAGTGAAGTATCAAAAATACAGGAATTTAAATCTTTAGATCTGATTTTTGCTAGATAGGATACAAGATGAACATTCAGGTTGTTAAACTGCCTCTTCAGCATATATTTATAGGATTTGTATGAGCAAAGAGAGTTCCACAGAGGCAGGGAGCTTGATTCCAATGGAAAAACACCTGCTCCTCCAGCCAGCAGAGCAAGGCACTTACTTGGGGTCTTATGAAACTTCCTGGTCAACACTCGGCTGCCACTGCCTCATTTCATACTTCAGGTCAATGCCACCATCCAAAAAGTGACAGGAATCCAATATTAGGCATATACAACACAGTCATAGAGTGGTTTGGAGTGGAAGTGACCTTAAAGATCATTGAGTTCCACCTCCTTGCCATAGGCAGGGACACCATCCCCTAGACCAGGTTGCTCAGAGCCCCATCCAGCCTGGCCTTGAACACTTCCAGGGATGGGGCAGCCACAGCTTCTCTGTACAGCCTGTGCCAGGGCCTCACCACCCTCACAGGGAAGAATTTCTTCCCGATATCCAATCTAAACTTTTCCTCTGTCATTTAAAGCCATTTCCCCTTGACCTATCATTTCATACACTTGTCCAAAGTCTCTCTCCAGCTCTCTTGGAGCCCCTTTAGGCACTGGAAGAGGCTCTAAGGTCTCCCCAGAGCCTTCTCATCCCCAGGCTGGACATACCCAACTCTCTCAGCCTGTCTGAGCCCCAAAGGCAGCTTTAATCTTAATCTTGCCCAGGCTGGCCACAGTGGTGTTGTACCATGGGCTGATTCCTCTCTTTCTCTCCTAGAATGATTCAATCACAGCACACAGACAAGAACTCCTTTTCCATCTCCAACCCACAAGTGCTGTCTGAGTGTGGCCTTTTGTACCATTGAAAGAGCTCTGAGTGATCCACCAGAACTGTTTTTCTCCAGCAGTGAGAAGACAGAGTTTGGAAACACAACATCCCATTGCAAAGGAAGGGCTTTTCCATTCCTCACCCAACAGGTACCCGACAGCCCCTGCGGTGCAAAATCTCTATGTCCTGGTGCACACAAGACCATTTCAACTTACAAAGGATGTGAGATTTAAAATATAGGACTAACAAAAAACCAATATTTTTTTGGTACAAGAGGCAGCTCTCAAAACTGTCCAGAAAAGCAAAAGGCCACAAGCAAATAGAAAGCAGAGAGAGATAAATAAAACTGCATCACCTAATGAAAGAGCAGCTCCTAAGTCTCTCCTTTTTGGGTGCTTTCACCATAACTTGTTGCCACGAGCACACTAAGCCCGGAACATTGTTTTCATATTGATATGGAAAAAACTTGCATAAAGCACTACTCATAATGTAATGACAGTGTACCCAGCTTATTAAAACTGTCTTTTTATTTAGCTTTATGAAATTGCAGGAAAATCAAGAGGTCTTGAATACAAACACAGTTCCAGTGTACTACGCTGCAAGCATGAGAAGTGCAGAAGGAAAAACATGAACATGTTGAAACACAAACATGAACAAGCTGAACTTTTTTTTAAAGCCATCAGGATTTGAAACTGATTTTAAAAAAGAAGTTATTATTTGATGAAATTTGAAATCAAAAGTAGAGGCTGTTGTAGAAAAGGCTGGTATCTCTTCATTATTTGCCTGCAAAAAGGAATAGGATTTTGTGAATGTCCCCTGGCTCACAGCTCTGGAGGGATTTTTATCACCATCCTTTTCCTTCTGTTTTGTTGTGTGTTATAAAACCTAGTGATGTTAAATGGGTAAATGAAAGCCATGAAGTCTGCTATATGGGGTGCAAAAGCAGACATGAAAAATGAGGAAAATAAGAATGTGTGATGGTTCAGCTCAGGTCTTTCCTATCAAGGCAAAGTATCAGCTAAATATAATAATAACAGCAGCCTTAATTACAACAATCACCTTCAAATATTACACAGCCTGACAAAGCCAGCTAAGGGACAATCAGGGGGGTCAGCACCAGAGCTGGAAGCAAATCCTTCCACCAGGCTGCTGCACCAGGCTGGGCTCACAGGCTGCAGGGAGAGTTCAGGCTCGGGACTCAGAGGGGAGCTGGCACCACTCCTGCAATCACCTGCCAGGAGCTTGGACCTTTATGGGGGACTTGATCACCCCAGCACCTCCAAATCAGTTGGAGCCTCCCCCTACAAGCCTATTAAAAAAAAGAAGAAGAATAATAATTTTTTGCAGCCTTAAATATGGTCCTACTTATGCTGAAGGAAATGCAAATAACAACTCACTGACTTTTAGGAAATTTTAAAAAGTAAGTGTTAACATGTAAACATAACTAAGACTACTAAACACTTCAAGATCTTTTGTATTGTCATTTGTCACTCAAATGCAAGCTGCCAGAGATGTGGCTGTGCTTGCTCTCAGCAAAGCTTAAGCCATTATTTGAAGGAACTTTTAAAAGCTCCTTCTTTGGAAAATCTCTCAGGTTGTTAAATTCCAACCTGATGAGGCTTAGGAGTTCTTTGTTTTCCTGTTCTCCCATTTATCCTTGGATACTTTCCTACACCACAGTGTGTGGTTTCTGAAGAAAAGGTAAAAATGAAAACTTTCTACCACTCCTTTTTCTATTTTCTGCTGAACTTGAAACATAACTTCACCATTTAAAAATTAGATCTTAAATTTGTAAAGCTTACTACACATTCCTGCTTCCACTTCTAATTAACAGCTTAAAATAAAGACATTCATGTTCTGCAACTCTGCTGGAACACAATTATAGAAAAAAACGCTGTAGAAAAGTCAAAGTTACTGAGACAGGCTGTTACTAAAATGCAAAACCGAGCAGGAGAGCAACCAGCAGTGTCAACTTGTCTACGAAGAAAATACCTACTGGGCAACTGAAGCTTAGAAGATATTCTGGAGACCAAAAAGAGGATATGTGTTGGAAGGAGAGTAAAAAATAATTGGAAATTGGTAGTAAAATGAGTCAAAGCAAAGGAACAGCTCTTAACAGCACGAAATCCTTGTACTTTAGTTTAGTCCTACTGTATGTAACAGTTACAAAAGGCAGATGAATATTTATAAGTGAACTGGAAAAGCAGCAGTTTCGCTGTGCCTTTTCCATTTAAAATCATCACTGTTCAAGAAGTGGCTCAAGGATAGAAGAAGTCGCATGGAAAGACCTAAAGTGTTGAAAAAGAGGAAAGAATCAGTCTGGTCATCCTACTGGACAATGTCAAACCCAACAACTTTCAGGCTGATAGTTCTGCCAAGTATTATTTATGTGCATAAAAGTAAAAGCTATGTCCTTTTCCGTGTGCAGCAATCTCAGAAACAAGACAGCACTCACTGACTTTGGGACAGGGTGTTACACCCAAGGATTTAAGGATGAAGCAGTTCAGATCAAAGACAGCATCTGGCAGCCCAGGACTCAGCTGAAGTGAGATGCTGCCTTAGACAGGGGGAAAAGTTACTGATACCTAGCTGCATCCATCCACTGAGGGCTCAAATTCCAATTTTTCTGCTAATAGGACAATAATCAGAGGGACAGATGTTACCAACAAGGGAAATTTGAAATTTAGCAGGATGCTTTGAATAGTATGACTATTTAAGGAGCAAATCTATTTCTGAAGGTAATATACAACACATGGTCAAGTTGTGAAAACAACTCTTAAATCCCCATGTTCTTCCTTTTTCCTAAATGACCTTTTTTTATTTCCCCTGTTGAAAAAAAGCCTTCCTGAGGCCTTGTGTCCTATGTCATTTCCCTCACCTTTTCCCTAATTCCTTGACAGACACTTTTCCTGGTGAAATCTGTTATTTCTAGGAAAGAATGAGGACAGAAGAGAGGGATAGAGAGATGAGGTCCAACACAGGGAGGCACAGCCCCCACTCTGTGGCTGAGGCAGCCACTGCCAAAGGGTAAAGGAGCAGAACTGGAGTGCTGCCCACTGTGGTGGAAGGTTTTGCTTTGTGCTTTATTTCCTCTTCTCAAGCAATGCAATCAAAGTTCTCAGAACACCACTGATGTGGAGCTTCGTTTACCCAGCACTGCTGGGTGTCCTTCTGGAGCCTCTTGGTTTTAAAGAAGCCGAAGAAAATGAAGGAACTCAGAGTTAGGGTTGACAGGGCCTTAAAGGACCAATTTCATTCTGGTTTCTGCAGCTCCCACCTGACAGTGGGAAAGGAGAATTAAATGGAAACAGATTTCTCCATTTCTTGAAGCTCAAGTCAGAACCAAGTGTAACTCAGGAGTCTTTTTAATCACACACAATATTACATCTCCTGTAGAAGTGACCTGGGAGAAGTTTACTCCAACTCCCATGTCATATAGAACTGCTGTCCTTTGGAATGTTCGAACCACAAGCCTACCAAAACATTACGATTAAGAGACAGCTCTAGTATTTTTCATAGAATGATAAAACAGTTTGGGTTGGAAGGGACCTTCAAGATCATCTTGTTCCAACCCCCTGCCATGGGCAAGGACACCTTCCTCTCTCCCAGACTGCTTCCAGCCCAGTCAGCCCTGGCCATGAACACTTCCAGGGACGGGGCAGCCACAGCTTCTCTGGGCACTTTTTGGTTTACTCCACAGGTCTGAAAATCAATTACCTCCTCTCTCAAACACATGAATGATGAGGAATAGGTAATGTCTAAGCATAGTGAAAAGGCAAGTGTTTATTTTGGTAATTGATGCTCTACACAAGAGCTGGGCAAAAGAAACCCTCTAAGATCAAGCTCAATGTTTCAATATAGACTTTTATTTTTTCAGTTTTACCTGATTTGAATTCTCAAGTGCAGCAGGGCAAAGGATGTTGCTGGATTGCCTGTAGAGGCAACTCCCTAATTTCTGGAAAGCTGTAAGACAACACTGGGCTACTTTAACACAAATTCAAAGACAGACTTCTGTTATTTTCTCTGAAAGTATTGCAGCATGAACCCAGATAAAAAAATAATTTGCTGTTCAGCTTCTTACATAAGCTGTAAATAATTGCTGTTTACATAATTATGTACATTTACATAAATGTAAATAATTTGCTGTTCAGCTTCTTACATAAGCTGAATAATAACCACTAAATTATTTCCAAATATTCAATTAAAACTCTCCTTTGTCTTTCAAGATAGTTTTTTTAAATGTCTGAGCATTATTAAATGTCTCAGCACCTGCTTTTTTCTTTGGATTTTTAGATTTAAAAGCAAGCTTCTGGTAATGTTTTATTCACATGTCAAACAGTTCTATGTGTTGTTCTATAATTAAGCAAAATTTAATACTGGGTAATTAAAGTATTAGGTTGCTAAACAGAGCTTCTCCAATATCGTATTTTCCAATAAATTGAAATTCTAAATAAATTCTTAACTGAGGAGCAAGCAGCAATGAAAGCCAATTTACACTTAGCACTTCCTTCTCCAAAGTTTTGCTAAAACAATGCCAATCTAATTCTGAGGCGGATATACTTCGAGTATGAATACTGCATCCTCTCTTACTGCTTTCAGATGTTAAACAGTACATATAATGATTAAAAAACAGACCACCTGAAGCTGAGGTGCAACACAGGCCCTTGATAAATCAGTGGTTTCTGGTATTCTGCCTCCATCCTTTTTGTCAACTGCAACTCCCGAATCACACACAAAAATACCAAATCCTGCCTACACACAGATGCATGTTTTACATTTCACCTATTTTCACAAACTTTTGCTTCTAGTAGGAAGATAGAAAGGTAAACACAGGGAAAAAAAAAGAAATCAGTCAGTATTCAACATGTTTGTGTACATGAGAAGCCAGTGCTTTAGATGTTTTTATTTGAAGTGCTGTTTCTCAACTGTGCTGATGGAATCAATAGCAACATCTCAAAATTGTGACAGATCTTTAAACAAGTCAGTAATTACAGGGGTTTTATTTTTTTTCTTCTATATTTAAAAAATAAGACTAAGGAATACTTAAATTCAAAGCAAATACAGTATTAAGAAAGTAACCTTAAATTTGAGAATGAGCTACTAAACATACAGGAAGTCAAGGAAGAAGTTCTGGTTATTAAAAAAATAAAGCATTAAAAGGAATAACCATGTTATCTTCCGTACCACCCTAGAATAATACTCTATCAGCAATAAATAAAGAGGAAACTGAGAAATTTTCAGCCTTCTGCTTGCACAGCTTTAGTTAGACACAGAAATCAAGGTGTGGGCTGAATTTCACTGAATCAGTGAATTTATACTGACATAAAACTGCAATGAGACAGAGCTGAATGGAAACTATATTCCTGCAGGCTCAGCTATTTCACCTTCTCTAATAATACCTGTAGACCACTGAGCTGTTGACATATTTTTTCTCACTACTAAGAAATGCTGACGATAAGTGTAAATGTGTGTATACACATAGAGATGACAAAAATTTTAATTACTTCCACCGATACCACTTCCTTACATATTTCTCTTACATTATGACATCTTTCCTGCAATTTTATTTATTTTTTATTTTTTTAAAGCTCATTTTTCATTCAGTTTGCACCTCTTTTCAAAGCTGGTTTTTTTTTTTATTTTGCAAAGGCAGATCTCCAATATGAATATTGTTAGGGCTTGGGTCCACTGAGTTAGATAATTTTTTATATTCATATGATACACACAGGGCTAAGAGATGATCCATTCTTGGCAGCACACTCACTGTATCACACACTAACAGAATTCCATATCAGAATATGAAATATCAACAACCTCAACTGTAGTTTTTCATTGTTATTCACTACATGTGCAGGGAATCCATTTGTTTCAGATTCTTTATGAATTCGACTCAATATGTTGCAAAACAGCCCTGAAAAAGCCTCAAGTCAAATTGCCTAAAGTAAATAAAAGAAAAGCAAATTACTTTAAATTCTTCACCTCTACACTTGCAGCAAAAACACAGGCTTGTAGGTTGTGCATATTGCCAAGTGCCTTTTCACAATAATCAGTTTCAGAGAAATTGGAGATAAAAAAAGATTAGCAGACTCTCGCATCCACTCCCTTGAAATATTAACAACTTCTGCATATTTTCCAGTGCTTTCAAGCAGAGGAGAGAGTCCCACACGTTTGGGCATGGAGACCACTGCTAAAGGTGACTTTTCATTGACCAGCTGGTGCCTTCCCACCAAAGTGCTTAATCAAAATCCTGCCTGGGGGTAGGATTCAGCTCAAGAGCAAGACATCTAAATTTAGTCAGCTTCAGGTAGGTTTGTCCATGTGCAGCCGGTGTCTCCAGCCCCATGGAATGGAGATGGAGCTGCCAAAGCTGATGATGTGCAGGAGGAGGACAAACACCAGGACAAAACCTCCTGGGAACTGCTCTACCACCTCCAACCTTTTACTAATATTCAGCAGGCACCCGATCATGCTAAAAAACTCCCTTTAAAACATATTATAACATACATATCATGCATACTGCAAATTTTTACACACATGTTATAACAGCATAACCTATCATAGGTATTTGACTGTTCTTTGGTAAGTTTTAAGGCATTTTCATGTGCTTCAGAAGTATTTTATTTCTGGCAACTTCTGCCACTATGAAGTCTGTAGACTGATCAACATCAGGCAATAAATTTGGACAGTGCCCATCAAACATAAGAAAAAGTCCAACCTATTTAGATTCTCACCTGGCTATTCTCTTGCTGTTAAATGTAGTGCTCATGAACATACCCCCTGCATTTCACATTCCATATCTGATAAAACCATTTCACTTCCCACTCTTCCACTTGCATAAGAAGCCACAATTTAATACCTTTGAAGAACAGCTGACACCTTGTGGAAAACTTAAATAAAACATTCCATTTTGAAGGAGTTTTCATCATGTCAGGTATGGTTTTTTGTTAGCTTACTCATGATATATAACACCAAACTACTTGTTCAGGCAACACCTCTTTTAAAGGTCCTGTTCTCAAAGAGAACAGCAGTTTCTACAGCAACCAGATGTGAAATCTTAAGTCCAGGATGAGCACATAAATAAAGCAAAGTGTGAAGGGATAGGTTCCTTTCTACTATAAAGAACCAGAAAAAAACAGCCTCAACAAGGTCTAGTGAAAGAACTATACATAAATATGAAGTTTCAGGAACTTTATCAGCCACATCAATTTACCAAAAATTTCTTCAGCAGTTATACTGAATTGTAAACATCCTCAACCTGTGTGCAACAAAAATTCTCAAAGTCTCTTCTTGTATCACATTTATTTCATGGGTCTTCATAACTCAGTATTTTAATGTCTTTTTTCCCTGATTCTCCTCTTTTTGGCATAACCAATCAGAGTCAAATCTCTCTGGAGGTTCCACTGCATGAGCAGTGGAAAAAAAATCGTATTTGGAGGAAGATCCAACATAAGGAGCACCACTGGGGCTATAGAGATGGCTTTATCAGAGGGATCCATATAAACTAAAAAGGTCCATGTGTCTGGACAATAATTTGAGCATCCAGATGTGGATGAGATGACAGCACCGAACGAGGAGAGAGCAGGGAAGGGTGCTAGAACATTTGCAAGGCAGTCATGGGGTTATACTTTTAAGCAGAGATTAAGCAGCTAATTAATTGATTAATCAAAACAATTAACTAGATGTCAAATCACCACAGCAGCAAATTTAAAGTCAATTAATTCATATATTCAAAAGAACAGCAAATAATTAATAAGGAATTAAAGAGTTTGTTAATTATGTGGCAGTAGATTAGTTATGCAGAAAACTAAGTGAGAAGCAATTAATTAATTATGCAGAGAATCAAATGAACCACAAAATATTTATGCAAAGAATCCCCACAAATGGGCAGTTTAAAAGCAGATGGTGGGAAAATGCTGGGGTATGTTTAAAAAAATGTTTAATAAGTATCAATTGCTGGCAACTGTAGTTAGCTGAGCTATTAAGAAAACCATCTGAAACAAGAATGGAAGTCAGGTCAGGAATCAACTGACTGAGGAGAATTAGGTTATCAAACAGATTCTGTGGCAAAGATTCATGGAGACACTGGTTGTTACTGACAGTTCCAAGGGGCAGGTCTGGTCTAGAAACACAGGTCAGTGAAACTCAAATGGATACTGGAAGTAGACCTTTGTCACAGTATTTTATTATCATAATGTCACCATATGCTTTGCCTCTTCCCTTTGCTCACTGCCCCGGTGCTGCACCCTGCATTGTGTTCAGTTTGGACTAGTAGTTAATTAATAGTTAATGCCTTACATTCATGTGTAAATTGTCGTGCATACAACTGTAGCTTCAGACAAAAATAACACTCTGCACCAACATTATCTCCAAAATTTAACTCCCTCAACATGCTTTCGTTAAAATTTTAAATGAGCTGCATAACAGAGCTGAAGAAAAAAGCTCTGTTTACATCAGTAAAAGGGAGTGAGATTCACATTGTGGTGTCAGTGTAACTTACACAGACGTGATGCTACAAACTTGTCTGAGCAGTGACTCCACATTCAAACACAGATAATATCAGGCCTCAGTCAAATGAAGTGTGGTGTCTATTGAGAAGAGATATTTCATTTCCAATGTCTGATTTATTACACAGAAGACTGAGATGAATTTTTAACACTTCAGCTAATGATAACTTATGGGGAAAAAAACCCCACTCACAAAAATGATAACAGGGCTGAGCACCTTCCTTATGGAGCCAGACTGGGAGAGCTGGGGGTGTTCAACGGGGGAAGAGAAAGCTCCGGGGAGACCTCAGCCCCTTCCAGTGCACAGAGGGGCTCCAAGAGAGCTGGAGAGGAACTTGGGACAAGTGCCTGGAGTGACAGGACATGGGGAAATGGCCTCAAACTAAACGAGGGCAGGGTTAGATTAGATATTAAGAAGAAATTCTTTACTGTGAGGATGATGAGGCCTTGGCACTGCTGGCCCAGAGAACTTGGGGCTGCCCCATCCTTCCCATACAGCAAGATACAAGCTTTTCAAATGGAAAAATAATTGCTAGTATTTACCATACTTAGGAAATCTAGCCTGAAAATTTTTGTTCAGAATTCTAAATTAAAGAAATCTTTTCAGAAAAATATTCACCCCATTCCCCTCACACCCACAGAGGTTTAGAGAAGACACCATAACAGCCTGACCTGAGGTCTGAAGCTCCATCATGAAATACTTCAACAGTTGAGTGAAATTTGGGATAGAAGCACTATTCATCAAAGAAACATTTCACATGTTCAGAAACATGGTCAGAAATAACGCAGAGCTTTGCAAATCTGTGCAGAGCAAAAGTGGAATAAATAAATCCCGACAATAAACCACCATATTAACCTCTTTTTGATTTAAAACTGACCTCCCACTATCACTTCAAGACAAGTCTCAACAGAAAGAGACAATTACCACAGCTGAAAAGGCCATTGTGCTCCCTTAATAGCTGCAATGAAAATCACTTTTAGGAACCACAGCTTTATCACCTGGATGTTTTCTGGAAGTGTATTTGTCATTTAGGGTGACTACCTGACAGGTTATATGCAGGGAAAAGCAAAGTAATTTTTATTTTTCTGGCACACACCAACTACTGAGTGATGTCATAGGAATATAACACGTAAACTCATCTTGGTATATAAAGGCAGTTAGCAGAACTGAAAGGTATATTCTTATAAGTGCCCTCTCCCTCAGAACTTCTCTCCAGGCACTGTGGTAGCCCCTTGCTCTGCGAGATGCTCAGTCATAAATAAGAAAGAAAATAAAACCAGTAAATGGTACTTAAAATAGTATTAGAGACAGAGTGGAATGAGATGCTTGCCAAATGGGGAAAAAAAAAAATCAATATTATTTAACACATTTCTAGATTGCCAACCACCACAGCACACAGGAGCTTACAACAATAGAAATACCATTTCAATACAGTACCAACAGCGAGCGGCAGCAGAATCGATCACAAGCTAAGTGAAATGCATGAGACTGGTTCCAGCTGAGAAAGCTCTCCTGTCCTCCCAGAGCAGCCTGCATAAAGGAGAGTGGGCTCTGGCTAGAAATCCTCATGGTTACAGCAAAACCAAGGAAAGCCAGGCTATAGCCAAGGCTGAACATCAATTGTTAATACTGAGGAGAAAAAATGTTATTAAGTGAAAGAAAAAATAATAAAATGTAGAGTATTTCAAAGTGATTCAAATATAACAAGAGATGCAAATGCACCCCACTATTATTTTTCAAAGGCCTCTCTGAATTCATCACAAGACCCCACATTTAGAGCTAGAAATATATACACCAGTCAGGGACAGTCACAAGAGATTTTCTTCCAGGAAGGCCAGCCTAAAACATTCCATGAAAAAGCCTATTGACATTAAAGATCTTTGTGTACCACTTCACTCTGCCTAAGGACTCACTTAGAACAATGAGCATTTCCTATATTTACAACTGAATTTTAAGCGAAGAATTACTTTCTTCCAAGTGTTGATTCATTAGTAAATAAGAAATGAGGGGGGAAAAAAGTCATTGAATGCCTTTTCATACAGTGCTTTATCTGACTGGGAAATTACATTTGTTTTCAGGGTAAATATAGCATTTTACACACACACTTAATAACCCCCACAAAAAATACATGTCGACATTGCTGTGACTCTTAGCAGCTCTGAGCATGTGAGGAAAAGGGGAAGGCAGCCTCAACCCTCTGATTTAGATAAGGGATGATGAGGTTTTTCCAGATATCTCTGCTAGGAAATGATGTTCAGACAAATTCTGAGGTATTTTTCCAGATAGCTGAGAGGCCAGTCTGAGCTACTGACTCAGTTTGGGTGTCCAGAAATTCAACCCCCAGTGCATGTGCACATCAGCTCCATGGGCAGCAATTCCACATAACCCAGCAAACAACATCCAAAAGTGTGTGCTGATATTCCCATGAGTCCAGAGACCTGTGAGGGAATGTGCAAATGCAACATAATGCACAATGAAATTTCTGTCAAAAAAAATCCTGTAGAGGAACACGTAGACACGTGCTATACATCTGATATGTACATTCCAGCTGTTCCCCATCTCCTGTGCTGCCAGAGGCTCTGCTGCTCTCCTCTCTGGCTCTTGATGGTTGCAGGACAAACAGATCTCCTAATGAGCAGAGAGCCATATGGTGCAGAGAAACGCAGGAGTGCAGCAGCATCACCCCAAAACAGCCAAGGCGAAGCACTGCAGGAGACTGATACCACCAGGAAGAGTAAGGAGAGAGGCACGGAGGAAGGCTCTTAACCAGGGCAACTGCAGGTGGAGGTTCACAAACCAGAAAACTGAAACCCAGGCAAAAAGGGCTCCAATCTCATTCTACCCGGTCACAGCAGTGTTTTAGTCAAAGTTAAGTTCCTCAGCTGAGTATCTGATTCACTGGATGAAATGTGATGCTTTCAGCTCTTAAGTTAAACAAAAAATGATTAATTTTAGTATCAGGCCTGGCAGTGTGACACCACTCAGGGCAGTGACATCTTCTCTCAGCCCAAAACTTGGCTTTGCAATGTGCAGAAGCAGAACATCTCACATTCCAGACCTCCAACTGGCCTCATGCCTTTTCCAGTTATGCAGTCTTTATTAATACAAAGAAACACATGAGCCAAATGCTTTTATTGCTTTCCTAATCACCTTTATTGATATTTGCATGGAACCTCACTATTTTCTCAGTCCATCTGTTCCTGCTGCTCATTTATAATGTGAACTCTTAATTCTGCCTTGTTAGAACTGGCTCATATGGAGGTAATCATGTCAGCAAAAACAAAGGATCATGATTTCTAGAGGAGAATGGGAAGAAGAAGCTACTAGGCTTGCTGTTAACGTCATTTCTAATAATCCCTAAATAGAACTGCTTGTACACACAGACCTTTTCAGGGCATATCGACTGCATTAAAAAGTCAAATAAATGTTATGCTAAACTAAAAAGCCAATCTTTTTAAAAAAGAGCAAAAATATTATCTCTTTTAACTTTTCTTGACTGCAACCAGAGAAATAAGCAATAAGATCTCAGGTGTTCAGAAGACACCAAGCCAGCTTCACTACCTATATATGGATTTCACAAGAGCCACAGAGACATCAGACTCCTCATTCATGTAGTAAAAATATAAATACAGTACCCAAAGTTCTTCACAGGTACTGTCTCTGCAGATCTACAAGAGAGTTCCTCAGTGATGCCACTTATAAACTGACTGGGCACAAACAGAAGGTCCCATTCGCTTGGTGACTGGGCGCCATCTCTTTAAATATTACCAAAATCCGTGCCCTAAACTATCCTGCAAAGCTTTTGCCAGCATCTTTTTAAAAAATACCAACTGGTAGCATGGCTGACCTGGTGTATATGCAACCCTTGGTCTGCTCTGGCACAAACATCTGCTATTACTCCTCAGGTGCACTCACACACTCAGGGTACAGTGAGGACAGTGGGGATCATCCACAAGGTAACGTAGAAGGAGCACAAGGTTTGAATTTGCCTCAGTTGGAATGATGAATAGCACATGAGAGAGGAAACCTGAGAGCCCTGACCACCTAAGCCCAGCCTCAAGATGGTCAAAACAGCACTGGCTGGAGAGTCCAGACTATCATTTGTCCAGGTCTCATTTCTGCCTCAACAGCAAGGTTGGAATTTGCCTTCTCTTAAAGCTAAATTAATTTTATTACAACTCTGACTGTAGGACACAGCAGGGAATCCCTTCCCCTCTATGCAGAGCACATGGATAAGAGGGTGCTTTTCTATGTAAGTTTGGTACCTTTTCTGGAAATGTTTAATTACACTAGCCAAGAAAGAATAATTTTTGACAGGACAAACTATATCTCCTCTATACCACCATGGGAACAGCCCACTAAAACATTTGTAATGTAGACTATTGACCATGTGCCTCGTTGTGCTGCAGTGAACCTGAGATTCAAGCTTGCTTCACACATCATAATCCATATGCCCAATTTTATTTTTTGAAATAAATATATATGAGAAGGACCTGAAAATTCCCTGAGCTCACATCAGGCCTATTCAATAATCTATTGAATTAATTGCAGTTCGTTTTTCACTGGGAAAATAAAATGGTGTATGTAAGACATTCACTACTTCATTAGCAACTTTCACATATTTCTAGTTTGAAACTCATTTCAATTTGCCAAGATAAATGCCTTGATTTTTCCTCTCTGCTTAGTAACAGCATGCAGGGTAATAGACGTTGGGAAAGGCAGCATTTTTCTTTGAGCAAATTCTACTCAGCAGGATCCAAAACCTTAACTGGAAAAAATTACCATAATTTTTGAACATTAAATGCTCAAGAAACAATCAGAGCCTCACCTTTCTGAGAAGTTCTGAAAAAAAAACCTGTACTTTTTTTTTTTTATTAGTGTATTAGCCTGCAGAAGCTAAATTTGATTAGGGTAGTCAATAATGCTTGGAAATGGTGATACATAACCCCAAAGAGCTCTTTCCTAGAAAACTGAGGATGTAATGAATGAACCAGGCACAGCCGCAATGCAGAGCCTCTCCCAACAGCCAGACCTCAGAACTTCTCTACCAATTCTCTAAGTAGCAGCTGTGATTTCTTTTCCTAGTTACAATTCACTCTCTCTTCCCCCCTCCCCCCCAAACTAATTTTAACATAGCTTCTTGTTAATTAACTACGTTAATTGCTAATGCTTCTTGGCAAACTTAGCAGGTTTCTGCAAGCGCTGGCTCTAATATCGATGTCTAAATGCACAGTCATCCTGATAAAATTCAGAAAAAACCCTCCCTCCAGTCTTTACATACTTCTAATTCAAAAATCTATCTTCTCTTCACCTAAAGTCTGGCTGTGAAGTCCCAGAAAATTCTGAGAAAATCACTGCTGAATACACTATAAGCCAGAAATTAAATGAGCACACCCCATGCTATAAACCTCTGTTCCTCGGGATATTTTCTCCTGAGGGTCTCTGGATACGCCGTAGTTACTAATTCCTGAATTTATTAGGGGAAGAAAAATAACTTGCAAGTGCAAACTAATTTCATCCAGCCCTGCAAATACATTATTAAGTGTTGAATCTTCTCTGAGATTTGGAATTTAATGAATTAAGGAGTCCAAGTCACCTGTAATGGCATGGAGCTGAATTTAGCCACAACCATTATTGAGTCAATGCAAGCCACTGGGATTTAGCTTCATTGAAAGCTGTTTATTTATTTAGGCTTTCAATTATTTATTTACCCAGGCACCAAGCTAACTGCAGATTTCAAAATGCTGGTTTTTATGATTTTAAATTGGTTTTTAAACACTTATCTGTACATTACAGCAATGCAACCAAATGATGTCATCGCAGTGATGTTTTTAGCAGGATTTTAGAGAAGGGAATGCGGCATCATTTCCCCTTTGATTAGCCAGGATCTCCCACCCCAAGAACCCAACACCTTGCACTGAGAAAGACCTGTAGATACTCTTTTCAAACAAATGCATATTGAAAATCTTTGCAGAATGTTACTGCACAACTCAATATTCAGGTTTTGTGCTTTGAAGGAAGGTAAATAAAATTAGTAGACAGTAGCATCCCCTCCACTCTTGTCTTACCCTCCTTCCTCGTTCACTATGCACACAATCTGGAGCAGGACAAAGGGTTTTTAGGAAATTACTTTCTAGAGAAGCACATGCCTTCCTGCCATACTGTTCACTGCAGGGGTGATCTTGCAGTACCTAGAAACAAGTGACCTCTCCCAGAAGTGTGGAAATCACTCCAAGCTGTGATTCCAATTTGTGGTAATAGGAATATCCAGGGGAAGCCACTCCCCCTTGCCTCCTTGCTCCTGTTCTCAGTACAGGACCACTTCCAGCGTGTTCTGCAGTGAGGTTTGTTAACCACAGCTCTGCAACAAGACTGGTGAGAAAAGGAAAAAAAAAACATTTGAAAGCAATTTTAGAACGAATTCTGCAGCCACATAATAACTGCACTGGGCCCTGGGAAACAGAAGCTGCCAACTCAACTAACAGGTAACTGAGTAAACAGGAGAGCAAAACTGCTGGAAAATAACTGCTAATAGGACTGGGAAGAAAAGTGCCAACTTCATCTGTACCAGGACTCACATCCACAGCAACACGTCTGCCTGACCTGCAGCAGAACAAATAATCCACAAGGCTTAGTCCATAGGGTAATGAATAGCTCTAAAAGCTATAAAATGTTCAATTGTTCATTACAAAGTGACAAACGTTTCAGTGTCAGAAAGGCATCATCACTAATTTGTCTCTGCACCTCTTTGATAAAGACATGCTGTGATTTTAAAGTATGTCTAAAAAATACACCACATTTGCCCTCTCTATTCAATCTCTAAAACCAGTTTTCATGATTTTGTGTACCACTGAAGTTTTTCTTAGTGGAGTTCAGAAATACTACTGAAGCTTTCCCCCCTCAAATCCAGCATGAACCCTTCTTTTAAAAGCCCTTCAGAGCTGAGAGATCACACGTTCCAGAGGAGAAAGGACTGAACTGGCGTTAATACAAGGGGAAGAAACAACTGGGGAGTAAATCCCACCCTGATTCAAGACTGTCTTCCAAAAAATCTTCTTCACAGCTCATCAGACCAAAACCCTGCCAAGCTTATTCATTCTCTTAAGATCCTAATCTCCAGAACTGGTAAGAGTGGCCAAATACATCAGCAAACCAAAATTAAGCGTGAGTGAAAGTAGCAAGCAGAGGCAGCTCACAGAACGCATCCTCAACGCAAACACCAACAGCAGCAGTTGGGATTTGCCACAAGAGTCACAGCGTGTGACTCCTGCCAGATTCCCTGAACAATTTTAATGTACAGCCATAGAAAATTCCATGCCATTTCACATTACAGGAGAGCTCTCAAGCTTTAGGTACAATGCTATATTAACTTAATAAACTTCAATATATGTATTTCCACATGGGAGTTTCCTCTGTACCAAAACTCTAAAAAATGTAGCAGTCTTCAAAACCCAGGTGGATTTTGGTCTAATTACCATTTACACTGGACATTTTTGTGCACAAAATACTTCACGTATTCATTTTTCGTTATTTTTCCTTTTAGCTGCTTCCAAGAAGATAAAAATTCAACCCCTAACACTAATAAGCAGAGTCTCAAACGGTTCCACTTACATCTGCATGAAAAGTACCAAATTAAAGGACAGCCAGTGCCTCCAGCTACACTTCACATATTGTGTGAGATTCCTTGAATTTAACTACACATGGTTAAGTAGCTGCCATATAATAAAATATCTTAGCTCACAAATAATGTGCTAATTTACTGCTACCCTGCCCCTTATCTACTTGCAGGAATACCTTAATTTATTATAGAATCACAGAATGGTTTGGGTTGGAAGGGACCTTCAAGATCATCTCATTCCACCCTCTGCCATCGTTTCTGTAGCAACTTTCCTCAGATTGACAGAATTTGGCTTTCTCTTAGGAAAAAAAAAAGGCAGAACAACAAAAACAACAAAAAAAACCTGCAATCTAAATACGTCAATGCATCTGGTAAACAGCTCACAGGATGGCCATTAAAATCTATCACTGGAATACTACTGAAACCTATTTCAATATATAAAGTTTTGATACATTATGTTGTCTAGAGTTTTATTCCACCATGGCAGCATACGCTATCATACAATTTAAGAAAATACAGCAAAAGATGTTAAATACAGCAGCATTGATCAGACAGTTCTGTCTTTGAAAAAAAAACCATAAAACTGAAATATGTAAACATTACTTCATCCTGATGGCCAGACTAGGGCCATAGAGCAAACCAACAAAGGGAAATTGTACTTATGTGCATCTAAATATGGGGACTATCAGATGATCAATAGTTATTTGCTTGCTATTTTTCTGTCTAAAGAATCATAACACAGTGATGGCTGCAGCAAAAAATCATTGCACAGCTTCATAAATTTTCCTAAAAAAAACCCCACATTTTTCATTTATGAGCAATGCCTCAAGGCTGATGGTGATTCATCCTTCAATGTCCATCTAATCCCAAAACAGGGGCTGAATCTGTCCCAAACAAGGCAGTCATGAGCCTCCCTCCAAACCAAACAAGGCACAGAGCCGGTGAAGAGAGGTTCAACACCTACTCAAGTTCCTGCTCAGTTGTAACTTGGTGCTGAGAGCCATGTGCAGAAGACCAAAGACCACCAAATTCTTTACATGCAGTTCACTGAAAAGCTTCAAAAAGAGACTTGTTTGGATATTGCAGGAAAAAATCTATAGTTTTCTAAGTTTGTAGCTCACTTATCAGTTCTCCACAGCAGGGAAACACACAGGGGACCTGAGGATTTGAAAGATTAACACATGATCTGGAAAATGATTGGCTAGCATAGGGATGAAGTTTGCTGACAACAGAAAATCATTTGGAATAATCAAAATCAAAAGTTTACTGCAAAAAATTGTAGCCTCGCACTAGACACCCAGGTGATGGGGAGATAAAATGGGAGCCCCAGCTGCACTGCTGGGGGGGAGGAGATAAAGGATTTGGGAGTGACGTTAAGCTCAAGAAGAAGAAGGGAGGGGTGGAGGAAGGTGTTTTAAGATTTAGGTTTTATTTCTCATTATCCTACTCTGATTTGATTGGTAATAAATTACATTTTTTTGCCCCAGGTGATCCTGTTTTGCCCATGACAGCAACTGGTGAGTGATCACTCCCTGCCCTTTTCTCACCTCATGAGCCTTTCGTTACATTTTCTCTCCCTGTCCACCTCAGGAGGGCAGTGCCAAAGTGCCTTTGTGGGCACCTGGTGTCCAGCCAGGGTCAACCCACGTGGATAAACTACCTGAGGGATGGGGTGATGAAAGAGCAGCTGCAATGCAAAGGGAAGCAGACAGACCTGGACTATAAGGTAAGCACTGACAGCTTCTTATTCATCACCGCTCTGGAAAGCAATCTCAGCTATGTGGCCAACAGCTCTGTGAGAACCACAGCAAATGTGACTGCTCAGCAGACAACACAAAAGAATTATTACTGTGAGACAATAATAAAGTGAGCAGGAAAAAAAAAAAACAAACCAACAAAAAAACCCCAAAAACTATGACGAAAAAACCCAGAAAACCAAAAAAAAAGAAACTCTAAAAACCCACAGCACTTTCAACATGAGCAAAAAACAAGCATTTTGATTTTATAGCTGGTAAAACAGGATCTGATACAGATGTTTAAAATCACAAATCATAAAATAAAGATGATGAGGGACTAATCCTTCCACAGTTCCACATGACACAACTGGGACACGAATGAAGTTATCAAGTGACAAATGTAAAGCAAACTCTTGAAAATACATTTCAGACAGCACAGATGAGCTGTGGGACTTTACCACCACCAAATGCTACAGGGGCCATGAGTCCAGAAGCTCACAAAGACATCAAACTCACTTCTGTAGCATCACACCATTAGCAGCTATTAATTCACTGTAGCTGCAGATGAGAAAGTCCTGAACCTCCTTGTTCCCAGAAGCTGGGAATGTAAATCCTGGCCCTGCATTTATGGGAAGCATCATGTGGCATTGTCCCTGCTCCTTACGCTCCCTTCCGAGCCACCAGGCACCAGCTGGGATTAGAAGACAACTTGTGCCATCGGAAGATATAAATCTGTGTCCTCCTCCTGCAGGGCTGCTCCCGTGGGCTGCTGAACAAACACCTGCTGAAAGGCAGGCCCAGCCTCCCAGAAAGTGAGCTGGTGTCCCAAGGGGAACACAATTTAACTGGGAAGTTGAAAGGACACATTACACAACC
Organism: Gymnorhina tibicen; assembly: GCA_013399875.1. Lineage (NCBI taxonomy): Eukaryota > Metazoa > Chordata > Aves > Passeriformes > Artamidae > Gymnorhina > Gymnorhina tibicen. Next base: position 696,414 of record VXAZ01001682.1, read on the forward strand.
CCCCCATCCTCCTCCTCCCTGCTCCTGTCTGCAAAGGAGAGTCTGACTTTGATGTACTGAGTAGTTACCTCACAGCTCCTCCTACTTTAAGTACTCCAGTGCTGTGTGATCCTTTCTCTTCCCTATTCAATTTACTGAGCCTCTGATATCACAGATACATCTTCCTGCTCCTGGGGAACTTCAGGCGGTCACTTCTTTCCCAAGAGAATATTTAAGGGCAGAAATGTGGTTTACGATACCAAATTGTCTAATGTTTACAATCTGTTTCTGTGTAAAGATGATCATTTTTCCAAGCCATATTAAAGGAGAAAGCCAACATATAGCAAGGGCTGGATAGATAGTCTCCTCTCCCAACTTAAAATCTACAGTATTTTACACAAAAGTAATTTTAACTGAAAGGAAAATCTAAGTGGTCATTCATCACTGGGAAGAAATGCTGTTATGAGTCTCCAAGTCTAGGAGCTGAAGCCTGTGAGAGGCTGAGATCACTGTTCCCAACAAGTAAAAAATACTTTTTTTAAGTACTGATATAAAATTCTGCTGCTTGGGACTTCCATTATTACAACTTCCAAGAAAATTTTAAACCTGTGATACATATTTAATAACATGGATACCTTACACATCATTAACTTCTGCTGACACTTCATCTTTTCCCCTTTTTTCCTTTAACAATATTTAAATTACAGAAGATGATTTTAAAGTATCATTTCCCAGATCTTAGAGTACTACTGCTAACACATAATAGGTCTGCCAGCACTATTGTACAGAGATTTTGGGGATGGTTCCTAGTGTTGCAGTTGAGTTTAGACACTTGAATAATTTGTAGGTAATTTGTAGGCAACTACTTCAGAAAGATGACAATTAAAAGACAGTTACTTGGAGAATGCTCAAATTCTCATTATTTTTTTTTCTCTTTGTAATCAATATGCAAATTTAGGCATTTAAAACCAAATGAGAATTAGAGAAAAATGACACATGTATAAATAAAACAGGCACTGTGATTACGCTCCTCTTTTTAGTAAATGCCTTTAAAATAAATAAATGCCTGTAAAATGCAGTGTTATGATTTGTCTACAGTTTTGTCAGCATCATAATGGAAATAAATCTTCTAAGGCTGTCTGAATTTTACAAGAGTAGGCATGGGCCTGATTAGAGATGAAATAAAGGCAAGGGCAGATGGTTAGGCAAGGAAAAAAGACAAGAAGCTTGATGTAACAAAAGTGACGGACACTGGCTAAAAATCTAGAAACAAAGGGACTATGAAAAAATCACAGTATATGTAGAATAGTCTGTTCCAAACTACAAGATGAGAAAAACTTTTGAAAGCTAAGAGAATATAATTTATATGGCAGTAAAATGAAAATGAGGAACATCAGAGGCAGACCTAAAGCCTCCATCTGATGATTCAAGCTGACATCGTGTTTGTGAGTCCAAGACCACTATAAAAGAATTCCAATAAGTGTTTAAGAGATGAATTAGAAATACGTCCATCTAGTAACACAACAAACTTATTTCTAATCACATAAATCACTCTATTGTTCAACACATCCAGTACCAGTTTATTTTTATAATAAGGTTGACTATCTCATAACATGGATAAGAAAAAGACATTTTTGAAGTATATATTATCCATTACCACAACAATTCTGAGTACAGGTTCCAACTTGAACAGTTACTTGTTTCAACACTCTTTATCATACAATTTCAGAATTCATTTTGTCAGCAGTCTTTGACATGAGAACATCAATCAAGATGCAATTTCCATTGGAACCACTAAGAATTATGTACTAAAGGACTTGAAGAGGCACTCCAGTGTACCGGGCAAGAAAAAGGTAATGTCTCTCAGAAGACTTAAAAAGCACCTAAAGGTCTATAATAAAGTTGATGACTTCAAGAGTTTTTATATTGCTAAAAGATTTTAAACGACAAGTCAAAGTTTTATGCATACATGGGTGGCAGGAGGTTAAATGCACTTGCCAGCTCCCATGGGTTTATAGTCTCATGAAGGCAAAACAACCAGCTATGAAGAGACTGCTTGTGAGGATTGATACCAAACATCTACACCCTAATAAAAAGGGGAAGGTCTCTTTTATTTGATTATCAAAAGGAATGAGCTAAAAGAAAAGTAATTTTTTAAAATAGGCTGTCAAATCACCTCCAGGTGCAGTTTTCTCTAACTGCATATTCTGATCATAAGGATCAAGCCAGTTCTCAGTTACAAGGGTGAAGAAAAGCCCTGATGTAGAAGAAGAGATTGATTGATTGATTGACTGATTAGTTGATTGATTGATTGGAGTTCATGTTATTCAAAAAGGGACATTTGTAAGTAATGTCCCTGCTGCTTGGAAAATGTCGGAAAGTGCAAATTCTCCATTTCAAAACAGCTGTAAAGAGGCACATTTAAAAAGTCAAATCTTCCCTCAAGAGAGACTGTGCACAGACATTTTAAACATTCACAGAGAGAGCAGAGCTTTCCACAGCAACCGAATTATGCCCGTTAATGAAGAGATCCTCAAAATCCCAAACATTATTTGAAAAGGAGTGTAGTTTTCAGAATGATCAAGTTATAGCTTGCAGTTGCTTTGGAGTCAATGTTTATGTGCCATTCCTGAATTTCATAAACCATCATTTCAGAGAAAACAGTGTAAGACTGCAATAATTTTAAATTTTAATTAAGAAAAAATACTAAAGGTACCTTTTTCTCTAAATCCAGGAAACTTTCATTACATGACCTGATGGCTAGACCATCTTAACATACGGCATTAAAGGTGAAATCCTTGTTGTCACTCACCCAAAAATCAAATTCTTAACAACTAAAGTAAAACCAGGACTTTACCTCTGAGAACTTAAAACCACAACATGGGATGGATGACATGTTTCAGTAGAGGAAAACATTCAGCACCTGAGGAAGCACTTAGAAATACACTGTCCAACATTCAAATGGAAATTAAAATCGCTTCAGGAAAAGAATTCTTGGTTTTTATTCACATGAAAGAGGATGGACTGAAAGCTCAGCAGCATCAGTTGCTGCATTTTGCAAAGGTAAAAAGGAGCAGCAGAGTAAAGTTCCCCTTCACCTCAGCTACAGCTGAGTGTCTCCCAGGAGTACAAATATTCAGTAATTAAGAGGGTCTAATCAGCTCCCAGGACCCACCTCACCATTTCATTTTCTTCAGACTGCCAATAAAGATGCCAATTACAGCTAAATATAACAGAACAAGATGTGCTCTTGTGAAGTACAAAGAAAGATCACATCTCATTTCAAATTGGTCATCAAATAGCTAATAAATTGTAATGGGCTTTCATTGCTTTGATTTTGAATACAAGAGAGTAAACTGCAGAAAAAAGCTTTCAAAACAGTTGTACCACAACTCAGCCAACTCTGCCAAATTTGGAAATGTGATAAATACATTATTTTTTCACTGAATCAGAGAATCACGAAGGTTGGAAAAGACCTCTAAGATCAACTGTTAAACATAACACTGCCAGGTTCACCACTAAACCATGTCCTAAACACCATAATGGGATTTATATTTTAAAAGATACATATGCTGAGTTTCCTACTCTCCCCAAAATAGCAATAGTAGGGTTGATAACCCACACCATCCTAAACGAAACTGTGAAAATTGAAGTAAAATGATTAACACAGCATTTCACTTTTTCTCCTTCAATCATCCTGGTCTGTTCTGAAAAAAAATTAAAAAAAAAAAATAAACCCCCCCACACTTGATCTGCTCTACTTATTGCCAAAAGTAATCCATCTTTACACACTGGGCAATTAAATATTGAACATAAAAGGTACTGACACTATTAGTGAGTAGCTGCACAAGTAATATGCAGAGCCTGCAAATTTTATTTTTACAGAAGGAAGTCATATACCCCTTAAGGCTGCCACAGCACAGCTGCTAATTTTGAATACCTCTCTTACATCTGGATCAGTAAACTCCAAATGGGAATGAATAAACAAGCTAGGTGGTGGATTTTAAAAGGCAAGTGAAACAAAAATAGAAGGAACTTTTTATAGTAAGAAAAGCCTGGGGGAGATCTCACCACCTCTTCTCTCTGCTGAAAAATGCTATTTGCTTTTTAATTAAAGCTTTTTCAGTCTCTTTTTGTGGTCCAATTTTCTCTGAGTGCCAGCACGTCTGTGGAGATGAAAAATGCACTGAGTAATGAATTTTAGATTTGGAAGAAGTCAGCTCTAGAAATAAAAAAGGCCTCCACACATAGCCAAGATTTGAAGGTGAAAATTTAATGGCTGACTCGACTCATTATAATTATCATTATTCATGTTGTGGTGCCACCCAGAGGCTTTGTGTTAGGTACCGTACCAATAATACAATTTCAACAATAAATCTGTTAGCAAAACTGGGCAGGGGCTTAAGAGACCGGGCAGGCTTTAAGCAAGAGGAAGAGCAGATGCACGGCAAGAAGATGGGAAATGAAGCTTCAGCAGACAACTACCAGCACTTTATCCAGTATGGGTTTGCTTGTTAACGGGAAAGTCAACACTTAGAGGGAAAATAACCTGGCACAGGTCACTGTCCCTGGGAGCAAGGGAGAGAGAACACCAACAGTGGCAAATATTGCAGCAAGACACCCATGATAGAATGGGATGCACCCGTCTCCTTCCCCTGTGTTGTGAACATTTAAACAGGAATGGCAGAAACAGCACAGGAAGAAGGAAATACAGTGTACATTGGCAAGCTGAAGGGAAACAGAAAGCCAAGGATGAGTAGTTAGGGCCAAGAGGGAATAAAAACAGAGATGGCATCATGAAAGGCACTAGGAGCAAGGGAGGTTGCTGTGGAGAAAATGGGAAAGGTTGGTATTACGTTGATAATTTATAACGAGCCAAAACAAAAGAAAGATGCATGGTAATGTTGGTATACTGGAATGGCAAAAGGCAGTTTGATGCTTCAAGTGATTATCTTTAGGCTTTTAATTTTAGATTATTCCTTGCCAAGTGACTATGCTAGGCTTTCTTCATAGCGAATTTAGCAAAACTCTTTGTGGACAGCTGCCCATCACCTTTCTTACACAGGAAAATCCACTCTTTAAATAACTCTCCAAATTAATAATTAAAAATAATTATGTAGAAATTCTGATTAGACATACCCAAACAAGATCAGAGTTGTAGGATGGGGAACAGCTTGAAAATGTGAGTATAGAGGAGGGGGAGGTGTCAAGTTACTGTCAGCAAGAAGTGGGTTCTCTGATGTCTCAAATTCACCAGGCCATATCCTTCACTCTGCCAGGAGCTCAGGTAAACTTCTCACCAAAATTTAAATGCGATACAACTGACATGCAACTCCATTTTGCTAAATTGACAGAAATCTGATCCTAATTACAACAACAGCAAAAAAAATAGGCCAGTAATCTTCTATGATGCTGTGGCTATGCCCTGGGAGCTCTGCAAGGTTTACTTACATTTAGTAATCCTCAAACTCTCTTCAAAGTATATTCACATCTATGATGATAACAACTATTAAGTTGTTTCAACCTGTGTGTTTATTAGATCCAACTAAAGGAAACAATAATATCACTAAAATAATTCTAATTATTACACCCAAAATCATGCTATTCCACAAGTACCTTGGGGCTCAGCTGTGGGACTGTAAAGCAAAATATTCTGTATTTGCCATGAGAATCTAAACTCAGCAGCAGTTATATTAATGTATATTTTCTGCTTCATTTCCTTTGACTTTATTGCTGCTCGTCATTCACAAGGTTTTTTCAGTTCATACTTGTGCAATCAGAAGGTTATCAAGCACCAAGAATCTTTACCCATTTAATCAGCCTATCCTCTGCGTTTATTAAAGACAGGTGTCCATTTATTCTCACAGGTACAGCACTCCTGGTTAAATAAAACATAACTGCAGCCACTAATTCCCAGTCAGCCCTGTAAGGACACAGGGTCAATTATTTCACCCTTGCAAATTAAAGGCTGGAAACAGCCCACCAAATAACTAAAAGCCTAACAACAGGCTGCTTTCATTACACTTCACATCAGTAACAGTTGTCAAAATGAAAAGAACCGAATTCAAGCTTCATTTGCTTCCTACAAGCCATTAGGAAATGTGTAAGTTTCTGTTTTGATATGCGAAGGAAGCCTTTATAGTCTCATAAATGTAAAAATAAAAGAGCTAATTTATGCACTCATCAACAATGGAGGATATAGCTTGACAAGTTTATACGCCTGAACACACACCCACCAATTAAAATGGTGAGGATGGGTGATCACACAGATTTCTGGTGTACCACACAGGGCAACCTCATGAGGATGTCATGAAAATCAGATGATCTTGATCCTGGAGAAGACATCTGCTCCATCTCCTTTTCCCACATGAGTATCTTGCTACACCTAATAATTTCTGAGACATTTCTGTCTTGTTGGATCTCAGAGGCTTCCACGGTGAAGCCACCATGGCCTCCCAAGACAACCTCTTCCCGTAAGTTTGTTTTTTTTTTAATATACTGCATATAAAACCACTTTTCATAGAACTTTATTTCAACTTATTTTTTTAACCAGAAAAACCTCATATCTATGATTTTTGTCATCTTTTACAACAGAGGTGCTGTGGTTAACCCCAGCCATCTACTCAGCCCCACACAGCTGCTCACTCATCCCCCTCACTGGGATGTGGGGAAGACTGGAAGGGTAGAACTGAGAAAACTCATGGGTTGAGACAAAGACAGTTTAATAGGGAAAGCAAAAGCTGTGAACACAAGCAAAGCAAACCAAGGAATGCATTCACCACTCCCCATGGGCAGGCAGGTGTGCAGGAAAGCCAGGCTCCATCCCGCGGAACAGTGACATGGGAAGACAAACATCACCCCTTCCTCCTTCTTCCCCCAGATTTTACTGCTGTGCACAACCTGACACGGTATATGGAATATCCCTTGGGTCAGTCGGGGTCAGCTGTCCTGGTTGTGTCCCCTCCCAACTCCTGTTGCACTCCGGTCCCCTCCCAGCCTCCTCTGGCAGGGCAGAGGGAGGAGCAGAAAAGCCCTTGATGCTCTGTAAGCAATAACTAAAACATCCCCATGTTATCAACGCTGTTTTCATCACAAATACAAACCACCTTACAAGTCACTGTGCAGAAAATTAACTATCCCAGCCAAAATCAGTACAAGAAGTAACATGTTAGAGGGCTGTCATGTACCTCCCGGTCCTCTGTCAAGTCAAAAAAGATTCTCTGGTCTTCTCTCAGATCATGCTGTGCAGATGTCTAATCAAAACCATGACTGTGCTCTGAATTCTCTGTATACCCTGCTGGAAAGGCACACCAGAGAATCAACAAAGGAGAATCTCTCCTAAACTCAGGAGCTTGTCCTCCTTCCTATAAAACTTCTTACATTTTTCAGTCCAGTTCTTCACGTAATTTCTCTCCCAGCTTTCCTGCAAATTTAATAAGAATGTCTTCTAGTCCACCAACAGGGCTGGTAATGAAAATACTCATCAGGAAGAGTCTTTGCTGAGCTCCATTCCACACATCCTTCCAGTCTCACAACGAACCACTCCTAATTTTTCTACAGGAGGTTTTCCACGGAGTTCTGCATTCCTGTACAGAAGAGTAATCTAAACCACGTGTCTTCAGCTTCAAGTGTTAACAGAAGGAATGTCAAAAACCTTACTAAACTCAAAAAAATACATAACCTGGTTCTTCTTTCTCCTTAGGGACTGTCACTTCCTCCTGCAAAACCAGACAGTTTTTTTACTACTTCCTGCTCACTAACTTTATTCTCTTGTTTGAGGGTATTCATGCCTTTGATTAGTCTTTTCAACTCAAAAGGATAACAACAATTTAAATCTGTATAACAGTTCCAAACGATGACACGGACATACCAACACATCAGAACCTGCATTACTGTCAGTTTGATGAGCAGCACACATACAAAATTCACCAGAAGTGCCAAAAAACAACTCCATAGAAAATTCAGCCGTTTGAAAGAGCACAAAAATGGCACACATCATATTCTTTACAACCCAACCATGGCAAATAGGTTGCTGGCTACTTTAAAGTGTGAGTGCGGTGCTCATTCTTGGTGGACTCCTGGTTTACGCCTCCTTTTGCACAGAGCACTGTGGTTCATCCATATGAGACCATTTCAAAAAGACAGTAATAAATGGCTTTGTAGGAACACTGATATTTTTGTGACTCAAGGTTCTTGTCTGCCAATGGCTGCAGATTAAATTGGCTGAGTCTGCACTTAGAAAGCCACTTTTTCAACTATGTACCTTCACAAACCCTCAGGATATGTGTCATAAAGAATGAACACAATACACCAAACCGAAACAAAGCATTATTTAAAAAGATACAGATTTATATTCCTGAACTAACAATAGCAAAAACCAGCTACCTTATCTGAAAGCAAATATTGACCAGGACAGCTGCAAAGTATTCCTGGAATATTATTTCTTTTTAATGCCATATTTTAATCAGATTCTTAGTAAAAAGTACCAAGTGTCTTTTAGCTGGTTGTTTTGAAACAGAAAATCAAAGGGAATGAGCAGCAGGAGTAGCTCAAACAGGTAGACACATTCTAGTTCAAAAACTGGGATTTCCCAGGTGAGTGCAGCTCTACATCCACTATAGAGAAAAATTAGCATGAGAATATCAAGGAGAAATGGGGAATGTTATTGCAGAACTGTTTAAAACTTGCTTGTACACCCATCATCTCTGTGAGCAGAGCTTTGTAGAAGTGCAGGGATTTTAGAAAGCAGAGAGATTTCAGAAAATGCAGACTTCTTTCTGAGGCAAAAATTCGGATGAAAGTGAGAAAAGAATTTTTGTCCTGCATTTGTAAATTAGAATTCACACTTTTAAGAACTGAGCAAACGGGAATTTTTCTACTTTCACATCACAAGCACAAGGTCTCCTTTAACACAGCTCACTCAGTGGAGTTCTCACACCAAAAAAAGAGAAATCTTCGGGGTTTTGTTCATGAATACTGAGTGAGGTGCTAAGAAAGTGTCTCTTGAAGATAAGAGTTTTTGACAGAAAGCTGTTCAGCACATGCTTCCCACTGCATGGGCAGGACAGAGGAAGTCTGGGAAAAGCAGTGAATATTGGTCCCCATTTTTGTTTTTTCCATACTTATTCCAGAGTGCTGAAGAGCCCAGTGGTAGCTCTTAATATCTTTACCTTACAACATCAAGAAGTTACAAATATCCAAGTAAAATATCAAGAAGATCAGTATATTTCCCCGTAATCACAACAAAATTCCAAATGCATTAGCCAGAATTTCAGAGGTCAAAGTTTTATCAGGGAAACTTGACAGGTTTGAAAAAAAATTCGAGGTCAGCCATTATGGCCCATCTTTAGACATCTTTCTGCTCCCAGTTCTTTCCTTTACCCAACGCAAAAATTACAGCAAAACAGAAGTAGCAACAGTTTAACACTGCAAGACACCAATCCTTCCCTGGATTAGTAAGAAAGAAATAACTTTTTCAGTCAGTACTTGCTTAGGATGACCTGTGATAGAGATGTGATTCTCATGTGTGATGATTAATCTCATCAGGATGGATGAGAAGAAAGACTTTATTGATAAACAATCGTACTTTTCATCAGAAGTTTTGTGGTGAAAGAAAGCAGGCCCAAAGGAAATAACTTATATCCCATCTGGTTTAAAGGATATGGTTATAATGCTACTGTAACAAATCCTGCTCAGATCCAAAATATTACACACTTTAATACTTCTCCCTGTGCCATAGAAATTAGTTCCAGGGGAGAATCAATTGACACAAAGTGATTTTATAGCAGTGTGACATTTATAAACAATTAATGTTCTGCTAATTGATTGGCTGGGGGGAAACACGGAGTAATGCTGCTAAGTTTGAGTTTGATGACAATGCTTGCAGAATGGAAAAGGCAAAACTCTCTGTGTACCTGACTCAGATTTGCCCAAGTGTATCAGGTTTCATAATAAAAGAAGGTTTAGTCAATCACACCATCTCCAAATTAAGTTGGCCCTTTCTAGTAACTTTTTTTTAAAATAGTTTTTATTATTTCTACCAAATTTGACAAAATGAGCAGAGTTCTTAAAGCATAATATTCTGAAGGGCTTCTCAAAAAATTAATGTTACAGAGGTGAACTTGACCAGTCCTCAAATGAAGCTAAACGCAAGAAGAAAGAAAATACCTTTTAGTTATTACATCCAACACTTCAGTTTTCAAGTATCCTCCTTCATCTCTGCCTACAAAGGAAAAATGACGTCAACCTCCCTGCTTCTGTAAAATGTCACCTTCCATCCTTGGTCAAATCTGGTCAAACCTTCTCAAAAAAGAGATGTCTGGTTGGCATCTTCCTTTGTTCATATAAAAGCTTAAAAATATCTCTTAGCTCCATCTCCCTCTTTTTTTTTTTTTGCCTCTTTCTTTTCTCTTTTTTTTTCTTTTTCCCTTTTCCTAATTTCAGCTCATCACACTCCACAGCAGACCACGATGACTTTCTTATCATAGCTGTGGTGATTGTGAATAAATGACAAAAATGTAAAATGTGGGTTAGAGTTTACAGTAGACAGGAGAAGGAAAACATTCAGGGAGAGATCTGGCAGGGCTGCAGGAGGCCACGAGTGGGGAAAAGGCATCCCCAAGTCTCTCCTGTCTTTTCTTCATGCCTGATTCGGGAGAAAGCACAAAGTATCTCTCAGATCCCTACCAGAACACTCAGCCTGGATGAACTTGGGACGGAAAAGCTGGCCTAAGAAAGTCATTTATGTTTGTGTCTACAGAACTGAAATAAAATATATACTGTATTTTTGGCATGTTAATGCATCTTTATTAAAAAATACTTTCATTTCCATACTTTATTTTAATAAAAAATACTTTCAATTCCGTACTGTGAATGTAACTTTTAAATTGGCTCCCAATAGCTGTGTCTAATGATAAGAGGTTTGTCCTTCATAGTACTGAGGAGTCCTGGACCTCTTACTGCAAGACCAGCAGTCAGATCTATGGCTCTGCCCCACTGCACACAGAGTGGAGTGTGGAGTCACACCACAACTTTGCTCTCACAGGATACACGGGCCTGGGGATACACCTCAGCATCATTTGTGCAGAGCACTCTGGCAAGGTAAAGCAAAGGTAACATTAATGCAAATAAAAGCTGTTATTTGCTTTTTGTTTTGTTTTCTAAAGTGGCTGAAACAGAAATGGGAGATAGCAGAGTTGGTTCAGGTCTGAAACACCATCTGAGAGTCCACAGCAACTTTTGTGTTCAGTTTCATTCTTCCACCCAGGGCACAAATGCAAAAGAAAAACAGTATTTTTAAAATTAAAAGGAAAAAATGTTCCGGTGTCATTTTAAAAAAATCAATGTATCAACATCAAAAAAAAAAAAAAAAATTCTAAGTCTGTGTTGACTCTTCCCCTTTATAAGCAGCAGAAAAACTAGAGACAAGACGTGGGACTGAAAACTCTTCCTCTGCTGGTTTTCAGCCAGCTGTCTCTCCTAACTAATACTTTCTGTTAGTTATCAATTTGAAATCTTGTCCAGTCATTTGGGGGCTCTTTTAAAAAATATTTATTATCAATGCATTTTACTGCAACTATCTCTCTCTTTAATTATTTTAAAGATCTAATTTGCATTTCATTTGTTTCATCATGACAAAATCCCGTTTATTTAGACCCCTATTGCCATGAAACCTGATAAATACTTCAAAATAAACTTACTCAGCTAAGTAATTTTAATAAATGAACGCAATTTGGACAGTTTTTAAAGCAGTCCTAAAGAAAATACTTCAACTGCTCATTACAGCAGCAGCCTACAATAAGCAGGCACATTCTTCTAACAGCAGAGCTCCAGCGTGAGGTCATGCTTGCCAGTATTCTGCCTCAGTTAGGGAAAGAAACCTTGCAGAACTTTCGATGGATAATTTCCCTTCCACGGTGATTGATGCTGACCTTTCTGCCAAGGTATGAGGTGCCATTTTCAGACCAGAGACTCCTTCCCTCAGCATCCAGCAGTAAGTTAATAATAATATTTTCATGTGCACTAAGCACAGCATCCACAGTATCCTGTAATATTTCACATTTCCAGCTCCAACTCTTTCTCCACCTTATGACATATTCTCAAGTCAACACTTTTTTCCTTTTTTTTTTTTTCCCGGAGGAATTCACGATGCTAATGAACACTTGGAAAATAAAACCCACATATTAAGTGTTCTCTCATTCCACCAATAAAATGACAGCTCAGAGTCATTGGTTCAGCATCCTGGAAATCACTGAGGGATTATTCCACTTGACACTGTGTGGGTGTATTACACATTATTAGACTTGAAGCTATACACATAATAGATTTAAACAGAACAGAACATACTTTTTATCTTTGTTTTGTCTACACAAGTCAGTTGATCCAGGACAACTGATGACTTCCAAACCTGCAGAGCAGACAAGGGCACTCTTATTTCAGGAGCTGAGATTACCAAATGACCTGAAAATTTTGCAGAACTATGTGTTTCCCCAGAAAAAAAAAAAAAAACAAACAATAATTGTATCGCCAGCAGAAGCATCCACCAGAATTGTTTCACCACCTCTTGAAATTTCTCATAACTAAAAATAACGTTAAAAATTCATACTTCAGAAAACAAGTTGAAATTATACTTTCTTCTTCTAGTTCTTAGGAACACTGATTTTGAAATAAGAAAGTAAATACTGTTTTCTCTAAGCCCATGCCACCCTTCACAGAAATGACATAATTTGCAACAGGTCTGCAAGGCTGAAGCACTGCAGTAAAACTCCCCTGAGCCTTCCCTGAATATCTGGGGTTTATTAGAAGTGTTAAGAACTGGACTGCTTCCTCAAGAAAACAGGATTTCTTTATCTTGTCCCTTTCTGACAATTTGGGATGCAAAGAACACAGTGGCCTCTGCAATATCCCTTTTTCTGTGCTACGCAAACCTGCCAAGGCAAATGCAGCCTCGCTGCTTTCCCTCTGACACCCCAAACTGGGGTGATAAATGGATGGAATTTTTTTCTGCAGGTTTTTCAAACGGTGGTTGCATGTGACACTTACTTCAAAACCAGGGGCACTCACAGCCCCCCTCTTCCACCTCAGCTCGTCACAGAGCCCTGAACAGGAGCGCACAGCGGAGCTCAGGGAAGACACAATTAATGTATACAAGAACCACCTGCTTTGTGTCTCCAAATCTTTCAACTTCATCAGAGCCCAGGGCAACACTGCTTAATGTCAAAATTATCCACTCCCTTTGCTACCAAAATCCTCAGTAAAATACATCAGTGGTCTGAAACCAATAAATAAAACCTTTTTCTATTACTAATGTATATCTCATCCATTTCTATTGCCATCAACACTTGAAAACTTTTTCCTTTTTACTTTTTTCCCCTTGCAAGAGCACACATTTCCTAGCAGTGCAAACACTGACAAATTTAAGGTAAAAATAATGAAAAATAGATGAACACATAATATAATGGAACATCCACTGGGATGAGTACAAAAAGATTTATAATTTATTTATATTTTATGAGTAAGAAGACTTTGCTATTTGCTTTGGGAAGCAAGAGAAGCACTTACAATTCCTCCTAAAACCAGCACAAATGAAACAGCAAGAGCCTGAACCAGCTCCCACATTCCTACTCCATCCCCTGACTTTATAGTATATTGTTTTTACTTCTACTGATGCTTACTCCAGGTAACATCACTTTAAGCACCTAAAACAAAATAGCACACACCTGTTAACAAACTATGCATCTTCCAGTTTAATTATGAAGGATTTCTCAGACTCTCATTCTGAAGTGAAAATCTTATTACTATGGCTTCATAAAAATGAAGGTTAAAAAAAAAATTACCATGATAAAATATATGTTAAAATATATATTATTGTCTACTTCTTTTCTATTTCCCTCCTGACTGGCAGTGCTGCAGCCACACAGTTCAATGTGTTCAGTAAGAACCATCCCAAGTCTCTACAGCTCCCACCTGGAGGCATGAGATCATGCAGCAGGGTGGGGAAATCCATCCCCCTGCACTGAAAGAAGTGCCAGGGTGTGATTGAAATCAGAGGACCTGTCACTGAGGTCAAAGCTCTGGTACATAAATCCAGGAATAGGGAAGCCAGCCAGTCCAGTACAGCAATCTAAAGCTAATTTCATTGATATTTAGGCAATTTCAGATTTTAAAAAAGCTTTCAACTACTTTTGCAGACATTAACAGAGAACTTTGTACGTGTGTTGTATTATTATGTCCTTAAGTGGTGATGACACCAGAATGAATCTGGGAGTGGTACTGAGCCTTCTGACAGCAGTGAAACTTTAAACCTGGAAACAAGAAAAAAACACTTTTAAGTGTTTGAAGAACCCCCTATTTTCTACACTGCCCATTGAAGAAAGGCCAGACTTTGCGCCAAGCTTTCTGAGCAGGGCATACAAGTAAAGCACAGGTGTATAGGGATAATCATCAGTCAGGAGATCAATCTCTGAATGCTCTGATGGGGAACAACTGGTTGAATGTGAACCCATTAAAGATACCCCTGGCAAGACCAAATTTTAAAGCCTCAGCTGCACATAGTGGCTGTTAGCCTCCAATTGTGAAGGGAAACTCTGCCATGATAACCATTCTATTTTTCTACACTGTCAAGCAGACACAAACTACATGCAGAAGTTTAAATTATTAACAGTTTAAAATACTGACAGTTCTATAAAGGTTTCCAGCTTTAAAAATAAAATTTCTGAGTACGGAATAGGATGGTTACCTGACACCAAAATAAAATCATCCCTGCCAACCTTCACATGTTGCTCTGCACATCAGCAACAATCAGCGACCTCAAAAATTCAGCATTACCCACTTAACATTCTGACCAAAACAAAGCAACTTCAGCCACTACCTGAGATGCTGTTGAAAGAAGTTAAGAAGTACCTCAAAAACAATGGATGGATGGCTTTGTGAACTTGCGTGGTACTTAAACAAGGATAGATCTCGCTGGAATTCTTCTCCAAAGTAAGGGTTGCGTTGTACACGGGAATGGACTGATTACTGACCATAATAGAGAGGAGAATCTTCTTTTTTGTTTTTCCCTGAAAGCTTCCTGTTAAATTCCTTGTCTTGGATGAAATATTACTGTAGCAAATTGTGAAACTGCAAGAACATGCTGCAGTAAAAAAAAGCCCAGTTTGCTGCAGGAGCTAGCAGGGAAAGCAGGGATGAAAACCATTAAGAAGGCTGAAGTGAGACAGGACACAACCCTCAGAATTTCTGGTGGAATTACCACCAATTTTCCTACAATATGAAGTAGAAATTTTCTTTAAATAGAATTTAAATTTAATGTAAGGTCCTTATCACTCATTAAGATTCCGAATGAAATTAATATGTTTCCAAACAATTTTAAATGAGAGCAGGGAGCCTGTTGGTTTAACACCAGCATGTTCTGACTGTGAAACAGCTGCCTTTTGCTTAACTTTAAAAATGCAGGAGAACTGGAATGTTAAATTGAGCATTTTAGATAATAAATATGATTTTGTTGACCCCAGCGTCCTAAAGTTAGGCAGGTGCCTAGATTTATGCCTGGACTAAACCATTACCATTGAACTTAATTTGATAAATTTATCAAACTTAGTAAGTTTGATGGAAAAAGATAGAAAAAATACCAGATGAGGCAAGGATAAGCTGAAAGATGAAGTTTGAGTATAATCACCTGCTGTTTCACTCCACAGGCTACACAAAGCATGGTACAGCAGGGCCTCTTTGTGCCCTTTTCACTTTTATGTCCCCTACACAGTCATGTGTGGTTTGTAAAACATTTCAGTAAGAACTGATGCTTGATACTATGCATATTTCCACTTTCAACTTCTATTCTGTCAGCTCAGTTCCTGAAAGAGGAAGAATGGGCAAAAAAAAATGTAGGCATGGAAATTAGTTTTAGTCTGAACACAGAAAGCAGCAGTGCAGAGAAGATAAGCTCTCCTGGTATGTCATGAAAGGATTTGGTGCAGACAGAAAAAGTAAAATACACAGCCTAAAGAAATACCTTTTGTGATAGTTTTGCTGCAGTTACAGCCTGCCTAGAGCCCACAAAGAAAGCCCAAGACAACACCAGTCAGAGCAGCTCAGTGTGCACCAGCAGAAGATGCCTGAATGAGCATCCCTAAGAAAGAAGAGTTCACTCAAGTGTGAGACTGCTTCTGGTTTTAATTCTGATTTTATTATAGGTCTCCTTTAGGATCTGTCTCTATAGATCTGTGTCCCATTTCTGCACAGGGCAGAAAGAACTACACTGTTAAACAGGGATTTATAAATTAGGGAAGTAGTGGGAGATTTCCTAAAGGTCAATTTTCCTGCAAGAAATACAAAGGCAAAAGCAATTTTTGCCATGAAATGAGAGAAAGGCTGGTCTTCCAGGATAAGGGGTAGAATGAGGGGCTGGCAGATAAGGACTCTATTGCTCTGCTCCTCCTTTCTTGGAGCAGAATTTGGGAAGTTTTTGACACCGCATCAGAATTTTCCCTTAGAAAATACCAGCAGGACCCCAGGAGGACTCAAGGTCTGGATATTCGCAGTTTATCAAGGAGGTCAACTGAGACACTGTGAAACCTAAAGGCTCTCTGATAATATTGGATAGATGCTGTACAATTATTAAATGAAAACTGCTGCATCATTAAGATATCTCTCAATATTAAGCATTTAGTAATTAAAAATGTATGATTTTAATACGCTTTGCATGGTAGAGCTTGCACTAATATCTACCAGCTATGCTTGACAGCCAGAGTGGGTAAACAACTGAAATGCAGTAAAATAAACTGAGTCTATCCTGAGGTGTTTTTTATAGAGAAAATGGCTTTATTTCACTTTCTTTCTTAGGCAGAACAGGAACTACAGAAAATTAGAGCGATGTAACTAAAAAAACCACAAGGGAACTTGACTCAGTGTGTGTATCGCTTTACACTTTGCTTTTAATGATTGGTTTGTAAAAAATGTTTTCACTGAAAATTACTTTCCTGAATACAGTTTTACATTTCATACTTTCCTGTAACCACACAAGGAACTGCAACAAATACTGGTGCCCACTCACTCAGCCAGAATTAGTGGAAAATTAAAGTACATAGTGAGCAGGGGAAAATGCAGCCAATCTCCTCTTCTGAAACAAGGCTCAATGACTAAATTGGAATGTATAAGCAAAAGTAGTGAAAAATAAATTTGATTAGAAAATAATCAAAATAAGTCATAACTATAAATGCATTATATTTGGGTTTTTTTAAAAGGCATTGCAAAATATTTTTTTTATTCTTATATGAACATAAACATCCATAACACTTCATTTAAAGAGAGCAGTTTTTAAAATATATATAGTGATTACTGGAGAGGAAAAAAAGTCTTCAGAAAAAAAAATTCTCCCTGGGATTAAATGCTTGTTAATCAATTTGATTTGTATTTTCAAAAGCACTTGTGCTAGCCATCATGTACAGATGCATTGCCAAATTGGAATAAGAAGTTGGTTAAATTCAAATGCATTTTTGCAATTAAGAGCAAAGAAAATTAATCAGTCCAATACATACAATCCTCAGTACTGTTCCAAAGTACAGAGATACAGATAATAAATTTCCACATTCTTCTCTTCCAAGCATTTTTTAACTCATGGAACTGCAATCCACAACTGGAGGTGGCCCATAAGGGAAACTGTGTCAACACATGAAAACTAATTTTCCATAATCTTACCAGGAGGCAAATGCCATAGCATCTAGCATCAAGAATAACCTGACATTTCTGAACCAAACTCAGATCACTGCTTGTTTTCCAACAGCATCATCACCACTAAGTTCCTGAGCAGATGAGCTACACAGGGTATTCTTTAGACATCACACCAAGTTAAAATCAGCATGAAAGGTTACAGTCAAGAAAGTGTCTGTCTTCCTCAGCATAAATGTCTTTTCAAGCTTCTCTGCATCACAGGAAAACTGAAAGCAAAGTTTGTAGCTAAAGTCTCCCTCTGAAAATCTTAAAATAAAATTTATAATTTGAAACTGGTAATTGTTCTTACGGCAGGATTTTGTTAAGTTTGATAAGCATAGCTAAAGGTCGTCCTTGTACACCTGAATGGTCTTGGATGTTCCCCTGCCTAGAGATCAAAAGACAGGGCCAACATTATCAGCTTCTGCAGAATTTTACATTTCTGTTGAAATAAGCAACTGTTGTGTTCCTCTGGGGTTGAAAGAGATCTCTTAGAAATCTGCATCATAACTCAAGTTCTCCCGGAGCTGCTGCTGGTCACACTTTGGCTCAAAAGGAGCACCATGTATTCAATTATATTAAGAAGGTAAAATCTGGGGTTTCCAAACTTAATTTGGAAGGGATGTGAAAGATCATCTCATTCCAACCCCCTGCCATGGCCAGGGACACCTTCCACTATCCCAGGTTGCTCCAATCCCATCCAGCCTGGCCTTGGACACTTCCAGGGTGTCACCAAAATGGAAACCAGAAGCAGCTGCTCCAAGTGCTGCACTGGGCAGTGCACAAGGAGAGCTGTGGTTGGCTTTGACCAGAGAAAATAAATGAAAATGATTTTTAAAATTTCTTTCCTTTTTTTTGCCCCTTCAGGGCAGCTTTCAGGCCACAAGCAGAACAGCATTTGGGAATCCAAAACTTACTGAGGTATTTCTCTCACACCTCATTTTAGCAAATATGGTGTTTTTATTACAATAGAAGTATTGAATTAAATTGCTGAATGACCTGACTTAACTACAAAGATTTTCAAAACATCTATTCTAGAAACATCTAGTTGTCTGTGTGTATTTGTCTCAAGTTCATATCTTTCACTCTTAACTTTTTAATTTAATCTAAAATGCAAGCAGACTGATTTTATTTGCCCTTTTTTCAGGGATCTTAAATCTGTATAAACCAACCTCTTCCAATTATTTACCTTCTCCTTAAAGCAGAATTACCATTTATGATTTTTTTCTGTGTCACACATGATTTCAGACTTCATAACACACGGAAACATTACATTTATTTTTCTTTCCCTTCAACTGTAAATCACACGTTGTCTGTGTGACTTTCCTATTTTTCTGCTCAGCATTTCTTCATGTTAAACCTTTTGGAGCTAATTTTTGACATTAAGCTTGCACTAAGATGAGCTGGTTTTTCTAACAGCCTCTGTCATTGAAGAGAACAGCAAAAATTTTCACCTCAGGGTGATTTGGAACAATGGGATTAAAGAGCTACAAAAGAATTTCAAGGAACACAGGTCAGCACAAGTGTCAGTATTATGAATGGCCAAGTAAACAGACTGGGGAGAGGGAGATGAGGAAAGAGCGAGTCCTTAATTCTGGATTGCAATGAAATATTAAAATTCTTTCTGAGGTGAAGAGTGATCCCTGCTTGTTCACTGGGGCTGATGAATGCCACCAATTTTGGTTCAGCTTCACTTTGCTAAAGGGCTTTGAGAAAATTTCAGTAACAAAAAACAAAGCAATAATGTCATTATGGCTCTTTTCTCTTTCTGAGTTGGAAAATCACAAGGGTCTATAATAAAATTCAGCAAAGAGGGAAGAAGGGTACTTCAGGTGACCCAGGGATGATCATTCAAGAAACAGGTTCTTGAAAAGCATTGTACTACCAGCCTTGGCAGTGCATGCATTATTTAGATAAACTCACTTTATTTACCTCTAAATGTTATGCAATTCATGTGTGCAGCACAAGAATTTATAAGCTAATTTGCTGACTTTATTTGTCACTGTTTGCACTGAAAGGACCACATCAGTTTGTTCACCCACAGATTCAGAGTTTGGGAAGAAAATGTTTGTTTTATGGTGGCCCTGTTAAAGGTTTTCAGGAAAAAACAGTAAAGTATCCTAATTATTCTATTTTTAAAAGACTAAAACAAATCAAGTAGAAATTCCTTCAGCAACCTGTTGCCAGTTTAGAACTCAAGGTCCATGTTCCTGCCCTCTTCAGCACTGCTTTCCCATTTATCCTTTGTCACGTATCTCTGGCACGCTTAACAATATCAAAATATCACAAATACAAGACAATTCTAACCAAAGATATGAAGTCCCAACAATGCCCAAGGTGCCAGTAATACAAAGAGTTGTTTCTTTACAGTGTTTCTAATTTCCTATTTAGTATTTTATTTTTATTAATTCTCAACAGCCATACATCAGACTTATACAAAGATGGTAGATGTACCTTACAGGATTTATGAACTACTCTTTATGAAATGTTTGTAGGATTCAGTGCAAAGCCTAATTAAGCAATACAGAAGTTTTAATCAAACACATTATGAATTTTAGACATTTGCAAAGCAGCTAGTTAGAGCATATTTTCATCCCTTAAGGATTTACTTATTGCAGAATAACCAAAATATTCATGATACCTAATTACTTTCTAAAAAAGAAAGACCAAAAAAAAAGTTCTTCCTTTGAAATATTAATTAGTTTCAATATGCCTTTAGGGCTTTTTTACCTCTGTCTGATACTCTAGATTGTTCCATTTAGTGAAAAGCCAAAATGCAACAGCAACAAGTATATATCTTATTTTCACCTTGGGAAGGAACAGAGGTGGGAGTTGGGTGGTAGGAATGAGGGAAACCTGGTGCAGGCTATATCCCACCTAGAGCAGTGTCAGGCTACTCTGTACTCTCACACCTACTTTGTGTTGGGTCATTTACACTTGAACACATAAGATATGAACTGAGAGAGCTGCTCCATCCTCAAACATGACTCAGAATCCTTTGTGTCCACACAACATCCTGGGGCTGGAGATGCTTCACAAAACCACAAAGTTAAAACTACAATGAATCCTCTTCTCTTTTCTTTTTCTTTTTTTTTTTTTTTTAAATATATGGCTTTAATATAAGCATATTCAAACTTTAATTTGGTATGCCTGGGATGGTAAATAGCAGTGCACCATAATCAACTGTTATTATGAAGAATGAGTCGCCCATAATCTGTGTAATAGAACCACTCTCCTGCTAATCCATCAAGTGCTTTGCCAAGGACACTGCAGGGACACTAAAAGCACCAGTCCCACTGTCACAAGATTTCTACTCAGGATGGAAGCACTTACTGGAATAAGGGGAGAATATGATTTGCTGTGACCAACAGATGTCATCTTTTGAAAATAAAAGTCACAACAGAGCAAAGCTCTTGTCTGTTGATCCATTTTTCTACCATGGTTAACACATGAAAGCTGTGAGGTTTGCAGCTACCCAGAGCTGGGCCCCAGCATAAGCTTCTCCCTGAACTTCAGTTCTTGACAGGCCAATCAAGAATGGATGATTTGACTGGAATGTGACACTGCACACAGGTCTGAACAGAAGCCACAGAAGTAAGTGCCCAGTCCGCTGAAACCACACCTTGTCAATCAGCTTCTCAGATTGTTCCAAAAATCTTTTGATTAGCCAATATCAAATTCTTTCAAAAATTCATTGAGAATTCACCATTTTTCCTCTTTGAATTCTGCAGGAATTATCTTCAAGCAATAAAATCATATTGCCTGCCAGAAAGGCAAAACCAAAAAACAACCCAGCACTTCTACACTGCTCATAGCACTGCAACATTTATGAACCAGTGAGCTTTAGTGAAAGCTGCAGCATTCAGCTTTTCCATGAAGCATGATGAGCTTTCCATAAATTGCAGCCACGTTTCTCCTAGAGGAATATGAATAAAGTCTATTTATGGAATATTCAGCAAGTGGATGCAGGGTGAAAATATCACTTGTTTCTTCAAAAGACTAAATTACCAAGTTTCTGTATCCTGGATTCCACAACCTTTTCTTCCCATCCAAATTTCCCATCTTTTGCACAAACACACACTAATCATATAAACTAAACTGACCTACAGACAACCTTTGTGCATTTTTTGTTCATGTAAACATGCAATAGGAACACTATAAATACAAACACATGAAACTGTGTCTGGAAATAGAAACAGCAGCAAAGACGTTGTATGGAAAAATGTGAAAGCAGAGACAAAAAATATGAACATCCTCGAATGAATATCAGGATGATCAGGGTAAAGGGACAAAGACCACTAAATCTTGAATCAATTTGCCTTGGCCAGTTTGATTTAGCTGGCAGGAACATGTGCCACAGTGTGACAACCACAGGTAATAACTATTCACCCAAAATTCATTATGTGCTAAAGTCCTATTTTCCCGAGGAAATCAAACATCCATTACTCTCATGTTTTGCTTTAACTCGATATATACAAAAGTTGTATGTTCCTGGACAAGGAGGGTGTAATTCCAGAATTATTTTTTCATAAAAAATACAAAAGAATGTGCATAACTGGGAGCCAAAAACCCTTTTCCTACAACATCAGGCACTTGAGTCTAGCTAAAAGCTAAGACTAATAGTCAGCAGTGTATTTAAGTCAGGGATCCAAATACTGCTAATGCTGAAACAAATGAATGACTGTCTTCAACAGACAATTAAATTTTTTAAAATCACTTGTTCTGAAAGGGCCTGAGGCTGTTAAAATTCCATGTGCCTTTTCTCTGTTGCAATGATAAATGAAGCCACCAGCTGATAGGATGTTCTACCATAGGTTCTATTATTAAGCCGTGCAAAGAGGCATTGGCAATTATTACTAATTTTATTTTAGGCATCAGTACAGAAACGTAGCTGGAAGAAGTTCTTTTCAAGCAGTTCTCTCAGTCTATCCAGACAGATAAAATGCAGCCATCTTCCCAAAGAAAGTGTGTGGGTTTTCAATACATTGAAAGGTCAACAATTCTCACAAAATTAAGTTCTTAGAAGTTCTGGTGTTATTCCATGGAGGGAAAACCTAAATAATAATAGTATAATGAAGTTAGCTTGGCAACAAGCTTCCAGGAAAGAGCCAACTCTCTAAAGAAAATATTAGAGAAAAATTATTAAGATCTCTGAGATGGAAATTTTGATAGGAAGCATTCTCAGGGTGCCCAGGAAAAATGGGAAAATACATAAAAATACACAAAATATACATAAAATACATAAAAAGCTATTACATGTACGGCATGACTTATTTATATGCATTAATAAACTCTGTAGCAGTACACACCCCAAATTTCAGGGACAAAGAAAAACACAAACACGTAACTGTAAATACCACAAATTTGCCCAATGGGCTCAAGTAAATCTGGATTATTTCCACGTATATGTGCTGATCAGTAGGATAAGCACTGAATACAAATACATGCTGGTTTGGATTAAGGCTTAGTTTGTGGGTGTTTTAAATAAAGATCATGTTGTCACACTTCCAAGATAATGCCATATACTTTAGCAGATTAAATTACACGAGGAGAAAACAGTTATCTACCAACAAGGCTCTCTGTGTTAACCTTGCACCTTTTTAACACCTTAAACTAAGGCAACAGATTCTGAGTTCCCGTTCTAGAAACGCTTTTTAACTCATAACTTGTTTTCCCTTTCCTCACCATAACCCTTTGTCCTTCCTCTCACCTTGAATTCTAAATATAAATAATGTAACTACTGAAGAAAAGCTTCAGCACACGTAAGAGGCCTCTACAGAGAGGAAGTTAACTGGGAGAGTTTGGGTGGAAACATGGAATCAGACCTGGCTCTAGTGCACGTGTTGGCGTTGGGAAGTTACGAAACAACGATGATACCACTCCTTTCCAATGCCTGACTTGGCATTTCTTTTTAAGAATAGGACTGGCCCTGCTCTGAGTGGGGTCTGGAATGGATGATGGCACAGGTCCGGTCCACCTACATTCTTTAAAACTTCAATAGCTCACTCACAATACTCCTTTCAACGAAACTAAACCAAACCAACCTCTCCAAAGCATCACAATAGATTTACAATAAAAGTAGAAGACAAAACCAGATGTTCTGAGATGTGGAACTTCAAGCTTTTGTCAGAAATTTCTTCCTTCCTTTTCACTCCTTTTTACTTTAGGGCCTCCACCTTTAGTCTAAATGTTATATTCTGATTCTAGGTGTTTATGGTATTTAGGTGTGTTTGCAAAACACTTCAAAAGTGAAATGTAACCACTAGGAGTGATTTTTTAATTAGAAACTATCTTTTAAAATTGCAATAGTGGCATTTTTAATTTGTCTTTATTTCTGTCCCAAAATATGCAGTGAGAGAGATAAATGAAAGATGTTACAGTGCAGTCTCTACACAACATAGAGAAGAAGGTTTAGATTAGATATTAGGAAGAAATCCTTTACTGTGAGGGTGGTGAGGTCCTGGCACAGGGTGCCCAGAGAAGCTCTGGCTGCCCCATCCCTGGAAGTGTTCAAGGCCAGGCTGGACAGGGCTTGGAGCAACCTGGTCTAGGGGAAGGGGTCCCTGCCCACAGCAGGGGGGAGGAATGAGAAGAGATTTAAAGTCCCATCCAAGCCAAACCGTTCTATGATTCTATGATTCTGCAATTCTAAGAAACTAGAAACAGTACAGATACTAAATAAAGTGTTTCCATCTGCGATTCACAGCAAACTTCATACACAAATAACAACTATACAAACCTCCATAACCTCCCATATCATTATGTGGGTATCAAATTTAACTCCAATTCTGTATTTCCAACCCTCTGGGACAAAGCAGAAACATCTGTCTTTATTTCAGCTGCCAGTCTAACAGTATGATATAAGATAAATCACCCTCTATGAATAATTAATACTGCTTTCTCAGTTAGATTTGTGATTATTAAGTCATTATTTGTTTGTTTTCAGTGATGATTAATCTGTTTTCCCTTCTCGTGCTTAGTCATACAACTCTGAAGGAAAACGAAACCCTCAGATAACTTGCAAATTCTGGTTAGAACTGAGCAGTCAGTTCTTAAGAGCTTTGAATTTCAAAATATCCAGCTGAAAAGGTACACAGACCAAAGGATATTCTGCAATGGGGTTTCATGTGCACAGAAAGAACCCTGGGTTATAAATTACTCCAGCACTGGAAGGTGTTGAGGTTGGCACGCTGAAGCCCAGGGACACGGGCATCGATCATAAACCACCAATTTTTAATGAGGATCACATAAAGAAAAGGGCTGGGAAGGAATGAAGGAAATTCCATGTCCTTAGCATCTATTTCCTGTCTCTTTTTGGGAACAGAGGATCTGATTCTGCAATTCTCCAAGCAATCAAGGCAATCATCCCACCAGCCATTCCAATCACTGATGCCACAGAAAACTACTGGCATTTCTCCCTGGGTTTGTCTTCTGAGGGACTGCTCTGGAAAAGCAGTACAGAGAAGCTGCAAGAAACTAGATAGTAAAAATACACAAAGTACTTGAGGAAATAATCTGGAGGAAGACTTGGAAATGATGGGTGAAAGCTGTTTCCAGAGAGATTGACTCCTTAATTTGACTTAGCCTGCAGCGATACAAACACCAGAGCCAAACCCCAGTACTGGGAAGTGGGGGATGCACAAAGACTGTAGCAGCCCTCATCATGGCTCAATAAAATATCCTCCTCAAACTACACTGGAGGAAGGAGAAGGAAAGCAGCAGGCTGCAAGGTCAGGAAGACAGCGGGAATTTTACATCAAGTCTGAAGTTCCTCTGAGCTTTGATAATGAACTGGGCTTCGAATAAACTGAGCACAGCTTTGTGTATCCTCTAACTGCAATTAAAAATAAAACCTCTTCCTAGAGGTGGCTTCTTGCAATTCCAAGATCAGGAAGGCCTTTGGATATAAATATTGCTGTGATGCTGAGGGGGATATTTAGAAGTCCTGTCATTCAGAAGGACAGAAGCCTAATGCCACCTCATTGCCAAGCCAGTGGCAGGTAAATGGAGCATCAAAGTAAGATCTGCCAAAAAGCCAGACCACAACTGAAAGGACTGGTCTTAAGCACTGAATTAAAGATACTGACAGCGGGTCACTGCAAAAAACATTTGCTTTGCCTATTAATCAGGGATGTTGCCAGAAGCATAGTACAGTCACATAGTTTTAGTTTAATCTCAAAACGGGTGTGAAAGTCACAGGTTATTAAAAACCCTGAACAGGATACTCTGTTCTGACCAATCACTTCCTAGGATTTATTCCCACTGTTCACTCCTAGTGCTTTTTCAGCCACTATAATGAGTCATTCACTGGTTAAACCAGGAGACTGCGAGACTGAGCTTCCCACTATATTACTGTCTTATTTTGTAGCCTGAGGCAAAGTAATGATCTTTTCTCAGTCTGTCTATATGTAATATGCACATTATGCTTCTCACAGGGATATGATGCGTTCACTGAAGATAAAAAACATTTTGGTGTTCTCAGAAAAACAGCATCATAAATCCACAAGAGGTAAGCAGCAGGGGGAAAACAACTGTCTTCCCATACCAGCGCAGCTGGACAATTTAAAAGTTGCAACAAACTTTTTACCTAGCATTATACCATTCTCCAATATCAAGTTCTTCAAGATTCTTATTTAAAAAAGAATTTCTTTTGAAAAAAATCTTCCCATCTTCCCAAGAGAGCTTCTATATGTTGGAAGCTTATATAAACATAATGTTGGCCAGAAGAGGAAAGTCAGAAGTTCACCCTGCCCTCAGAGAAAGATACCCATTTGACTATTTCAGGACTTCTAATCTTGAGCCAGAAGGGATGAGATCTTCCACATCATCCCACAAATCCTGAGAGAATGGGAACAGCAAAACTCTGTCAGCTCGGGAGGACCACACAAGCCCAAAAAAATGATGGAGATGCTGTAGAGCATCTCCAACAAGCTGAGCTGGAAAGCTGGCGTGGGAGAAGGAGTTCAGGAAAGCAACCAGATAAAATTTGCTCCTGCAGTTAAACAGACTTGCTCATTTATTTTATCAAAATTCCACTGGAGCCATGGTCAGCAATGCAGTTGCAGAGACTGATAATGACATTTCTTCAGATATGCACAGTATGAAAGAGGAGTTCCAGCAGTTCTGCAGGAGAATTTTGCAACTTTTTTTGCGGGGGGGGACTAGTAGGAAACTTGACCTATCAAGGATTTTATCTGCTCAGAGTCATGTTTCTAGCTCATATTTCACTTTGTTCTTAGATGCAAAGATGATGTCCAAACTAGACATCTTCATAGGCTTTGCTCCCCCACACCATACCAACATCTTCCTTCCATGCTTTTAAAAACCTGTTTGAATTATTCACTGTAGAGTTCTGAGACTCAGAGTTATTGGGTGAAACGAAAAATTATCCTTTAATCTTCAACTTTTACTCCCTGGGAACAGATTGATTATGTTAGAAGTCACAGGTATTCCCTTCAGAAGCGTCGAGGAATGTTTTGGAAGGAATTTTTTTGGCCTACTGAAATACAACTTGGCAGAAACATAGTTTTCCCTAATGAAGTCTTGGCTTATTTATCTATATTTATCTTGAACACAACACAGAAGAATTCTGTGAATTAAGAAAACCAATACATGTTTCTATGTAGTTCCTTAGGCCTCTGTATGGAACAAGCCTTTAGGTGTATTTATGCAGCAAACAAATTACACATGTGGGCAGGCAATAGTAACAGTACCTTTTATCACATCTTACCTGCATTTCCAGCATGTCAACAGCACACAAGCGAGAATCTTGAACAAAGAGGAAGATTTTACACTGAGATTTACTTACTTAATTGACAACAAGCACAACGAAGTTCATTTCCAGAAATGCTTTACCCTTTCAGTAACCTGATTTAGATTTTGTCAACATGAATTGCATTGGATCCCAAATGCTGAAATACCACACAGAGAGAGATGCAATCAGACAAGGCAACCTTACAGATCTTAATTCCTTACAAATCTTGAATGACACCCAACCACAAGCAGGAAACCACAGCAAAAATGAGTCTTAAGACTCTTCCAGAGATTCATGAGAGCTTTAAAGAGACAATAAAACACATCAGCACTTACCATCCACCAGCAGCAAGTCATTAGCTGCAAATGAAATACATCCACTTAACAAACAGGACTGGAATCACAAGTCATCCTGGCTTTGTATGAGGGAGACAGCATTAGCACCGACAAGACTCCCGAAATGAGCAAATTTAAAGGACAGGACAATTAAAATGTTAACCACTGCCTGCAGCCTTATTTGCAAAAGTGTTCCCAACATTGCCACCATCAAATAATTGCTGCTTCAGACAGGAGTGAAGTGCCAAGCCCTTGCATTTTGTTTTAATTTGAACTGGATCTACAGCATAGGCTGGGTATATACAATAAACTGAAGTCACAGATTAACTCAAGTACATAAACTGAACTCCCCAGACACCACTCTGTAATAGCCAAAAAAGTGCAGCTGAAAAGATGACACCCTCTGATGTACATACAGAGCTTTGCACTGGTCTCCCCACACCTACCGAAACAACTCAATCTGTCTCTAATAACAATCCTTGATATTTCAGATGTTGCGATGAGATTTAAACTGAGATTCCTAAACTGGAACTTCAGCTGTGTCAGGAATCGTTAATCCTTTTATAGAGTAACCAGGAGCCAAATCTATTTTGTGATGACAGACTGCAAATAAAGGGACTTGCAGGGCCATCAAACATGCCAAGAGCATCGCTGCAAGATGCAACGTAGGTATATGAGGTCAGAACTAGGTCACATTTCCATATTTCGTAAGGTTTGCCAAGCTCCAAATTAGAGGCAATCACATAAATCTCAAAACATGACAGTAAGAAGATAAAAATTCCCCTTGGTTAACAAACAAATGAAGACAAGAGTATACAAGTCTCAGATAAAGCAGAAAGGAGAACAGATAAAACCTCCCTCAGAAAAAGGAAATCAGTCAGAGAACAGTAATTATAGGCAAGTGATTTTGTCTTCACTACAGACACAGCTTTGACACTTCCACTCTCTCACAGAAACTATGTCTTTAAAGTATGAAACCAGTAAAAGACAACTGTCAGTTGCTGCATGTTCATTGACTCTGTGTCAATACAGGCTGGAAAGTCTTTACTCTGCCATTATTTTTAACCTATGGATACACAAGAAAGAAATTCAGGGTAGAATTTAATGATAACAAAGTGTTTTAGCTACTGACTTGCATTGAATTTTACAAATTTACAGTGAAGTTGAATGTCAGTAGATAGCAAATTTACCAGTCTTCAGTTTCAGGGCAAGGCACAACCAAGCAGGATCTTTTGCCCACTGGACTCCAAAAGACCTGCCTTTGTTTTTACTAACCAAAACCACCAACGGTAAAAAAACTATTTAAAAAAAATCCCTTTGTTCATCACAGAAATGTTTGTCTAATAAAGCAAACGGGGTGGTACATGAACAGATAACTGTGACAACAACAACTACAGGGGGAAAAAAAAGGATGTCACCGTGATTGTAAAATTTCAACCAAGACACAACCACTAAAGTAATTACAGCTGGTCTAAGCCCTAACAGGAGTGAAATAGTCTAAGAAAACAAAAAAGAATGCAAACCTACATGGGATTGCACAGGACTAATGAGTACAAAAAGCATCAAGATTAACTAGGGAGGTGGAGGAAAACTCACATACAGCAGTACTCTAGCAGCTAGAATAGCAAAATCACATGCATTTTCACAGAAAATAAACATTATTTTATCAGTCTGTGACCCAGTACTTACTCTTTTTCTTCACAAATGCCTGGGCTGTGAAAGCTACAAACATATGAATCTGTAATAAATGTGAAAGCTATAAACAAATAACTTATTAATTTGCAGTTAAGATCACGGGTTATGAGTTTATGTAATTTTTTACCATGTTCTCTGCTGATTCTTTTTGTAGTCTCCAAATGAGCCTCTCTCCACCCATTGTCCCTGTTCCTCCGACTGGCTCCTGTTTCACATGATGGTAAAGCTGAATTAAGAGTTGCCTCCTGCCCTGC
The DNA here is from genome assembly GCA_013399875.1 of Gymnorhina tibicen. Taxonomy (NCBI): domain Eukaryota; kingdom Metazoa; phylum Chordata; class Aves; order Passeriformes; family Artamidae; genus Gymnorhina; species Gymnorhina tibicen. The sequence goes on from VXAZ01001682.1 coordinate 726,137, forward strand.
TCTTTGCCCACCCCGGGGCATGCAGGACACACTGACTCAACCTCGCAGCCGGATCCCACCCAAAACCAGAAGCTGCTATTTTTTTCTGGTTTGGTTTTGGTTTGTTTTTTTCCTGCTGTTTCAGCGAGTTGAATTGAGTCACTGTGCCATGAAGTGACACAGCCAGAAACACCTGAGTTTCTTTCACTAAGAATGAGAGATGAGAGATAATGGGACTGAGCAACATCTGGCAGTTTTGATAGGAACAAGCCATTACTGCCTTGTCTTTTCACAAAGCCATACCCGCCCTTTCTCTGTCTTTCCCTTCAGCCAATGCCCATTTACCTAAATCTCATTCAATTGTAAAAGAAAATAATTTTAGAATTGAGATCCCTTCAGTTTCCCCAATTCTTTTTTGACAATCCTTCAATTTTTGGTTTATTTATGTACTGAGGACAGGAGCTGCCTGTTAATGTGTGCTCACTCTGTGCTGCTGCCTGGCAGAGGGAACAATTTCTCACTTATAACCACATGGATTTAGCCAAATACTGCATATAAAGAAAGCTCGGGGAAGATGGTGTTAAAAACTGGCTTGGGTATGCAGAAAGAGTAGAATTAAAATAATTTCCTGATATGAAAGAAACTGTTTTAAAAGGTATGGGATAATGGACTCCATGTGTCAGAAGATAGAAACCTCCAGCAGCAAGACCTTGAATAAATTCTTAGAGACGTACAATTAATTTCATTACACCCTGAGAAGAAAGTGTACCTATCAGTGTATTATTGTACTCATACTTTTCCCATGCTACGTGTCTGGTGAATAAAAAGGATTACATAGCAGCTTATTATTATTAAAATATGATGACAGTGCCTGTGTCTCCCCAAGCAGCACAAAACTCCAAACTCATATCCTCAGAAAAATCTTTTTGTTTTTATAAGCCATCTGTCAACAGGCCATTTCTTTTCTGCCTTCCCTTTGATCATTCAACCCTAATTTTCTCAATGTGGCAATTAATCTCTTTTCCCCGATTTTTATATAAAGATATTAGAAAACCCTCTGAAGCCTCCACATTGTAGACTCAGCTAATACATGCAGACTTGTATTCCTATAATTATCCTTTCTTTTTCCCCCTCATTTCTCCCTTCTCCCTTTCACATGTCTATCATATCTTGTTTCAATAGGACCACATGATCTTTTTCTGCTCACTGAGTACCTACCCAGTGTCCTGTGCCAGATGTAATCAACCACCACCCATAATTCTGCTCCTCAAATGACCAACAGAAATGTCCAGGCTCTTTTTCCTTTGACAAACTCCACCTTGGTTTTATGTCTACCGTTCATGCACTGCGCTGCTATGAAAATGAATGGTGTGGATGTCAGGCAGAAATGTGTGTGCCTGAAATCCTTCACTGTTTCAGCAAAGTGTCTTTTGCTCACATTAGGTCTTATCCCCTTTACTAAAAAAAAAAAAATCAGAAATAAAAACTTTTCCTAGAATGAATCTTCTGAAGAATGGGTATTGAGACAGTCTTTGGGAAAATAAAATCATCCTCCTAAGAAGCAGAACATTTAATGTGATTGGATACATCACTCCCCAAGTATTCATTTCATGCGCAAAATCCTTTTGATGCTTTATACCTTCAGTGTCACAATAAAAATATCTTCTTATTACTGAGGCACGATAAGAGAGTAAACAGCAGCTGTGTGATAGCACTGATGTAGCAGAACATATCCCCCTGAGGATTCTTGACCTTTCAGCCTTGGTTTTCAATGCTGCAGCTAAAAATAGCTTTTCTCCACTGACAAACATTACAGCTCCATGCTGCAGAATAGCAATGAGGAGCTTTATGCTCTAATGGCTTTACTATAAATAGAATCTCTTCACTGCTAAAAGCTCTTCATTAAAAGGATTAGTGACTACAACACACAACAGGAACAGCCAATACCAAACCTCAGGCTTTGTAGCACAAGCTGACTTTAAATTTACTCGATTTTAAGGTTTATGAAGTAACTGTGTAATTCGGTGAGTAAAGCAGAATGAAAAAGAACCCTCTCCCCCCTTTCATGAAACATTTTGGAGGGCAGATTTTGATATAAAATTAATAGTTCGAGGAATCGGCTTCCTAGTATTCTCATTTTCTCCAGTTCGATGCCAAATTGACTGTATAATGCAACGTCAAAATGGAGCACAAAAGCACAACAAAACCGTGTCAGTGCTTGAGCATGACAAATGATCAGTTCTCTGCTAGAGCAGAAAAATTCCCTGTCCTGCCCGGCTTCAGACAGGGACACAAATTCTCCCAGGGCTGGGCTGTGGCTCGGCTGTGCTGCAGCAAGGGTCACATTTGGAGATGGAAGTAGGAGGGTGACAAAGCCAGGAACGAGAAGGTGAGCAGCAAAATGGGAATCCCACTTCCCATTTCAGGGTCAACATTTAATAAAGCCAGCCTTAGGGGGTTACTTTGAGATACGCTGGCAAATACACCATTAGAATGATGCCTCACAAACACCCAGCCATGGAGGAAGACTGGAGACAAGATGTAATTAAGGCAGAAATAAAGCACATGTTTTAAGTGGTGAGTTATACTAACATGGCTACAGTGAAAAACTGACCAGGAAGTCAGAAACTTCGAGGAAAAAGATAAACATTACTTGCCAAATGTGAGATAAACATTTGTGTAGATGACCATCTACAAATACTAGAAAAAGACAAGCTTGTCAAATACTCTGTTAACAGAAACGTGCCTGAAGCGTTCAGAGATTTTTAAACTTCAGTGGTACAAACGGCGGTGAATGTGCACTCAGACAAGGGAATTCAACCCCTCTGAGACTGATTGTATTTGAAGATATGCAGTAACCCTGCACATCACTGGAAAACGGAAACTATTCAATTCCCAGGTGCAGTTTACTTGCTCCCATCTTAGCCTGGCTCATCTCTCCATGAGCCACATCAGCCAACAATTAGCAGTGCTTACAATTAACATCACAACCAGGCTACTGCAGATTTTAAGTACTGGTCAGTCCTGGGCCCACACAAGCAGGATTTGGGCCTCAAATCAAAGGCTGTTTCTTGCAGCACCTCCATATGTATGGGGACATGTTATCCCAAAACCAAAGAGAAGGTGATCAGAAGATAGGTACTGAAAGGGTAAATCGAGCCTTCAGCCCTCTGAGGTTCTTAAAGAAAGGAACATCTGTCTATGGAGCCATTCTGTATTTTTAATTGACAAACCAGTGCACCATCTGATTGCCCATCAATGAATTCCACTCACTGGTCTTTGTTTTCTTTTTCCTGAGGTTCTGCAAATTTGGTTTTGCTTCAGCACTCTTAATTTGTTTGAATTAAAGCAGATGTGGTAATGTTATTCAATTTTTTTTTTAATAAAAGCCATAGTTCTGAGTAATTGGAACCAATGGCACAATTAACTATATTCTGGGTTTTCCTCTTTTATATTTGTTTACTGTTAGAGAACAGAAATTTTATCAAACATAAACCAAATTTAGATTACCAAAATAACTAAGGATGGCTTTTCCCCCTCTGACATTTAGACAAATGGCAAATTTTGATTGCCTGCAAAAATTGCTAATATGCAGAACTGCATACTTCTTTTCATTTTAAATTAGAGGATTTGCTACTAACATGCCATATGCTGTGTGATATGTTTAACAGAATGTTACACTTCTAATTGCATACCAATCAAGGGCTCATATTTTCCAACAATTAGCAGGGTAAAGTATAAATTTCCTCATGTCGTTGGTGCTTTCAGGCATCCAACAGCTCCTACAATATTTTAATCCACACATCTTCCAAATCACAAACACGATTTCTCTTCAGTAAGAGACCTCCAGATACAGGAGACTGAAACGGAGAGGATGGGGGGAGAGGAGAAAGAACAATGTATTTCTACTGACAGCACCATCCTTCTGACTTCCCAGGATTTCCCACAAAAGTCTAAGATATTCAACCCCAAAAATGAGGAGGGGACCTTAGCTGGGGTTTTATGTAATTCTACTTATAATGTCTTGACTGAATGATGTTTTTTTATTTTTATATATAAGAAAAACATTCTATAAACACACACATATATATATAAATAACATAATGAGGTTTCTGTGTTAACAGGAGTTGAAAGGAAGACGTCTGCAGCTATTTCTGACATCCGAAGGATCTTACAGAATGAGTTTATATGTACATTCGAAAATCACCCATTTTCAGGTGTGAAGAAAATAAATATTCTCTAGTCTTGGCAATTACACTTAGTTTGAATGGAGTATGGGAATGCAGAAGGTATCCAATCCTGATTTTCACCATACAGTTTTCAAAAGTTTCAAAGACATTTTATGCTGATTATAGCTCATTTTTTATTTTTATCTATTAACTGACTTGCTGATATTCAAATTTCACTAACAATGATAAGTGTCCCCATCATATCATTTATTATTTATAATGGAGCACAAGTGAGCTACTTAATGAATAGCAAGATTACTTGGATTCACTTTAATCCCTGTTTCAAAACAGAAAGAATCCCCAATGACTTCTCTCCTAGACATTATCACATACAAGTACAATTTTACTGTACTGAGTAAAATATTTACTCGTGTTTATTCCAGTGTTTGCAAACTTTAATAAATTCAGTTTGCCATCAGAATATGAAGTAATGAAATTAAAGACTGGATAATTACTGCTTATAAAGGTAGTTTTAATGTGCTATTAATTGCTACATACCATGTACTCAAATTTTATTTCTAGTGAAATGCTCAGGGCAAGTAGAAACTTCAGCACTGGAAATATTTGAGGCTGTACAAGTATCTCCTGTTTCATCAGTGTTATCTCAGAAAACTCCTTCACACAGCCTTCTCTCTAGTTTCTTGCAAGTCTGGAGAGGCACAGGAGTCATCACGACATTATTTCAGTTTAAAGCTTCTTCTCAAAGGTAGTTCAAAACCTTAATTAGTGCAAGTTTGTGTATAAATAGCACTGTCCAACAGTATTACCTAATGGTATACTGGGAGTAAATATGAATGCTCTTCGCATGAACTTCTGGGACTAAAGACAACAACTGAACAGTCAAGGGTCACATTTGGAATCTGTGCACTGAGAAATGTCCACAATCCACACAGAATACAGTGAGGTTCTAATTAGAGGAGTAAACTATAATGTGAGGTAACTGCTGACACAGCCAACCTGCTTCAAAAGTCCAAAGGAGCAATGTTTTAGTACCTACAGGCCACTGAATCTGAATAAAATGTAGTTCCTGGGCTAAATGACATCTCTGGTTTTCTGTGAATTTTTTGGTCCCTTCACCTTTAAATTTCAGCATGTAACAATTTTCTGCTGAGTTCATACCATCAAAATATCCAACTTAAGGTTTGCTGATTATTATGGCACTCTGGCAAACGCACAGCTCCACAGTCACAGAAACTCCAGATGAATGACAGAGGTAAATGCCATCTGGGGTATTTTACACAAATTAGGTAAAATGACTGGATTATTACCAAGTTGCCAGCACCAATGGAATACAAAAGACACTTTAAAGGAGAACATGCAGGATTAAGGCTGTAGTATGTCAGAGTTGTTGGTAATTTCACTCAGTACATTGCCTAAGAAATGATTTATTACACTAACGGAAGGGTTTGTGGAGGTTAATTCTGCATGATGAACAAGTAGCTGGATTTTTTTTACTCTCTCAAAGTAACAGAAGAGTTTCATTGTCTGTCGTGCCTTTTGAAGAACAGCTTCCAGATTATCATCGCCAGCCTCTATTACAAGCTGCCTCCCCTATCAGACATGTATCACTTCATGTCACAGTCCTGCTCCCCTCTGATCATTTTTACTTGTCTGATTCATGCACAGCATTCTCAGAGGTACAAAACCACGTACTGTGACAGCCACAAAGCCAAAAGAATTCCTCACAAGCAATCCTGTATTGCCTCATTGTCATTCCTTGCCTCGCGTCATTCCAACGTTTGTTTTTTTTCTTACCTTTGTGTAGCATCTATTTGTTCTGCAGGGATTTCTGAGTATTACTGACTCCAAACAACTGCACTACAACCTTCTCAAAAATGTAATTATTGTGTAATGAAAACTAACATAAACTTGAAATTCACTTGCATATCTGGGGTTGCTAACAACTGTTAAATATCCAGCCTGAAAGGCTGATACTGCTCTATTACACTATTGGTCATGGTGCTGAGTACCTGAAACTTGAAATTTAATCAAAATTAACTTCTAAAGATTTTGGTGGTTTAATTATTCTGTATTTAGTCAAAGTGACTACATTATTATCCATCTTAAACATTCAAGATCCTAGTAGAGATACGCTAGAGAGACGCAGCAGCAACTTGCTACACATTGTGTTGTAGCCACCAACAACTCTCACACTGGCCTTAATTCATAAACTTCGATATGAGCCAGGAGGTTTAACAAGCTGGATTTACTCCATCATTGCCTGTTTCACACTCCTGTTTGTGAGACAGGCAATGTTGGTTTCAACACCTTACATCATGTTCTGAGAAATACTAAATATTCACCAGAACTCTGGAGACAGAGAGCCTTGGAAATAAAAGCAGAGATTCACTTTAAGGTTGAGATCATTAAGGATCCATGTCAGGAATAATGCTACTGAAGATCTAAGCTTGTCAAGCAGATCTAAGAAAACAAAAAACACACTTTACACCAGACACAGACAAAGGCTACTGAGATAATTGTGGGGTGAGAAATAAAGAAAAACTCCTCTGCTATCAAAGAGACTGGGAGAGTTAGTCCTGACTGCTGTCTCAAGATGCACAAAAGAAAGAGCAAGAGTGATAAAAGGCAAACATCAGAGACTGAGAAAAGCTATTTAAACTAAAGAACAATATTGACATGAGAACAAAAGAGCTGGAAATGAGTCACAAATAAATTTAATCTTGAAATTCCTATTCGCAGCAAGGATCTCAGACAAGCTCAATAAGTTTACAAAAGGCTCTCCAAACAAAATTATATTGAGACACCTTCTGCAGTCTACTGAATTAAATAACATGAAGATGTATATTTCATGTTATGAGATTAATTTAAAGCAATATGCAGACAAAGCACAATCTGCCAAGTACCCACGAGCAGAAATCATCTCCTTCAAACACACCCAAAATGTTTAACAAAAACAGTTCATAATTAGCGAATGGTGAGCGCATCGCTGATTAATACCTTCATTAGGAACAGATGTTCAGAAACTCACTGGTTGATCCAGCAAAAATACATACAAAATTATAGCTGCTAGCAAAACAGAAGAGGTCATTTTGACTCTTTAACAGGCAAAGTTCAGGTTGTTCACTCCAACTGACAGCTGCTCACTGATCTTATTTCCATCCCAGTCTCAGACCTTAGATTACATTTACCACTCATTTTTATTTTCTGTGCTTCACAACCACTTTTTGGCTATTTGATTAGTGAGATAAACCAGGATCTTTTCTTTCTGGAAGTGAAGCATGTATGGGAAAAGAGAGGCGATGCAGTTGTTGGGAGTTAAGCACCATGAAGGAGCTCAGTGGGCAGGACAGTGTGGACACCCATCCCTGTGGGGTCAGCTTCTGTTTTGGGGGATTTAGACATGGGCCTCAATTTCTGGGCACAGTGAAAGAACAGCAGGTTCCAAGTGGCCCAATGCAGAGGTGCAAAGTCATGTTTTACTGGGCCGGAGCTCTGAGTAAGGCGCAGCCCCAGGCAGTGAGCCCTGCCAGGTCGGACACCCAGCAGCCCTCCAGCTGGAGTCTGCAGCTCATGTGCAGCATCAAACCAGCCCAGGGGCTTCATGTGCTGCTAAAACAAATTTACTAAATGCTCCCTCAGCTGGGAGCACTGATGGAAGGCTTCCCACCAGAACCATTTGAGGCTGGTGGCACCTGCTTCTGCTCTGAGGTTTCTGATTTATGGTCTCCAATGCTTTTAATACCTGAGTTTTTCCCTTGACTTGAACAACTCAACCCCATCATTCACTCAGAAAACTGACAGTTGACTCTTTATCAAAGCACACAAATGTAATTATCCTTTAACACTTCTTTTAATTATTGAGGATTGCTCCTGCTGCCTTTTTTTCTTTCCTGAAGTTTCCACATGAGGCAACCAATTAGTTCTCTGTAATTCCAGATACTGCTGAGACACTTTACCCTTTCTATATCCTACTCACATTTTAAATTGACTCTTTCTTATTTCATCTCATGTGTCTAGCCTTGATGCAGAAATTCTGTAATAGCTCTGTACATGTCTGATATTACTGAGCCACAACTTCATATAACACTATACAAAATGTAATGAGCAATAAAAACCAACTTGAGTATCATTTAATGAAAGCCCTTTTGTACAAAGCCATCCTACAGAACACATTTGCTCAGCTCCTCTTTTATACCCTGAGATGGAAAAAATGTCTCTCCTTCTGTAACTTTTTCTAATGTATCCACAGGTAAGGAGAAATGTCACTAAAGTGACCCTGAATTTCTGCTTAGTAAGGAAAAAGGCATTAAATAAAAAGTCTAAGTTCCCTACTGAGCATACATTATGAATAAATGCACAGAATTCCAGCTCAGGCAAGATTTTCTGTTTGACTGGCTTCTTTTGTAAAATCAAATCAATTCATGATTCAAATCAGACAAATGAAATTAAATTTTATTATTTTAATTAAATTTTTATGGTTTCTTAATCCAAAGGTCTGGGATAGAAAATAAAAGCCAAAAGTAATATCTAGTTCTGACATTGTTTTACTGAAGGGACAATGGGGAGGTGTGATAGGCTAAGGAAAATCACAAAATGGAGCGAAAAAAATCTCCTATGCTAAAAAATAGAGAGTTAGATGTCAATTTTGAGAGAGAATAAAAAGGAGAAATTGAGAGAACATGAAAGAGAGCACTTCAGTCAAAGCGTATGTTTCTTCATACAAATCTGTCTGCTCTGGTCTCTGTTTGTACTGCTGAGGTTTTGACAGTTGGAAGCTATTAATTTCAGAATTACAAGGCTTATTGAGCTGGATTTGTGGTCTTTGCAGTCGTTAATTCACTTCTGCTTCCTTGATGAAGTAAAGGACTACTTCAGAATGAACAATGAAAATGAAGCCGACTTCCATCCCCTCAAAACATCTTTTTGCTGGAGAACCTCTCCTGATAGAAGGTCACGCTGGCCTTAACCAGTGAGTCAAAATACATGAGGTGGGGGAAGAGCATTCATGCAAATACTTAGGAAAATTTGCTTTTAGTAGAATAAAATAAATGGGAAACGTTAAATTTATCCTAAGTACAAACTTCAAAGTACAGAAGAGTACGTGAGCACTTCTACCGAGCAGACATCACGGTCCAGTCAAAGGACAAATTATCTTAGTGAAAAAGAGTCTGATCTCAAGTTCAACATGGCCAGTGAGGTGACTGCTTTCATTTACAGCATTCCTGGTTTTCAGTTCCAAGCAGGTGCATTTTCTTTTTCCAAGTGAAATAAAACAGAAGCTGAGCAGTGTCAGCAGCCAGAGAAGGGAAGCTCAGCGTAGACGTCTGGGCTGGGGCCTCCCCTCCTGTTCATTGCCCCAAACCAATCTCATGTGAAACCTGTCCTACACAGGCTGTTCAGAGTAGTCCTCCGCTACAATTAGCATATTTTCCATTTCTCATTCTCTGCACACGTAACTGTACAATTTGTTTAATTGTTGGGCAATTAAAATCTTGCCTGATCAAAGCATTTTTCTTGCTTCTCTTGTTAATACATATATCTTCTGGTCTCATTTCCACTTTTTTAAAATTGTCCACAAGCTGAAGCTTTTTTTTTTTTAATTTTTATTCAAATAGTATCATCTGTGTTCATCAAAGTAACAGGAATCTATTTCCCTCCAGATTCACTGATAGTTTTTCACCAACTACTTTACAAGACAGCTTTTTTGTCTTTTCAATCTTCTTCCTTACAATTATCTTCATACAGTTCTTTTTGAACATGTAACCCATTGTCATAATTATTACAGTAGCTTTAATTTTTTTAATTTGGATGTTCATTTAATCTATTATTCAATTTACTTCTAACAATACCTAGAAAATTAAGTACCTTGCATAACTGCATGACAATTTATCATCATTATGGTGTTTCTCAATCACCTGTTATGGCTTAACTGAAATGTCATAAGCAGTACTCCTATAAAGAAGTAAACAAGGCACGGCTGCTCTTTTTTCTCCTTTAAAAATAGAATGGTTTTGTAAATGAAATATTGAAAATAGTCACTCACTCAACACAACAAAGTGTATTAAGCACATGTGCCTGGTTAAGCTTGAATAAATTAATTTTCCTTCTACCACAATGTCCTGTTTCTTTTTCTCTTTTTTGTATCTGATTAGACATCATTTTTTCGTACTTTCCTCTCCACTAGTATTTCTACTGTAACGTTGTTCTAAAACCCTGAACACTGTGCTGAAAACCACCTATGCTCTTAAGCCAAAAGTTGCCCTACTTCAGCAATTTTTCTGCCCTCCTTGAGACCCTGGTCCTCCAGGATGGATTCCTGGAGATCAGTCAACTTTTGATTTTGCTAATTAAAAAAATGCATCTCGGAGATACTGCAGCTCAGATCAAGCAGACTGTAGATGTTCTAAATAGTGAACATAGAACTCACTTTCCAGATTTAGTCAACTGTTGAGAATTGATCAAATTTTATTGAGTATAATATCTTTGCAGTATAAACCTGCTAATAGTCTTCATTCCTAGAACACCTCCAAAACTTTACCTTTTCCTGTTCTGGTTTGATTTGAGCTCTTCTGTAAGAAGTTTCATTAGAGGTTTGGACAAATGTCATATACACCTTTCCTCACAGCTGAATTACTCTGCTAGCTCAGAGTAACACCTAATTAAATAATTTCCAATCACTTCAGACAGCTGAACTTGTAGCAGATTTCTGTGTTACTTGTCTCAGAACAGATAAGCACCTTTTTTGGACTACATTTCATCCATTTCATTTATGGTACTTGGGTTTTGAGATTATTGAAATATTTTAAGAAATACAGAGGGAGACTTTTGACCAAGACCTGCAGTGACAGGGTGAGGGGCAAGGGTTTTAAACTGAAGATGGCAGGTTTAGATCGGACTTAGGGAAACGATTCTTTACAATGAGGGTGGTGAGACAGTGGAACGTGTTGCCCAGAAAATCTGTGGATGATCCTAGACCAGTACTTAGACTGCTCCAGTAGGATTTATTACCCCATTTTTTGTCCCACTCTTCTCATTGCTTCGTTAGAAGTGCCAGACCTGAAGCTCCAGCTGCCAGTTACTGCAGAAATCTGGTATGAAGTGACCACCGGCACTCCACACAACCTCTCTCAGGCCATTCCATAAGAGGTTTTGTTACTTTATTTTCACTTTAGGGTACTCTCTTTATTCTTAGCATCTTTCCTTTGAAATCACTACTCATCTGGTTGTGTCTGAAACCTTTTCTCCACAAGTTTTACTTTCAAGTTTTGAGTAAGCAAGGCTTGGGTAGGAATTAGAAACAACAGCTGCTTCAAAACACACCACACAATAGTGTGTTTTGACATGAGAGACCATTATTCCTGTGCCAGATGCCCCAGTTCCATCAAGTTAGTCCATTTTTCCTGTGTACTACCCCAGTCCCTCAACACTTCCCAGGAACTAAAGCATGTTGCTTGCTTGACATTGCCAAAATATCCTCCAAAACAGCCCGCACACAAGCTGTTAAGACATGAAAGTGTTCCCACCTCTCTTGGATCTTAAAAATAAAAATGAAAAACCTCAAGATTTTCCTAAATGGATGAGAAAGGTCAGTTACCTTGCAAAATCCATTTACCACCAGATTGTTTCTCAGTTTTGGTCGTCCTGTGAATCAGACTGTGATTTTCTACCTTACAGACAGCTTACTCTTGAGATTTCCTGGCTAATGCTCTTGATTTCATCTTTCCAATGATGACAATGGCCAGACTACTGTAATTCTAAAATAGAAATAATTGCTGAATATTTTAGTTTGGTAAATGAACACAGTAACATTCAGCATTTTTTTCAAGGGCAGGCCCTCATATACCCTGCTGATCGCTTCGTATCTCCAGGGTTGTATCTATACAATATAAATTATCCTGTCTAGGGCCTAGGAGAGGTGTGTTTATTAAAAGAGAAAGTAGAACTACTTCCTTGCAGTCCCCCATTAAGTCCAGTCTTTGAAAACACAACCAAGTCAGCCTTGGAATTTCAAATATGGGGGAGCAGCAACACTGTAGGACTGCCCTGACTGAAGCCAAACTGTGAACAATGGTCATGTGTGCAGAGATCTGAATTATGAAAAGAAAGATTTAATTGTTGTCCAAGGTCAGGCTGGAAACTACAAAATAAAATGGGTGTGTAGCTTCAGTAATTAATGTTAATATCCACGAAACATAGAGCTGTGAAAACTTACTATGATTTGGTGCTCTCTAAAACATACAATTAATTATTACGATAATTTATTTTTTAAGTAATGTTTCCATAAGATGCTTTGTGAAACTTAACCAGACAGAACTCCCAAACAAGCTGTCATGAACCATATGTTCATAAAACACTTCAAAAGACTTTTAAATCAACATCTTCTATTGATTCCAGCTACCTTTGAGGGATAATTCAAAACCACCTCCACTTTTGAGTGGTTTAGTCTTCTCAAAGTACAATATTCCCGAGTGCTGCAGATAGGCACAGAATTTGCAGTGGGCCCACAACAAGGTTTGTAGCATTCTCTACCAATAAGTAAAAATCAAGACCTTGTCTACTGCCCATCACTGTTCTTATTTATGATCTGAGTAGCATTCAGTGGCAGTGATTTTTGCTCTCCCTGTAATCACATACTAGGAAATAAAATGCATTGCATTTTGAAAAGGCATCCAAGTACATTTAAACATTAAAACTGGATTGAAATTCACATTTTTTATGAAGAAGGGAAGAATTAATGAAATGAGCGAATGAAATAAAAGAGTGAATGAAAGCAAAAAGCTGTTTCTGGACTTTTTTCCATGGTGAAGCTTGACAAATGCATTTTTCTTGGAACACTACTGTTAATAATATTAGAATTCACATATAATCATTGATTTTCAGTTATTCAGTTAGTTGCTATAGAGAAATAAAAGCATTTGCTCGATATATTAAAACCTCTAGCACTTTTCAATGTCTACAGTTCTAAATTCCTAAACCAATTTTCTCCAATAAATCTTCCCTCTTACACACATGAGGGTCATCAGGAAAAGACTTCTGTACCTGGTGCTCACAGGCAGTGAAGGAAGTTATGTTTATTTTGCTTTCTGTAGGAGAATTCAAAGTAAGTTTCTGTTGTGAAAATTGTTTACAGCCTTGAAAGTGTCAGTAGCCTCTCGTTTCAGAGGCATTTCTCATTTGAATGCAGGAATATCCCAAGCCCAGCCTGTTCCAGGTTCAGTCAGGAGCCTATTTCAAACTCCATCTATTTCAAGTTCAGTAAAATCTTGTGCACGCATTTGTACCTAAGATAATTTTGCTACAGAAAGCAGAAGAGCACCATCAAAACTGCTAAGTGCTCGGTCCTGGGATTTTGCTTGCTTGCAAAGTCAGTGACATAAATCAAATAAAGATTGAAAAAATCCTGCACAGACAGCAGCTACAGATAACTCCATCAGATCATTTCCAACCCCAGCCACAGAGCTTGCACGACACATGCCTTGGAGGAGACTTGGTTCTCCTCATTAAACTTTGCAGGCTCTGTTTCCTTGATGTGATGGTGTTAATGTATTCACCTTAAAACCACATCTCTGCCTACATTTGGTTTGTTGCCCAGCCGTAAAAAGAAAATACGTCATAAATTTTAGAGAACATTGAACTTGGTGGTGTTGAGCAAGATGATGCTTTTCAATTACGTGTGATTTACTAACCTGCCTAACAGACAACTTCATTTTACAGAGATGTCCTAAATCTTAAAATCAATTTTAACAACACATTAAGAACTCTCAGTCTAGCCTTTGAAATATTTTCTTTTTTATGATTCCTCATGTCTTAAATACTTTTCCCTTCCCCAGTCTTTTAATGATATGAAATCAAAACAAACTATTCACTACAAACCTCTTTTTTCCCCTCTATCTGACAACTTTAAAGGTAACTTCTTACCCTCAGATCAAAATTTCAGTGTCACCAACTTTTAATTCTACTCTTTGCCTTGCAGTTAATGAAAAAAGGACAGGATTGTCAAATTTACATGAAAAATTATTTCAACAGGCTTTCATAATTTTAGAGATGTACTATTAACTCTTATATGAATTAAATATGCCAATTTTAAAAGGAATGTTGGAGTACAGCTTCTACAAATTTGAATAAGAGCCAGTCATTTTTTTAATCAAAACCACGTTAAATATTCATTCATGTTTCACTGTGAGCACTTACAATAAAGTAAAGCCTTCAATGTGACCATCAGTATAGCAAAATCCTTGAATAATCATAGAACCAGTTATATTGCATAAAACTAAGCCAAATTTTTAGCCAGCTTATGCAAAGGCTATGTCACAATGATGGCCAGTAGTAAAGAGTTCATATTAAAACACAAGTTATTGTTAACAAACAGAAAAACAAAACTCAAAGCAAAGCCAGGTTGTAAATACAGTGTAATGATTAGGAGAAATAAAAAATCTAGCTGATACTACAATATTACAGTATTTCAAACCCTTAACATACTTCCTTCCCTGGTAAGAGTTGAATAGGAAAAGTATTCTGGCACTGGAAGAGAATTCAAGTGCAACAGACACTTGCACAATGTCTAACAGTGTCACATTGCCTAAATGCATGTACAAGGCACACACGCCTCCCTGACTGCCCAGACATTTCAACAGCTCCTTATTACTCCCACCTACCAAACAAATAATAACAATCTCTTAATTCCCCCTCCATCCCACAGCTTAATAAAGAAAATATCATCCTGTATTGCCACGGTACAGAGTGTGGAGGGACTGCAGGAGCTGCAGGTAGGGTTACCTGGCTACAACACTAGCAAAGATTTAACTGCTGAATATTCAAAATTATGGTTAACTAAAAGAAGCTAAAATGTCTCCATTGCCTTTAATTTTCAATTTTTGCTTTTGTTTTCAAGTAAAAACAGGCATTTAATCAAAACGTCCTTTTCAATAATCTCGGCAGTAAGCTACAGCTGCCACATGGACATACTTTGTGTGTTATACAAAATAGATAATATTCATTACTAATTTAAGATTGAGAAAAATCTGAGCTTTCCACTATGAAATATCATATATAAGTGGTGGCAAACCAAGCATTCAGTATCCCATAGGATCTCCCTTTCCCTGCTTTGCTCAATGTAGAAAATTAAAATGTACAACACCATCAGTCAACAGACTGTGCTTCAAAAGATTTTGCAGTTATGAAGTAGAGAATATCACAGAGTTTTGGCTGAAAAGTCAAGTAACTGGGACTCTTTAACTGAACAGCCTAATCAGCAGCCTGAGAAATAAACAACTCCACAGGAGATTTTATTGTAAATCAGTGCATCAAAGAATATCAGTATTTAGGCAGGAATGCCAGGCACAATTCTATAATTCAAAAAGCCTCTTTTACTGAGAAAACTGTGGAATTTGGCATAAAAAGAAAATTAAAACAAGAAAACCAAGGGTACAGGGAAAGAAATAAAACACGTTTTTCAACCTTAAGGCAAGGTCCTATGTAGAAGTGCCAAGGGAAGATTTTCCACCACAGAGCCCAGGTTCCAAACCTGCTGATGGCCAAAGCCACTCTGCAGAGCAAAGAAGTGACCAGCCTGAGCTCACGACACACCTGACACAAACCATTTGTTTTACTGGCGAGGCCCAGGGCAATCATGGCCAAATCCTGTCAATCATACAAAAAAATGCTGCCAAATCCTTGAATCCCCTGAAGAACTGAGGCCAGGCAAGCACGATTTCAGAGGCAGCTGATTATGGCTAAAGGTGGACATACCTGCAACAAACTACTTTAAACAATTTTTTATCTTCTCATCTATGAACAAAGTGCTCACAGGTTTTAACATATGAGTTGAGGATGGTCAACATGCTTGAAAAAACCCAAGCACTTAAAAGAGTACACAAATAATGGAGTTTGGGGTCATTTTAGTTTTAATAATAACACAGGCAATAGTGATGGATCATTGTTCTTTAAAATTGGTCCTCTTTAGGTCATCAGAGTATTAAAATATGGAGCATAGAATTCAATTTGCTTTAAAAGCAAAAGCTTGGAAACAATTTACTGATGACCTGGGGACTTTATCTGAAACTTGCAGCTCACACAGAAGTGCTGGGGATAAAATAGCCCATGTTCCAAAGCCTCTGAACAAGCCTTGTTGAGAACCTCAACAGAAGTCACATTATTACAACTCTTCGAAATTACATTAATTCAATTTTTCATTGTGGGAACATCATTCTAAATGCAGAATTAAGACAAGTAATTCTTCTCTGCTACCCAGAGTAAAAACATTTTCTGCACCGCAAAAGTTAGTAATGCAATTTTCTAGACCATAATAAGAAATATATCACAAGTACATTATGATTCCAAAAGAAAAAATTTAGAGAAATTACGTTAAAAGCACACACTGTAAGAAAAAGCGAAAATTTAAGTAGCAGCCACCTCTCTTACATGACACCTAGGACTGAAAATTACAGAAAAAAGTGCACAGTCAGGTTTCATATTTACTATCACTGAGCAGTGGTACTTAAAATAAAACAGATATCAATTCTACATTTATCTTCTGCTAAGTAGAACAGCTAAAGGAAAATAAAATTCCTATCAAATTCTCCAGTATCACAGACTGTCAGTAAATGAAAACATTATCATTCTCATGCTGCTGAAAATTACAAGCCAGTACATTCTCTAAAAAAGATCATCCATCGATTTTGACACCACTCACCCCACTGGAGAGGAGCCAACTGTAGATGCTCCAGGACCAGCTGATTAAGAACCCCTTCCACACTTGCTTCCCCTTCACGCTTCAAGGAAGGGTAAATTGGAATTAAGGAAAGTTTTTTTTCAGAGAGGAAAAGGGTATGGGATATGCACAATTTTTATTATTGCAAATCAAAATTTCAATCTAGTGATTCATTAGAGGTTAATGTTACATATGGTTTATTAACCCATAAACTGACCAACAGTAAAAGCTACAGCAATTGGTATCTTCAGAGTACAAAAATTTAATTCCACTCAGGAGTGTTAAAGTAAAGGTAAAATATACTTGAACCATAATAAAACACGAGGGTAAAAAAAGTCTGGAAGCCACAAAAATGCAAAACCTTAAAGTATGGATGAGAATTCAGAATGATAACCTAGGAACAGTCTGAAAACAAAAAGGTTAAACTTTGATAGGGCAAAAGACAACAGAACAAAATTTGAGAGGGCAATAGACAACAGAACAAATGTCTGCTAGGATAGCCCTGACTGCTGACTTAGTGCCCGTTCCTTGGAGGTACAGGGATGTTGGACAGTGACAGTGTCATCACCCAGGGCAGACATCAGACCAGAACCACAGGCACAGAACCTGCAAGCTTCCCTTTCTACCCTGTATGAGCTCAGAAACAGGCCCAGACTGAAAAGAGAAAAATGAGGAAATTGTTCTTACTCTAAGGACAGTGAAGCACTGAAATAAACTGCTGTGAACAGAAGAATCTCTTTTAAAAGGGCTTCCAAACAGTTACACAAGCGCTAAAGCAAAAGCATAGGCAATATCCAATGTCATGCAAAGACAGTATTATCCATTTAAACAAATTAATAATAATTTAGTGTGATGAGTCAATCAAGATAACATTTATTTGTAACAGGAAGAGGACTGGATTTCTTTTTTCTAATTCCCTGACTGCAGAAAGGCTCTGAATTCACAGGGTTTGGAAGCACATGCAGATGTCAGCACCATCTTCTATCCAGGCATGTGTTCCATCATAATTAAGGAATAAGTTCCTAGTCAGATTTATCAAGATTTCAACCAACTACTCCAAAAGTACTGGAACCATGGTCCTCAAAAATACATCAAAAAGTAAAAGAATATCTGAGCTTTTATGAACAGCTTCTAAATGTGATCAGTCTGATTGCTGAAGTATATATTCACCTGTGTCAGTTAAAAGAAAATTAACAAGCAGTGCAGATAACTAATTTCCACCATAGGACATAATCTTGCAGGGTCTCCAGAAGGTTTAAAGAAAAGTCTTGAAAGCTCAGAACAAAAGCAGATCTAACAGTGATTGAGACTCAAGAGCTCAGAGATGATAGAAGAGGAAAATCAATACCAAGTACAGGATTCTTGACATTATTTTTTAAAATATTCTCATTATGCCCTGAAAAATGTCATAAATAGCACCTTTTTTTTCTCCTAAAGAGACCACAAATAAAGAATTCACAAACCCCAAAGAGTCTGAAAGCTGTAAACACCATTAAAGAAAAGCATCTATTTGGAAAACTGAAGGCAGCAGAATATCACCTTAGAAGAGCACTGCTGTTAAAAAATAAGACTCAGAACACCAACACAACTCAATAATTTCCATAAAACACACTAGAGGGTAGAGAATAATTTGAATTACTTCACAGAAACAGCAGATAAATAATTCTGTTATCACATCTTTAATCTAAGGGCTGTAAGTGAGAGAAAACACTAATAAAAAGGCAGTATTTAAAAGATGCTTTAAAACAGAGTGGCTGCCATTAACTGTAACATTAAACTAACTTTACTGTAATTTACTTACAACAGACTCACAGTGGTGCCTGGAATATTACAAATTTTCACTGTTTAAGGCTTCATGGAAAGCTTAATGTCTCAAATAACACTGTAAAATTACTATAAAACAGGTGATTCTCCATTCTTTATCGTTGGTAAATGCTGCCAAAGCAGATCCACGTATTCAGATGCAGAACATTCCCCCTGGACCATAAAACCATGGGAGGCAGTGAAGCACATCTGGGGTGCTGTGTCCGTTTAGGGCTCCTCAGGACAGGAGAGACATGGAGCTCCCGGAGCAGGGCCGGTGGAGGACAAGAAAATATGATTAAAGGACTGGAGCACCTCTCTTACGAGGAAAGGCTGAGGGAGCTGGGCCTGTTCAGCCTCAAGGAGAGACACCTGAGAGGGGCCCTCATCCCTGTCTGTCAGTGTCTGCAGGGAGGGCTCAGAGCAGGGACCAGGCTCTGCTCCTCGTGCCCAACAATGGGACAAGAGGAACAGGCATCAATTCATGCCCAGGAAGTTCCACCTGGACATGAGGAAGAACTTCATTCCTGTGGCATGACCAAGCCCTGAACAGATGGTGCAGAGAAGGTGTGGACTCTCTTTCACTGGAGATATTCCAGTACTGTCTGGACGCAATCTGTGCCCTGTGCTCTGGGATGGCCCTGCCCTGAACAGGGAGGTTGGATCAGATGACCTCACTGTGGTCCCTTCCAGCCTGACCCATTCTGTGACACTACTGGTGGTTTTCTGGTTACACGTTTAAGAAAAAAATTAGTAATCAAACTGAATGGCTCTTTGCAAAAGCTAAAAAATGTAAAAAAACCCCCAAACAACAAAAACCAACCAAACAACAAAAAAAGAAACTCACCAGGAAAACCCACAAACTGATTAACAGAGAAAATTATGTAATATCCCAAAAGGAGTTTAAGCTTTTACTGCCAAAATTTTTGGATAAATAAATTTCCTTATTCCATCACAAGCACCAAGCTTATTTTTAGCACACTGCTTATTGTCATCTTGTGGCAAAATAAATTCTAGACAGGAAATAGCTCGGTGAGTGTTATTGTATATTAATCTGGAGACTCAGGGTCTTATTTGTTTATTTGCCAAACAAATTGATGATATTAGTTTATCTTAGATACATGGCCATGGATTGTAAAACTGATGAGAAATTTCAGTTTTCTCAATTTGTAATTCTGTGTGAAAGAAAAATGTAGCATTTAAATGGTTAGGCCATGCACAGATTATTTGACTCATGTATTCAGAAAATAAATTGCATTTGTCTAATGAGATCATTGAATAAAGCAGCAGAAGGGAGTCTGGTGGCAAAGGAGGGAAAGGCAAGGTTGAGATGCAACCAAAGAAGTGGACTTGTTGAAACATAAAGCAACAAACACATAAAGGAATTATGTGTTCACATGGACCTACAGAGGGATCTGGATCATGGAATTCCGTATCACTGATCTTTGTCTCCTGACTATATTATCAGACAACTACATAAAATTGTTCATTGTAGGACAAATACGAAACTGAAAATTGCAACGAACTCATTACCTCGGAGATGCAGAGTGACCAAAATACGTGGTAAGAAAATACCAAAGGAACGAGAGAGAAAAGCTGAACTCCACAGTTCACCTAAGACAAAGCCTTTAGAAGTTAATGAAAGCAAAGGAGTTGAACAGGGGTTGCCAAGATACCCTTTTATTCTTAGCTCAAAGTCAAAGCTGACAAAAGACACAAGTGTAAGATCTAGGATTTAAAATTCATTGAAAAAGACTGCCCAGATAAACAGGAGTACAGACTGCCACGGTGAAGTTTGACCTTGCAGAATCTATCTGCTTAACCAAATCTCCACACATACTGCTGAGGTCTCGCTGCCATCACAAACCTGCTCTTCTGTAGGAGCCAGATTGCTGACCCAGGCCTCATTTCCTAAAGTTAAATCTTTGTTATTAACAACACAGGCATCAGCCAGAACTCAAACAGTTGACTTCCAGCTTCCAGCACAACAATTCATATTTAACTGTTTAAGATATTTTCATCTGCACAATCAAATAAGCCTCAGTGGGGGCCTCAGAGCCAACAAACACACAATTACCAGATGCTGTTAAAAAAAAAAAAAACAAAGAAAACCAAACAACCTAAAAACCTAATTTTTCACAGCTGACAGCATTATTTCACGTTCCTGTAGCAACAGATACAATATGATATAAAACTGTTTCATACCAAAAACCTAAATGACAGTCAAATGAACCAGTTATTTCCCCAGGGGAAACTTTGGTCTTTTACACTCTCTGGATTGCCTCATGCATAGCTGGGTACTCATAACTAGAACACAGTCTGTTATCTAAAACCTCCTGCTCAAAAAGACAATAGGTTTTAAAAAATGGCTTCTATCTGGAAGTTACTCTTTTTTTTCCCCACAGCATTCCACATCTTGCATCCTAAAAAAAAATATTTTCAATACATATGTCCTTTGCAAATAAATGCAGGTGGGAGAAGGCACATAATCATAAAAAACAGCAAATGTTCACAGGGAAGAATTATACTAATTAAAAATAAATTTGCATGATTTGCACATTTTACTTACAGCAGTTGCCTTATTCATATTTTAAGCTTTCTGCTTGATTATTATTGTGGTACTTTATTATTAAAACTAATTATATGCAGTTATTTAGGGTCTTAAAGAATAGCTATTTTTGCAAACAATTGCTGTTTCTAAGATGCTGCATGGAAATGTAAGGAAACCTTTTGCTGATGTACAGAAGTTCCACAAGATGTAATATGCTCATAACAGAAGATTCATAATTATGATCAAGACAAAGTCATCAAAAGCTGAATAGACACAGAAAAGTGATTTTCAATAAGAGTTATCAGTGATTTGCTGTCAAGAAAATGAGATGACTCAAGGTTCTGTCTGATAGATAATAATTTAAAAATCCTGACTGGCTGCTTAGATGATGAAATACAAAAACATTCATAATTTTTGTGGATTTGGAAAAAATGTCAGTGTTCACAAACCTAATAAATGAAGATCACTTAGATGAAAAAAGTACAAGTTCCAAGTATCACCCTAGAAGGAATCAACAAATCTATAAATGAAAGTTGGGAATAATAATTCAGTCAGTTACGCTGGACCACATGCAGAAAAAGAAACAAACCAGACAACAGAATTAAAGAATAGTTCTCAGAGAAAACATCATCTCTGAAACCCAGAAGGTACAATTTTCTTCTGTGAGAAACCTCACCTGCAGTATTGCCTCCAGCTTTGGATCCCACATACTGAGAAAAATAGAGCTGCACTGCAGAACAACATCAGCAATATGACTGAAAGAAAATGTGCTTTGAAAGAAATTTTGGCAATTAGGTTTATGGAAAACAAAAAAACTGAGGAAGGGGCACAAAATACAATTCAAAAAATATAAGGAAACATTGCAAATAGGACAGACTTCCTATACATCACAGATATTAAGGCTGAAGTAAGAAAAAAGTCTAACTATTAGAAAAGTTAAAAATGGAACATAATATTTAAGGTGGCACTGGAAGTCTGTCTCACTTTTTCAAAGGCTGTTTGGGCCAGGTTTAGAATATTTTCAAGAAAATGACCCCAAAGTATTATAGTCTCATTTCACTCAAATAGCAATTCCTTCACAGTACATTAGAAAATTTCTCCGTCTGCAATCAAACCTGGGGATAGCAGAAGATACGGAAGGAAAAGGAGTTTACTTTTCAAAAGTCATTCTCTGACCCAGCCCTCTGCCCAGCTGCACAAATCACAGAATAATTTATATTGAAAGGCAATTCCAGAGTCGCTGTCCAGCCCTGTGCTCAAAGCACGGAAAATACTGAAATTGCACCAGGTTGTTCAAGGCATTGTCCAGAATTTTTTAACGTCTTCAAAAACAGCAATTTCACAGCACTTTTGGACAACCCATTCCAGTATCTGAGCACCCTCACTGTGAAAAGGAATTTTCCTAGTATCTAACTGGAATTTAACAGTCCCCTCGCGACACACCTTGCTTGAAGGGCCGGATGAACTTTGCTGATTGCTGTAACTCTCAGGCTTTGAGAAGGCTGCTCCTGGAGGCCCAGCAACTCCACTGGGCCAGCATCCTTTCCAATCCTGCCTTCCATGTCGCCAAAGTCTCCTCTGCTAAAGTAATTATTCTGCCACTTACTCTCCTCACTTCCCTCAGGATATTGAGCTCCACCTTCTCAGGACAACCGCAGCCAAGGCTGACATCAAACTTCCAACTGTCAGGGAGCAGATCCCACACAGCACATACCAAACCAAACCATCCAACACCTGAACACCAAAGCTGTCCTTAGAGTACTCCAGAAATAAGCTAACCTGCAACTGGAAGACTTCTTCCAGTTGTCAAAGGAAGAGTTCATCCAGCTTTGCTTCTTTGGGGGGTCTGTAACAAATGCACAGCTTCTAACTCTGTTGGATGATTCTGTCCTTGGTGAAAAAGCTTTCAATTGTCTCATGCTTCCTTTCCTACTAATTCCCTGTGCACACTCTGACTTCCCCTCCACATGCTTTTGCAAGTGCTCGTGTAAGCATCTGACGTGGGCGTTGGATCACACCTCAGGGCAGATTCTGTGATGTTAACTCACCTCAGCCCATCACTTTACCATGGCATGCACACAGTCAGGAGAGAAAAGTTACCTGGGGAGTTCAAAGTAGCTCAGAGATGATGGATAACAAAGGGATCACTTGGTCCTACCATTCAAGAGACTTGCAAAAATGCCTCCCCTAGTAGGAAATATCAGTAACTCCACTCTTTTGTAATTTTGCAAATACTTTTCCTCTCTTGGCTGCACTTAGGCTGACTCCTGAAGGAAAACAAGGCTAATGCCAGCTGACCTATCCATCCATTTCTCTGCCTGTCTGTCCATCAGTATAAACTCTGCTGACCTGGGTCAAATTACTCTGATGGAGGAAAATACCTCAGAAACCAAGTTTGTTAAACTTAGCAGAACTGAGAGAAGAATATTTTTTTTAATTGACTGGTTCACATCTAAATGTTGCTGCAAGAAATAAAAGGATGAAGCCAGGGGAAGTTCAGGTTGGACATCAGGAAGAATTTCTCCATGGAAAGGACTGTCAAGCATTGGAAGGGGCTGCCCAGGGAGGTGGTGGAGTCACCATCCCCAGAGGTGTTCCAGAAAGGACTCAATGTGGCACTCAGTGCTGTGGTTCAGTTGACATAGTGGTGTTTAGCCGAAGTCTGGACTTGATGATTTTGGAGGTCTTTTGAGGTCTTTTCCACCAATAATGATTCTACAATTCCATGAAAAAGACTAACTCTAGTTGGGACATGACACCTGGAAAAGAATGTACACGTTTCTTAAACATGTTAAGCACATGTGAAACTTGTTGCCTTTCAGTAATTAGATTAGTTTTAGATCCTGGAATAGAGAGAACAATCATAACAAGCATTAAAAACACAAACTAATGGTTGCACTAAATGTAACACACTGTTCTGCTGGTTTCTAAGGTACTGACTTTCGTGTCAGCCACAACGGTTTTGGGGTCGAAACTGGGGTTAAATCCAGAACACAGAATGGATGTAAACAGTGTTACCCGGCAACTGAAATGAGTGAGGATGTATTTTTACACCTTGACAAAATGATTACAACTATGCACTCAATTCCAGGGTAAGAATTCATCTGTGTTATCATAGAATATTTATATCTTTCTATAACATGGACATTTTCTGAGTGAGTTCTGGTTAAATATTGACATTTTTGCATAAAAGGAGCTCTCTCTGAAATTTTGCTTGGGGAATCTGGACTGAACCAGGCACTAGGAATCTCATCTATGTCTCAAGTCTTGCCTTTGACAAATCCTGCTCTGATTTAATAATCACAGGATGGTTAAGTTTGGAAGGGACCACTGGAGGTCATCTGGTCCATCCCCCTGATCAAGCAGGGTCCCCAGACCACAGGATTGTGTGCAATACAGCCCTTGAGTATCTCCAGGAAAGGAGACTCCACAGCCTCTCTGGGCATCCTGTGCCAGTGCTCAGTCACCCTCACAGCAAAGAAGTTCTTCCTCACAATAATTAGTAATGAAACATCATTTCAGATCACTGGATAAAAGTACAATTAAAAGTACAAACAGATAAATCATGATTTGATTGCCACTCTTCTCTGATCTTCTGCCACCCCCTATCATGTGAATTTGAGGATGATCTGAGTGAAAAATATAAATCTCCT
Organism: Gymnorhina tibicen; assembly: GCA_013399875.1. Classification (NCBI taxonomy): domain Eukaryota; kingdom Metazoa; phylum Chordata; class Aves; order Passeriformes; family Artamidae; genus Gymnorhina; species Gymnorhina tibicen. Next base: position 751,022 of record VXAZ01001682.1, read on the forward strand.
AGGAAGTGCTGAGTACCATCACATGGCTTGGGGGACTGTTTGCTGTACAGAATGTTTCCTGAAGAAAATCATGAGAAAGTGTATTTTTGACAAGCCAAGCACAAGATTTTTTTATAGAAATCACGAAATTTATAGCAACACCATTGGTTTATTTTAACTCTAAACTAAATGCAATTTCTTATTAATAATCATAAGGCAATATTTTACTGCATTTAGAATTATTGTGGGGATTTTATGTTTAGAATGACTAAGTCATCACACAAGCCCTGTCTAAGCCTTAAAAAGCTACCCAAGATTAGACACATTACTAAATCTATAAAGAGGACTTGGAAATAAATTATTCTAATATGTTCTGATTTACTCAAATTTAATTAAATATATGCAAACTCTCTAAATCCAGCTTCATGAATTTCTTCATGATTCAGTTACTCGGTGTGGGGGAGAATAGAACAATTTGACCCCATGAATCTACTACTCATCAATCCTAACTACACTTCCTCAGTTCCCTAAAAGCTGGGAAAAACACACAGGATTTATGATATGCTCAGTGACTCAGAAAAAGCCATTATAGGATGACCCAAGCATCGCCTAAATAATATACAGCACAATTAACCTTAAACAGTCTATAATTATGATAAGCTTCATAGTTCTAATTACTTTTCTTTTCAGTAACACTGCCGTGAAGTGAGTTGAATTATAAAATAAAATGTATCAGAGGGCACCTATTTATATACTTTTAAAGCAAGTATTTATGAAAGGATATAATTTTCCAGCAAATATCCAGCTTGCTGTTAATCTCCAGACCTCTTGCTTGTTGCCTTTCTTCTTCCAGCTGCTTTGCATTCGCCAACTGTGCCCCATCAGCTGGGGATTCTGGGAAGCTCTCAAAATTGAACTTGTCCACTTGGATAGCCATGCTGTAGCAAGGGGAGAGAAAGAAAGAAAAAAAAAAACAACATCATTCTCACTGATATTATTTCTGCAGAAACTGCAGACCACTGTGAGCACAGGCACTACAATATCAGTATATTGGTTTCAGTGGCACCCAGTCTGTAATTAATGATATATAAACCATATGGTTTATGCTACTGAAAACAGCAGTCTAAGCTTGTTGATGGTAAAACGTTTTACAAATCATCAATCAACATCTTAATGAGTTTGTGAGTGGTGCACAAGACATTTATTTTGCAGTTGCAAGCAGATGACTTTATTGTGGTTCTGTAGAGGTTCACCTGCCTCCACTCTTGGTAAGTGAAAGCTCCTGGTGTGCTCAAGACTTGCTGAAAAAAGCAACAAGACTGGGCCAAAATCTGATGAATATACTATTTAAAGTCATTTATTAATACCAACCTATAAAAAGGAAAGCAGCATATTATATATGAAAGCATCCCTGAAGTGAACTGTAACCACCTGGAGAGACCATTGGTTTCACAAGCCAACTTCCTCTTCCAACTTGCAAAACTCAGGAAGGAAAGACAAAATAACCACAGAAGTAGGGCCTTAATGTGGCCCTTGACTTTTTTTTAAGAAGACACTTCCCTCATGCTTTGTGCATCTTCATGAATTACAGACCATATTATTTTCAATATCCCAGTATAATTCACTGGTAGTAAATGGTTAAATAATTGCTTTATTAAATGTACGGTAAGGCATAAAAGGTAATCAAATTAAATATAGTACACTATAATGCATACTAAATACTGATATGTTAAATTAGAATCACTAATCTAATATAAAAGGGAATTTAGACCAGCTCACATCACATGAAATGTGGTTATGGAAGATCTAGTATACTATGCTGCCAAAACAGCTTTAATTTCCTGAATTGTCTGAAATAGAAAAATAATTAGGGAAGAATTAAAATATATTGCTCTTGCGATGACTTTGCACTTAAGGACACCAAGCAACAGCTTAGAAAACCATTCAGGATGAAATGCAACTACAGACTGAGAAGGGGTCTGGGAAGGGCATTTCACAAGAACACAGGATTACTATTATCCTTTTATCTATTTCTCCATATAAAGAAGGAAACATATTCTATGAATGTTGCCAAAAGGAAAATACCAGTAACAAATGTCAACAAGAAAGAGCTTTGAAATCCCTCCAGACCAGAAAAGATTTTCTATAATTCGCATTAATTTAAAAGACTCTTGACCCTAAAAAAACTGGGTGAAAATACATGGCAATTACAAGGAATAATCTAGAGCCTGTGAGGTTTCCTGGGGAAAGATGAATTCAGATAGACCTTATCAAGACTGAGCAAAAATTGACATCTGAGAAGAAGCTTCTAAAGTTCCCCCTTCACCATTAGTGGAAGGTGTCCATGCCCATGCCAGGGGGTTGGAATTAAATGGCCTTTAAGGTCCCTTCCAACCCAAAGCACTCTATGATTTTATGACTAAAAAGTACAAATACAGCACCCAGGCCAAGGTTTCTGTAAGCTACCACTTCTGCAGCCTGCATCTTTGCTGATCCTCACATCCCAAAGGCGGAGGAATTAATCTGTTCCTCTCCAAGGGAGGGTTTTGTTTTGGCTATTTTTAATGCAGCAAGAGATCATTAGAAATTCTTCATTTGCATGCAGAGTCCATCAAGTGCTAAGCATATTCAAAAGCTAAACATGAGCTACAAAAGAGGATCACAGGAACTGCCATAATCAAGCCAGAAATAAAGACCATAATGAAAAACACCCAGATACAATCTGAAGAGTGGATTCTGAAAAAAAATTACCAGGCCTGAAACTATGACTAACAACATCAATTCTTACTGGCACTGAAGCATGATTTGATTGTGCAAATGCAGGTTGGCTTTCCTGGATTTTGAACAGGCAATGCACGTGGAAGACACAACTGGAATATTTTGAATTTCATTGTCTTTGTTTCCGAGATCACTCCATCACTCTGTGGTACGTGAGCCGATGCAAACCCAGTACTTGATTTCTATGATATACACAATACTGCTTATATTCTCACAGAAATACAGTTCGTTTCCTACAGCCATATTTTAAAAAATTGTCTTAGCTTCTAGACAGTCAGAAGTATTTAGAATCCATCTCCAAAGGGACCAAGGAAACAGTTCCCATCTAATTACTGTGTTGCATTTTCTAAGTGATTGATATTTGAGAAAAATATTCCTGCCTAACAATATTTAATATGCAACTGCAGGATTCAGATTGCATTCCTCTTTTGAAGGATCATTGCTGGCAATATGGTAATTTTTGTCTGAAAATTAAATATTCATGTAAACACTTTGCACCCCAACAGCCTCCAACAAATCCACATCAGCTTTAGGAATATAGCCTAGATTGCTCTTAACTGTTCATTGTGCATCTCTGCTTGAAGTAACTTTTATTAAGCTCTAAGTTATGGCAAACTTTAGTAAACAGGGCTCTCAGTACTCAGAGACTCTACTAAGTTTTCAAATCTTCTAACCATGTTTTTATTTATAATGTTTATACTGTATTTAGCACAGTGGCACCTCACGTCACATGAGAAGCTACAAAAACACCCACAACAACACACTTGCCAGCTAGAAAGTGAAGAGTCTGAGTAAAAGAGAACTACAGAGAGAAAAATATCACACAAAACAGTACTATGAACACAGCTGTAGGTAGGATATATGAAAGCAATAAACAGAAATAAAATGTTTCAAGACTATAGTTCCTCTCAAAGTAAAGCACAACAAAATTAAATCCTTGCCCTTTTTCTTAAACTTATCTGCCTTTTATCATCCATATTCCTCTTGTGCTAAAAATATTCATTTCAAGTTTTGTCTCTGCATTTTTTATCTGTAACGTTGCTTCAGCCTATGGAACATGTAGTATATGGGAAGGCTTTGCACAAGAATCAAAACAAAAAAGAAATACCATAACCTAAATCAGTCATTCATCCTTAAAAACGTACCCCTACTCAAACCCAGCTTCTTCACTTTCTTTTTAAATATGAAGATTTCTCCCATCTCAAGAGATGCATTTCACCAGGGAGGTGTTAATGAGTGGACAAACAATTCCCAGAGCCAGTTGATGGAAGGAGAAAATGGTTAAGCTGGACAATGAATTACAATCACCAACTAAAAAAAGCATCTTTTGCAACTTTTAAGTGATCTCTAGAGATCACATGGACCTCACCCTGAAGAAGGAGAGGGCAGTGAAAGGCAACCTTCTGAACATTACCAGCTTTGTCGCTGGGCTGTGCATCAGAATAATGAGACTGAAATGTATTTTAGCCATAAAAGTCATTCTCTGCTGTCTTCTGCAGTTACTTTGCAACCTGTTTCCTGTCAAGAGCTCTCTGCACTTCTCCCCAGATTTGTCCTTGCTTGTTGTGATATACAAGAATCTATGGAATCTATATAGGAAAAGGTAAAAATAGACAATTCAGTTTGAAACAGGCATTCAATTTATTGCAAACAGCCAGGATAATGACGGCTCACATTGTGCAAGGGCACCTGTTCCTTGCCCTTCACAGTAATTGCATATCAGGGAAAACAGAGAAGATCTTAAAACTCAAAAGTTTAGAAATAAACTCGTTCCAGGAAAAGGGACTAGAATTCCATTTTAACTTCTTTGCCTCATGGGGAGCTATCTAAATTTCCTACTAGATGAGTTTTCAATAAAAAATGAGATATTTGTATGAAAACACTGCATTATGCAAAAAAAAAAAATTAAATATCCAATCCTGCAAATGCAAAACATGTATTGTTTCTCTCTGGCCATCCTTGTCTGAGCAGGAGGAGGAATCAAGTAACAACAGTTTTCATGAATAATGAAACAATTGTGTTTTGAAACTACTGGGTTTTGTCATGAAACGAGCCCAAGCCGTTGTGACAGCTCCTCAGACAACTGAGCTTCGTTACAGGGATGCAAATAATTCAAATACAAATTAAATGGATGAAGAGGAGAAGGTCAGCTCATCGGCAATGCTGATGGTATCTCTGCACAGTATCATCTCACGTCATCTGTCAGGATGGCTCACATGGAAAAATGTGACAAACCTTCTGATGGCACAGCCACCATCTCAATGACAGTCACCTAAAGTCCTATTAAAGTCACAGTGCAGAGCTGCTAAAGGCACTGGACAGCTCATTTCACCTCTTCTCATAAAAAGAGATGCAACTTTACTGGAAATCCTACCCTGCCCTGACAACAAAATGCTCTGCAGAAAGGACTTTGCATGGAGGAAAAAAACTTCCTGCAAATGACATCATGACTGCTCCCCAGCCAGTGCCTTCCACAGCCCCCTTTCCCAAAGCAGTGCCGGTTAAATCGAGCAGCACTGACAGCTTCACGTAAGTGCCAACTGGCAGAGAAAATTAACAGGTGAAAAACTGAGTAAGGGAGCATCACTGGGGGTGCTGCAAACTCCTGCCTTTGTTCCTGGCAGGACGGTGGGCAGGTCCCAGGCACATCCCATCCGCCAGTGACGCATCTCAGATCATTACATGTCCGCTTCTAAGAGTATAAATCTATAAAGTGAAATTAATTATGTGATACTCTCCAAATAAAACAAGGTTAAGAGCAGGCATGGTATTAAAAGAAAAGCAGCAATCTGCTCAACATAAGTAGATTTCATCTTTCATTAAGTAAATAAAACACTGCTGCTTAGCTTGGAAGAATAAAATATAGAGATAGTCCTTATTCAATTATCCTTAGGAAGAAACAATATAACAGGAACCCAAAAACTCTTCCTCATGGCTAACGACCTATTTAAATACTATCATCCAGAGATGAGTTTGCAAGCTGCTTCCAAAATGAAGCTGACAGGAGGCAGTTGGAGACTTTATTCAATATTATGCTTCCTGTTCATCCTCCTTGCTTATATAAAGTAGACAGTAGGGACCCTGTGCCAGACCATGTTACTGCCACTTATGCAGAATGCCTATGTGCATGAAGAGTCCCTGTACACTAAATGATCTTAAATTTCAGGAAAACTTGAAGTGAGGATGATACTCTCGTTCTCACATTCAAGAGGGGAAAAAATGCATAAAAGCACAAGTTTCCTTTAAAAACGTTGCCTGATTCTTTCATTGTGCAACCTCACTAGTAATACATAACATCATGTTTCAGGTGCACAGAATTCCACCCTAAATACAAGTCCTGATACTAAACTGGAAGTGACACCACAGTATATAATAATTTACAGGTAAAGAAGGACCTCAAGAATCCAATCTCTTGTGAGATGAATACATATGTACCATTGGCTGGTAATAATAACGTAAAGTAGTGCAAATTAGTATATACCTTGTGTTTACTTGTAATTCTTTCACAGATTTAGAAGTACAATCTGTATTTCATTCACTACTATAAAATACAACTGTAAAATTTAGTAGCTCAAGTGACCCACAAGTCATGCTCTCTCTTCCTGGCCTAAAACTGACTGCAGAAGGAAAAACGATGGCTTTAGTATCTGAACCATGCAGAGCAGAAGATAAATTTTTCCATTAATCTTGAGAAAGGTCAATTAAATTTAGAAATTTGCATTTCGAACTTAATTATTTATTTTAAATAATTGAAGAGGAGATAAAAGTCAAACTATAGTGCTGAAGTCCGCAATATTCAACAGCTTAGACTTATCTGAGCGACAACACTTCAGACGATAAAAAGTTAAACCAGGAAAGAATCGTTCCACTGGATATAATGTAGTATTTGAAAATGGAGCAGTGCTAAAAGATAGTTGGCTACATAAATCTTCTGCTTAAATGTGATTATCCTATGCATGCTGGGCATATAGCTCTTTGATTCCTAACTCCAAATCTGAAAACCATAAACTGCAAATGAAGAGGCAGAACAATTAACTTCAACTTGCCTCTTTTTTCACTTGCCCGTTTAAATAATTTGGATTCCCATGGCAATCACCGTGCAGCAGAGCTGTTAGCTACCTAAAGAAATAAGAAATTTAAAATAATAATAATAATAATGGTTATAGCCTACTTTGTGAATACACCAATTTCCATAGGGGGCATAAGAGACCATTAATCAATAGTCTTTCATTAGGAAATTTGAAAAAGCCTAAGTACAGTAATACTTAAAGATTGAGTTAAATATCCTCCCTTTATCACAGCTGAACTACACAAGGATTTCAAAATTCTCTTTATCCAAAATAATGCCATACTGTACCTCCTACCTCTCTCAGTGGAATAGCAATAATCAGAGAAATAAATGTCAAAATATATATGTTCATATTCAGCTGCTCATTTGTGTAATTCATTATTGCCTTCATATGGCAGGAAGTTCAGAAGAAAACATATGCAAATTAAAAACATGGAATTTTGTGCAAGATGTAAAAAACAAGACCAAAAAACCTCAATTCTACAGTCAAGCCTAGTTATTGCTCCAGCTGCCTGAATCTCCTCAGGAAAAGATTAGGAAGATTGCCCATCCCAAAACAAAAACAGCAAATATAGAGTGGCAGAAGGTAAGAACCTGTTACTGTGCAACAATTTCATCTTTTCCAGGGAGACTCGAGTGAAGGCAGCAGGTGCTCACCTGGTGTAAACCTGATCTTCATTCTGACTCTGCTCACACTGAGCATTAAGGGACAAAAACATCAAATGTCTCTGCTCCTGGAACATCCCAAAAGAACCAGGAATGCTGGTCAGGAATCACCCCGGGATCATTTCCCAGCCTGGGCTCTGTCGTGACCCAGCACTGATGGTTGTTGCCGGTCCCAGGGCCCTGTAGGATGATCCAAAGGAGTGGAGTTGGGTGTGTATAGCACCCCAAAACACTGAGGGGGATCTCACAGCCTCTTGCATGTGATAAACCTGGAGCAGTGATTCACTTTCGCCTATGAGAAAAAAGAAAAATTCCCAAATTCCCAGTGCTCCTCTTTTAAAGGAATATGACTGAGATGTGGCACACAACCAGGTTACTCCAGAGAAGATGCTGAGATCCTACTCAAAAACCAAACTAGGGGGCAAAAACCACCAGGACAGCCTGTACATATGGGAAATCATTCACATGTGAAGAGTCCATCTCACAAAGGAAGTGATTCAAACATTTTTTGGGTAGAATCATAGGATGCATGAATGCTCAGTGTGCAAGAATACACATTTTGCCATGGACTGTCACTTCAAGATACAATTAGACTTTACATTCATAATGAATTATTAATTTACCATCTACTTGCTTGTCTTCTCTTTTTATACACAAAGGTAACATTTGCCCTTCTCCCAGAGCACTGCAGCAGAAGTTCACCTCAAGATGATTTAGTGTGATAAATAAACTGTGACTTCTTTTCCCAGTAACTGTCTTCCCAGTATAACCTAACAGTGTAATTTTATCACACCTGCAACTTTCACATTTTCTGGCCAGAGCACTCTTTGGTGAGTCCCTTGAAGAGTCTTGTATTTCAAGTTAACCCAGTCCATTGACTTTAAAATGTTTATTTTGCCCCAGACACACTGATTCTTTTCACCTATAGAGCTGCACAGATTCTATTACAGATTCTCAAGTCCCAGATGCAAGTTTTGTGAGTGATGCCATACTTAAGCAAGGAAATCTAGAATCTCTGCCAAAGAGCAAAGCTGGGGGACAGTCAGGACATCCTCAGTTTAAGAAACCAAAGCACCAGAACAGCAGTGAACATCTCCCAACAAAGCTATGTGGTCCACAAGGTTCAACCTACAGAAGTTATTTTTTAACTAGTGACAGAAATAATGTTCACAGACATGAGTGGGAGCACAAAAGCTTTAATCATGCTCCAGAAATCTCAGCTCAGTGTGTCACAGGTTCCATAGCAGTCAACTGCTCAGCACTAATAACAGAAATTATACACATCTCACTCACCCACACACAATTGCACCTAAACAATTTTTTTCCCAAAAAACACTGTATGTATTAGAAGTTTATTTAATACTTTCACCAGCAATGACACCTGTATGTGTGCTTAGAAGCATGCTCATGCTCATTTGGAAGCTATTTTCAGAAAACAAACCAGCAGGGATTGTTCACCCTGGAGAGGAAAATGCACTTGGGAGGCCTCAAAGCAACCTTTCAACACTTAAAAGAGGGTTATAAGAAAGATGGGGGCAGATTTTTTAGCAGGACTTGTAGTGATAGAACAAGTAATGGTTTTAAACTAAAGGAAATAATGGATAATAAACCAAGGTGCTGCTTCTGCTGTGTCTGTTGCTCGTTACACTCAGCCTTTGGCAGCCCTGGCTCCAGCTTCAGCCAAATGCAGAGCTGGGATTGCCTTCACTTTCATCTCATCACGATTATATTGATTTACCTTGGCACATTTTGCCCCACATATTGCTGAGCTGTGTTAGTTGTCTGATGTGCTTTACTGGTATACCAGAAAATGAGCACAGCTCTAAAATACCTTGTTCTTTTAGCCAAAACTCCCCATTTGGAAATCACCACCCCAAATAACTGCCCTGCCAGGTGCCCTCCCATTCAGTGAGCCTTGAGCTTGAGCTTCCTTGGGAAAGGGCAGCGAAGCCAAATGTCCACCAGACTCAGATCTGAACACTACAGCTAGAAATTCAGAATTTATTTAATTACTGTGATGGAATGATACTCATTTAGGAGCAGTTTCCTGCCACAGTAACCTCCCTTGGTCAATTAGGATGGTATACACCACATACTCCATGTGGAAAATGGATTGCACAGCCCTGCTCACGCGTCGCCCGAGGTCCAGGCAGTGACCAAACCATCTTCAAAGAACTAAAAGCAAACTAAACAAACCCACTAAAGTCAAATGAGATCAAGGGGATTTTACTCCTGCTTCCTGTGGTTCAGAAACAGTTTGAACATAGTAGTCTAAATTTTAGGCAGGGAAATGTCACGTGTGAGCAAAGTCATGCTTGGGAAGCTTTCACAGAATGTGCTGTGTTCCTTTACTCAGAGGTAAACCCAGGATTTTTGGTGCCACTTATAAAGCAACTTTTCTTATCAACTTCACATACACAAATGTCTTGTATGAGAATGGATTTCTTCACTACATTCGGAGGAAGTGAGAGAAAGGGAACTGTAAATATTACAAGTTATGAGCCGTCAGCTAATGGTGTCTGAGACAGACACCTTGGTTTTAAAAATCAACTTCCTAAAGCACCCTTTGTTATCACGGCAAGCACAAAGCCTCCAGCTGAGGAACAACTAAAAAGAAAACCTCCAAAATATGACCTTTCCATTAAAAGTTTACACTGAAGATATTATTTTAAGTCTGCTACTAAACTTTTTCAAAAGTTTCATGATTTTTAAGAGAAAGTATTTTTCTTAAAATTAGGAATACCCTCACAAAACTAAGGAGTGATATAACTTCATTTAAGTGTTTCATTCATATCTACTTCAAATAATACTTTGGAAATGTCTAGCTTTAAAAATGTGGAGCTTTTATATTAACCTTTACAATGCTTCATAAACTGAGAAGGTATTATTTCAAGTAAAATATTAACTTGGTATTATTTAGAAGCTTTGGCAATGTTTTAAAATATTTAAATGTTGAAGGTCATTTTTTTCAGCATTTATGTTTTAACATAGAAATTTATAAAATCTTTCCATTCACCTAAATCCAAATTTCATTAACTAAGAAACAATTTTAATCAAAATTCTGTTTTTCTCTGTTTCTTTGTAATATTCCTTTACACATAATAAAATTCCAGAAGATGATGGTATCTAAACATCTGCAAGACAAATTCTCCTTTAAAAAAAAAAGGGGAAACTGCAAGGTAAAATTCAAAGATATCAAAATAGAAAACAGTGCTTTGCCATCTCTTTTATGAAAGTTACATATACTTTTCACTTATTGACTAGATTTTTCTGGCTATAAAAAACAGAGGCATATCTAGATTTAGGCATCTAAACTGAATCCCTGTTTAGGAATCAGATTTATTCTCTACCTTTAAAGAGGGGCAAAATTATCATAGTTCGACTTCCAGTTTATGAAAGAGTTGAAATTCATTTTTATATAGATCACCAACACAATTTTTCTTAAAATCGTGCTGTGCCATCAGGCTCCCAGTTCCTGCAAAGAAGACAGAACCCCCAAAAAATACACAGAGGGCACAGGTATTAACATACACAGAGCTTTGGGCCAATTCGACAGTTAAAAGAAAAAACATTTCTCTGTTCTTTTCCATCTATAAAGAGCAATGTAACATAGAAATTTCAGAGTCAGATTATCCCAAAATGACAGGCTGCTACTTCCAGAAAAATTGTACCCCAAAATTGTGTAGCAGTTTTATAAACCTTCCCATCCACAGCTGAGAAGTCTCCATGGCTCTGATGCACTAATTTGCCCTGAGTTACTCAATTAAACAGTTATAAATGGATTAGAGGGTTAATATTAAAACTGAAAGTACATTATTATTGAAATTGGGTTTATACATCCTATGCTAAGCAAATAATGCTGTAAATACACGAAGCAAAGATTACACAATCTGCTTTGTTCTCAATGTAAGCCTTCCACACAAAAGATTTCCTTTTATTACTTACTATTCTCCATTTCTCTTCTTCCACACAACTACAAAAGAGATGCCATCAAGCAAGTAAATCGAGGAATAAAGCTGCAGAGATTTTTTTACTCCCATTTATTCCCATTGAGCCTCCCTCAGGGATATACAAATTGGAAATTGCTAAATTGTCATCTGATAGGCAGAAACAACGTAGGCGAGACCAATTAGGTAAAAGGCAGAACGTTGTATTACACATGTAATTAAATTAAATTATTTGACTAGACTACATTAGAATCATTCCCAAAAAGGACAAAACTCGACTTTAATCAGCACATGACACATTGCAAGACACATCACTAAAATAGTACATTAGGAGTTTGGCTATTACTAAAAAGACCACTTTTCTTAATTGTAAATCAAGTTACTTCCAGGTGGTAGAAAACTGGCTAAACAGCAGCCTTCCCTCCTAAATATACAAGACTCTAACAATGCATAAGTGAGTACAAAGTCATAAAAAAGTAGTTTTCTGCTCTTTTTTTAGCTGTAATATCCTTCAGCTGGGTACCTACACACATTTTTCAGCAGGACTGTTCTCTTACAGAGATCCCCAGAACACAGGAAACCACCAGATCAAATCCCTACCTTAACTGCCAAATGTGAGTGACAGTAAGTAGGGATAATTTGGCTTGTAATCACAAACATCAACAAAAAGAATAATGCAGTGGGGGAGAAAAAAACTGCAGTGCAAACAATTCTGATCTCCAAGGTTTGGGTTCTTCATCGCTTGCCATTCTCAGCACTGAGACCAAAACCTGCTCGTTGTAGGCACCAGCTCAGCCCTCTCCTCGTGCCACTGCACAGCTCCTGGAGCTGAAGCCCAGGCTGCGATGAAAATAAATTCCAAAATGCAGATACAAGGGACTCTCCTGGACTACAGGAGCCAGAGGAGGAGGAGAAGCAACATTTACCTCTGCCCGTGGTGCTTTTCCACACTTTTCCTTTCTGGAAATTGGTTAAACCCGGCAAAAAGCCATCAGTACTCCATTTTGAGAACAGCACTATTTAGTTAAACTAATTGTTTATCTAGATGATAATCAAGAGTATCAGAAATGGATTGACAGCTCTAAGCACAAACTGCCTTTTGGAAATAAATCAATTCTGTGATTGTCCAGCAACCAAAGGGGGCAAACAGTTTCACAAACCTGGGACAACCCCTGTACCCTAAGCCAAACTGGTAGCTTCCTCCCAGTAATTCCCAATATTTCACTTTTTATCTATCTCTTTTTATGTTATTTTTCATAGATAATATCATTTTAATGGCAAATCTGTGACTTTCTGTCTCGAGAAAATTCCTATCCTATATGAACACATTTGCCAGGCAGGCTGAGAAACCCTGATTAAATCACTATCATTATTTCCATATTGGAAAAATCAGCTTATTGTTCATGTCATACATGTACACAAATTAAAATGGAGACTTGGAAAGGAAATAAAGTGATTTGCTTTCTTGATTGAATAGCATGGAAATGCACAAAATTAAAAAACCACATGGCTTAAATTGCCTTAGGAAAAAAATTAACCCATTTATATGAAAAGAACAAATAGCTTTTAAAAATTATAGATATTTTAAAATGCTAATTATTTGTATAAACCAGTTCCTGTGCACAGGGATCACATATAAGTGAGTTAGTGTAGCTGACAGCAGCAGTGAGAAAAGCAAGAGGCCATGCAAAAGACAAAAACCAGGGCTTGTTTTGGTGAGCCTGTTCTGAGGACAAGTAGTACAGACATAACCCACTGTCTAATGTCACCATGTGCTTGCAAATATCACTGTACAGGAGTCCAGCCTGCACAGCCTCTCAGATAATGCCAGACAAATGGCAAGAAACTCTCCTTTGAAATTACAGATGGATGGTTCTTCCCAGAAAGGGAGACATAGCATCAAAATACAAGAGAGAACACAACAAAGAAGCTGCTCTGAGCCCACACAGAACGGCCCCAGAAACAAACAGTGAGCACTGACGTAAAAATATTCCTCATGTAAATTCAAATTCCATCATTAAAACTTGCATACATGTATTTATTGCCTGCTGTCACCATGTAATCAGCACTCACTAATCACCCCACAGCTTACGCTCATAAAATTCTCTATTTCATATTGGAGATCATGACTGAATATTCTGAAGTCCCATCCTATTTAAGTCCTTGTGATTCAGAAGGAAAATAAGCGACAGCTTGAAATAAGCTGCTAGTGATGCCCATCTTACGAGATGCTTTCCATCAGTATATCAAGGGGGAAAAAGGAAATCTTGGTGAAGTGTGATGTAGATTTATTGTGCCTGACATTGTTGGGCTTGGCAGAGTTGCTGTAGGATGAGATGGGGTAAAGGCTGCTCATGAGCAACACAAAACTCAATAATAAGAAGCAGGTTAGATCATTATTTACAGAACACAGCACAGCTCAGTATATTATATATTATATATTATTATTGATATCTTAAAAAACATCTCAGTGACTTATCACAAATTTCCCTTTCCAGGTTTACTACTTAATGAGTCTAGACTCAAATGAAAAATAGGACTTCACTCACAATTTCCATCACGATGCCTATGCTCTTCTACCTTAAAATTAATGGTTTTGAATTTCTTGATGTTCACCTTTCATTTCATTTTACATACATATCGTGCTTTTCCCTCCAGTGGATAATAAATAATATACAATACAGAGTGTAATGCCTGGGAATAAATCTAAATTGAATTCAGGGGGGAAAATGAAACAGACTTGTTACATTCATGTCAGGATCCAAAACAGTAAGGTCTGTTCAAGCAGCTAAAAAGACAACGCTTGTAACAATAATGGGTATCAAATATGTAAGAAGAGAAAAAAAAAACACCGAATCCTAAAGATTTGCAAGTGCATGAACTCAAAAATTATGAAATATTTACTAAGTCTACCAATGGCACTGCATTCTTTTATTCACATTTCCTCCAAAGTTTGGTAGACTGCATAATGCAGTTTTTTCTCTAATTGTTTCATGATTTTTATTGTCATAAGCCTTTCTACAACAATAAATTTTCTTGGGACAGCTTTAGGAGAGATGTAGGTTTCATGATGTGAAGGTACAAAAACATTTTGTGTTTTGATGTACTCTTTATATTACAGTGAAGAAATAATCTATTCTCAATCTCAGTTCTATTAATAATTTTAAAGGTTTTTTTGCAGCACAAAAGCTTTTTCAAAATATCAACAAATCTTTAGACAACACCTTTGCCCTGCCCATAAATACTCATTGCTTAAACTGAGTTAACTTGAGGCAAAATAATAATAATAATAATAATAACAATAATAATTTGTTTAATATGCACTTATATTCTACAAAACTATCCTATAGTTTATTGGGTCACGGACTCTAAATCAAATTTCTTTTGTTTATCATTTAATTCCTTCCTTCCAGTCTTCTAATCCCCACACTCAGATTATTAAAGTTTCTTCCTATTCATCAGTATCAATAACAAACTTTTCCAAAGTCACTGTTATTCCCAGAAGAGGAGGAAATGCAAAGGAAGGACAGAATTTGGCCAAGGAACCAGAATTGAGTAGAAAGTTCTGTAGATAATACACAACCCAGGCTATAATGACTCTCCATATCACACTCTTGCACTCCAGCAGGTAATCAGTTTTTAATATTTATAAATATGGGAATTTATTTACCAAAAATTGGAAGCTCTTTTAAGATCCCTGTGCCCACTTCAGTGTTTATGTTCTGCTTACACTCACCTCTGATTTAAGTCACCTTTTTAGCCTCAGCCCTATAACCTCACCCAACACCTCACTCAAGCTCTGACCCATCCACGCTGCTGGAAAATGACCCAGAAAAGGATGGTGTAATTCTCTGGCCCCTTTCAGTTTCTCTCAGTGTTCAAACTGAATTAAATACAAAAAAAAAGAGACTGATAAAGGGAAAAAATCAGCTGAGTATTGCAGGTCTTACAGAGTTTGTCATCAACTCCATCAAGCTGGGTAGTAAACCATTCTCAGGCCTCTCCACCACCATTAAGAGAGGAGTTGCACCTTTTCCTGCTGTCATTGCCTGTGTGGCTGATTTGGGGTAAATTCACCACTCAGTTAAGTGCAGAGAGGCTCCCAGACCATGCACTTCCATCCTAAACTTCAGAGCACCTTCATAAATCAAAAGATCAAGCAGCTGCTGGAAACTCACTTATGATACTATGAATATAATTACTGCAGCTTCAGTGAGTTCTTCCTAAGATATTTTCAGTAAGAGCTGGAACCAAGGGAAAGCATCCATCATTAATCCCAACCAGTGAATCAGGAACACAAACCAGTGAATTAGAAACACGGCTGGGCTGGGCCAGAAAAGCACCCACAGCAGAATCCAAGCTTGGCTGACATCCCACACACATGAAATTTGAGGAGTGTTCAGTGCTGAAAATTAAGTAAAGGACATTATTTTGGATGTTACCTCTTTTGTTTGGAATCCAGAAGTGACTCAAGCACATCAAGATGCTTTGGGCTTCACTTTACACTGTGAGTACCCGCCAGGACCTGGAACACGATGGAGCCCAGAGCTCCAAAGCACTTTCATGGAACAGATCCTGTCTCCTAACCAGGGAAAAACTTTAACAGGGTAAGGGCTGAAGATGAAAGGCTCCTTTTTGCAGATGCTGGCCATGACTCATCATCAAACAAAAAGCATGGCTCAAATTACCTCCAGTAAGTGAAACAGCTGCACAATCATCTCTAGAAATCTTTGTACCTGTTTGAAGTAATGACAAAAAACCCCTTCACTTAACCTGAAGTGCCCATATCCACTGGTGCAGAGACCTCCATATGCAGCCTTAGAGTTACAGAGAATCCAACTACAGAACCTGGTACAGGCTTCTGACCTATGGAAAACTGATACTATTTATAGAAATATAAATAGAATGCAAAATATGAAAAGCACACCCCTCCAGATGATGGAGAGATACAAATCAGTTTTCCTCATGAAGCGATACAATTCTACTTCAACCTCAATCACAATACTTAACTTGAACCACAGTTTTCTGAAATTCAGAATAAGTCTCTGTCCTTTTCTTCTCTTTGTTGCCACAAAACAGCTGCTGTAAAAGTCTGTTCTTCTCAAGTGAGAGGAAACCTTGTGGGGAAGACACTTACTAGTGTTTCCAGGCAGCTTTCAAAAGCCTTTTCCCGAGAAGATGGGGGAAAAACTGGTGGGCAAAGCAGTTGTTCTCAACAGCATAGTCCACCAGTGCTGTCTACACTGGTGTTGGAATAGCCACTAACCTGAGGGAAGGAGACAGAAAGGATGGCTTCTGGAAGATCTGGGATGCCACCATGATGCCCATTCCTGCTCTGTATCAACAACTGCCCCCAAGGCAGATAAGGGAGATTGACAGTCTCCTTGTGAAGCTGAAGATCCTTGCAGGAGCTCCATCACGGGGTCAGAGAACCGATGGCAGCTTTTGCAAAGCCAGGCCAAACCTCAGAGGCCCTCATTAAGCACAAGAACTGCATCTCCCTGTTCTCCAGCTCCTTAAACAATGGGATTTCTTGTTGGCAGAGTGCTTTGTGTGTTTCTCACTTCTGAGAAAACAGGACTTAAGCTGCAGGACGTGGCCACTGCACCCACCTGTGACACAGCAGTGACACAGATCTGCCCTAATTCAGCACATCAGCTGTAACAACAGACATGTTGGGAATAATGTTGTGGATGGGAAGAATTCCAGGTATCTCAAGGATGCAGAGAGATGATATATTTCTATTAACGTAATTGTGTTACCAAGAAAAGGTTTGCAAGATGTTCTTGGGAAGTTCTGTGGAAGCTTCATGGAAAGACTGAGACAGATTTCCCTGAAATTACTGAAGAACAGTGACCTGGCAGAGGCTGCAGTAGGGCATTGATGGCAGAAATGCTCACAGGCACAATCAAAGCTGAGGAGGGCAATTTTCCTCCTCGGCTGGGGCTGCTAAATGCAGCTTGACTGAGGTTTGCTCCACTTCTCCCTGTGAACACTGAGACCTTCCTCAAGACTGGGTGTTCTGAAACTTTTGTTGTTTTCATTTGAACAGAGGAAACCAAGAAAAGAGCAAACATCAAAAATTGAGTGAGACCCTCAAAGCCCAACACCTTCAAAGTCAACACATACAAATTCAAACCCCCTGTACACATTTTTGTCAAAGGTCTCAGAACACTAGCAAAACAATATTCTAGAAGAGACAGCAAGGAAAATAAATGCAGCTGCAATGTCATGCTAAGAATGACACAGGTAGATGAATCTCCTCCAGCAGATACCCACATATTTTAAGAACATTAATTAATTGAGAAGGAGAAGTTTAAGTATTTGGTGACAAGTAGAAGGAAACACAGGTCCCTGTTAGAAAGCATACATGGGGCAACCACTGAGAGAGGAAAAAACCCCACCTAATTTATTTCAACAACAAAAAATGCGTCAAAAGCCAGCTACACAAAGAGAACTGACGTACCTGCTGTAAAGCATCATTTCCACAGCCAGTTTTCATTAACAGAAAAATACCTGCAGATCCTAGACTTTGATCAAATGAAGTGTGCAGAAGAAGCAAGGTATTTTACGAGATTCCAAGACAAGCTTCTCTCAATCCCATCACAGAAAAAAAACTGAAGGACAAAATGCAAGTCATTGCTGGTGAAACTGCCCCTCTACCTGTAGTTTACACATCAGTCTTTCTCTGGGCAGTTTCAATTGCAAATTTATTGAAAATTTAATGATTAATGTGCAGGTAGTTAGGGTAACTATTTCTTTCTTCTGGCTGAAATTGCTGATTCAAACCTTAGGCTGTTTTAGGTAAAGCTGGGGCTGGGTTTTATCCTGAAAATGCATCAATTTTCAAAAATATCTACAAATACGGCATAAAGATGATACACAGTACAAACTATACTTTGTACTGGGTTTTTTTAAGGCAGAAAACCACACAACCAGACCAAAGCAGCCAGAAACTGCTTCCCAGCAAACATATAGTTGCACTGAATCATTAAGCCAGCACAAGGCTTAAAAGGATAAATCTCAGCTTTTAAGTGCAAAATAGAATTCAATTTTAACCACTGAGCCATGACCACTGCCTCTTTAACAATGCTATAAAAAGCTACTTGGCTTTTCAAATTTAAAATAAGTCAGTGTCACATAAATACTCTCTCAAAAGGTCTAAAAATAACTTTAAGCTGCCCACCCTCAAGGTCAGAAGAAGCAGATGCAAAGAAATAGAGCTCTACAAAGAGCTTCCAATAGGAAAATACTACTGACAGAAGTGAAGGTGTTGCCACTGGTTCACAGCTATTTCTTTACAGCTCATCAGTGTCAACTTCTGCTGAGTTCTACTCATGCAGTTCTCATCAGTGAACCACTTTGCTGGTGTTAAGAGAACACTTATTCAAACTTATTAACTGAAAATAAACTTTGGTGCCTGTCCTTTCCACTCTTTACTAATGATGTACTGAAGGAGAATAAACATGGATCTATCTGAGATGCATTAAGGCAGAAAACAGTAATTTCAGCATTTCAGTGTAGCACAGAACGGCTCATTACCGTGCATGCAGAGGTCACACACAATGCTGATCCTGCTTCATCAGACAACTTCTCCATGTGGATCTGCTAATGGATTCCTCTCCAGCTCCTGACGAAACCGGATCAGTCTCATCACAGCCCAACCATTCCTTTAACACACTTCACACTTCTCAGAGTAGAAGAATAGGGTGGAAATAGTGGACGTGATGGGGCCTCAGACTGCCTTGAGAACTTGCTTTTTTTGGCTGTGGCAAGTCCACACTTGGCAAGATGTCCTGTCACAAGGGAGAGAGCTGCTCTTTGTAGACCTTGAAAAACAATCTATCAAGACCATCAATAAGTGTGTTCTGAACACCAGTAAAGTGATTCCTTGATACAACAGTTCAGGGATTTCAATGATTCTGCATTGAGCTCAGTTTATCTGGCTTGCAGAAGATGAAGGACTGAGCCAAACCTCCTGCGATTTGAAAGTCTGTTTTAAGGAATCTAAATATTTCCAATTTGATGTTTCAAGCACGCTCCCATCCCCTGCAGCTACACTTTTTTTTATATTATTATGCTTTTTTAAGCTTTAATGTTTTCCTTAAGAACGGGCACAGAAAGTATTCAATTACTGAAGTAAGAAGTCACGGGCTGAAACAAAGCTGTAAAAAAATACTGCAGCCTGTCAAAGGTGATAAGTGCCTCTGATTATCCTTGACTGCATTCCCTGGGCTCAGCATTTCATTAAATAGCAATGCTCTCTTCTAAAAATAGATTTACCATCATATCCTGAGGGTCTTTCATATTTTTAGTTAAAGCTATGTACAAAAATATTGCTTTCCTCACGAATTGTATTTCATTTTCAGTTTCAGTGTTAATTATAAGATTTGTTAAGTTTGGGTAATACAACCTGAAACAAGTCATGAACATTAAAGCAGCTTTTTAACTCAGTTTCAAGAATCTCCCTTCAACTGGATGAATTAATAACTTCTCTAGAGAAACGACAAAATGCCTTAAAAAATAGGTATTAAATTAAATGAGATGAATTTGGCTGTTACATCCTTGAAGAAGGGCAATACAATCAACTGTGAATATAATGTCAAAATGAATTAGTTGAAAGGTGAAGAAACAAAGTAGAAAGGGTGGTCAGGCACTGGAACAGGCATGGCCAGGGAAGTGGTGGAATCACCATCCCTGAAGTGTTCAAAACATAGGCAGATGTGGTGCTTAAGGACAAGGTTCAGTGGTGGATTTGGCAGTGCTGGATTAACATTTGGACTCACTGATCTTAGAGGTCTCTTCCAACCTTACTGATTCTGTAATTCTATGAATGAATGAAGTTTTTCCACCGTGTGTTAACAAAATTCTTGTGGCACATACCAGGATAGAAAGTGTTTGCAGCACCTGATTAATAATGCCTGATCAAAAGCTGTGGGATTCTGGTTGGTTTGGTTTGGTTTTTTTAAACTGAATATGACGTTAAGTAAAATAGCTGACCATGTATTAAAAATATCATATATATATATATATATGTAGGTGGAAATCTTAATGAAACATTGAAAAGAGCAAGTTTATTTTCAAATAAATATTTTTCTTGATGCGATGGACACAAATGGACACAACAGGAAAGCTGAATTGATTTACTGTTAACTGACACTCAGAAAACAATATTTTCTACAAAATATCAAATATCCATTTCCATTCATCATTGGCAGAAGATTCATCAAACATCGGATGAGGTTAATGCAACACTGCAAGAAGTCAGAACAGAAAAAAAAATAAAATAAACACTGTCTCTGAGGAGAAAACGTAAGTTGCAGAATTCCATAGATAAGCTTTAAAGTGCAACACAACTACAGAATAATTACTTCTAAGAAAAACACAGAATTATCTCATGCTTCCACGAGTCAAGACGTTCTTCTAAATGAAAAACCTAACTCAAATATTGGTAACTTTTTAATAGTTTTGAAATGGTTTTAAACTAAAAGACAAGAGATTTAGATTAGATATTAGGAAGAAATTCTTAATTGGGTGTTGAGGCCCTGGCCCAGGTTGCCCAGAGAAGCTGTGGCTGCCCCATTCCTGGAAGTGTCCAAGGCCAGGCTGGAGGGCCTTTGACCAACCTGGGAGAGTGGAAGGTGTCCCTGCCCAAGGCAAGGGGTGGAGCTGGATGATCTTTAAGGTTCCCTCCCACCCAAAACATTCCAGGATTCTGTGATCCTTTGAAGAACAAGGACTATCAGTGAAAAAGATGAAGATGTGAAAAGAAACGAAGGAGGTTTGATCCGGTGTTCCAAATCAACAACTAACTGGTTTTTCATTGAAAATAACGCTAAGGGCACAAATAAAAGGAAACTACATGGCAAAAATATTCAGTGTTTTGTATTCCCTCTTTAAAGTAAATACAGCAGTGTTTTGAAATAAAGACAAGTCCAGCCCAGGGTCATGAAGATGATTAATGGATACAAATATTTGTCATACAAGGAGAAACTGAGAGAGCTGGGTGAGAACCCAGAGAAAAGAATGCTCAGGAAGATCTTATCCATAAATTCTTGATGGGAGCCAGGAGCAAAGAAGCCGGATCCAGGCTCTTCTCAGTGGTGCCCAGTGACAGAACAAGAGGCAATGGACACAAATCAAAATATGGGAAATTTCATTTGGGCACAGTATAAACCTTTATTATCGTGAGGATGGTCAGACAGTGGAACAGGCTGCTCAGAGAAGCTCTGCAGTCCATAACTGTGGGTGTGATTCTGTGATCTTGCTCATAAAATTATCAGTTCTGTCTTCAAACTACTTAGGAAGACTGGAAGGGAAAAAGCCAGTCTGAAGGTTATTCCAGAATGTCTATCCTCTAATATGTCCCAAGTCCAGGTTTTGCTTATTAATAAATAATTAGAAAGTAAGGGGGCAAAATCTTCAATGGAAAATAAATAAAATACTCCCAATTATTAAAGAGGCTGAAAAACACAATGACACATTTAGAGGATTGCTCTGGATGAAAAAATATGTCATCTGCAGAAGGACAGCATTTCTATTTATCAGGTGAAGTTATGCAGAGTTGGATTGGGGTTTTTTACATTCAGTACTTGAAAGATTGCTTGCATAAGGTAGAGCTAGCTCAGGAAACATGTTTAACACAGTGGAAGAGAAATGTACACAAGAACCTCTGGGATCATCTCCTGCTCATTATCTCTGCCCTCACAAAAAACAGAAGTTTTCTGGTACATTCATTTCCTACTGCAGCTTCAATTAATTTCACCAAAATGAATTCTCTGTAAGGAAATCTCCAACCTTCAGCTACTTCCAATGTCTAAACAAAATATTGCCAATAGGGAGAGGGGGGGGGGGAAAAAAGGAAAATCTTGGTTTGTTTCCAAAATATGTTTATTTGAGATGGGGAGCAGCTTAAGGTGAAGGGGTGAGAGAAAAACAGAGGCTAAACCAGGACATGAGTGAAAGAGAACGGGAACAAGCTGCAAAAAGGAAGCCCTGAGGAATTTTATAATTCTGGGGTTTATACGTGGCTACTTAATGCACCCAGAATTGCTACAAGGCAGACATAATACACATTCCAGCTCAACAGCTGATGGACACGGTCTGCAGAACTTGGAACCTTAGCACCCAGAGAAAAAAAAGAGAGAGCACAAACCCAAGTGACCTCACCCAGGTACCCTCTGAAGTGGCAAACAGCTCTCAAAGTGAGCTCTGAATGTCATCAAAAGAGACTTTTTACAGTAAAGCCCAATCATCAGAACAATTGCAGAACTGCATTTTACCATGACTTCTAGATACTACAGTGTTTATGGCTGCCAGTTTACTCAACAGCAACATCCTGAATCAATAAATCACTTTGTTTATGGAGTTCTTGATGAACAGGGAACTGGGTTCTAATGGGAATCTGCTGAAGTAAGTTCTGTGACGCAAGGAGGAGGCTGCTGGGTCAGAGAGTTTTAAGGCAAACCAACCATAATACACCAGGATAGCTCAGATGAAACATCATTAAACTTCAGATAGATGAATAATTTGCTGCAACAGTAGAAGTTTTATTCTCTTTCCATCTGAGAAGGTCAAAGTTAGTGCAGATAAGCTCAGTATCATTTATCTTCTGGCAGCATCCTGAATCTCTAAGAGTTGGGATGCAACATAGTCCTTCCTCAGCTGCATTTCAGGGATGACTTTCTACAGGATCCAGGGGAAAAGAAAAAAAAAAAAAAGAAAATCCTCTTTGATTACTTTCTCAGATTTGTGATTATCTTGCAACAGATTATCATGCAGTGCTTACATGGTTCCCTGCCCATGGCAGGGGGTTGGAATGGATGATCTTTGAGGTCTCTTCCAACTCAAACCATTCTGTGATTCTCTGACTTAATAAAACAGTTATATTTACTCAAAATAGTATGTTCAGTATNTCAGATTTGTGATTATCTTGCAACAGATTATCATGCAGTGCTTACATGGTTCCCTGCCCATGGCAGGGGGTTGGAATGGATGATCTTTGAGGTCTCTTCCAACTCAAACCATTCTGTGATTCTCTGACTTAATAAAACAGTTATATTTACTCAAAATAGTATGTTCAGTATGTGGAATCCACTCACTGTTCATGAGCAGACAGCTCTCCTCCACCAGAACTATAAACACTCTTATTCTCATGTTCTCTCTAGCACACACCTGACTCAAGGATCACAAAAATACTGACAACAGCCAGTTCACTAACATAGAAATAACAATAATGAGAAAATTACCAAAACAAGTAAAGCACTGTTCCAACTTTATGCCAGTATGTTCAAAATAAGTTATTTTAAATTAATTACTACTGGTGAGTACAAGCAGAAAAGACAGAACTAATAGCAGGCCATGTACCCCACCATTAAATCACACCAAATAGGCTAATTTGCGTACTTTTTTAAAATTTACTTTCTCTAACTTTTACTTCCCATACTTGCATGTTCATTTCACTAGCTAGCAACAACAGAAAAAGAGATAGAAAACTGTAATACAACTCTCCATCATTATCAGGCCTTTTCTGCCTCCTGACTGTTTAATTCCTTATTGATTCTTTCTTTTTTTAATCATATCCAAAATGAAACTTATTCTTCGCCTGCTGAGGACAAAGCTGGAAAGAAATACATTAATTTGCTGAGCAGCATAATAAAGACTATCCTGTCTCATAGACAATGCTCTCTGTAGGAGCAAACCTTTCCTTTACCTTGACAGATGCAATTCAAAATGGGGCTCGGTGTGAAATCAAAATATTGAAACTGTCAAATATAATCACTCTTCTGGCACATCATGCTAAATTGAACCTTTATTTTATAGACAAGAAAGATCTTTTATTCCTTTAGCAGACCAAGGTCTCACAGATGATTCAGACCCGCACTGAGGAACGCAGACCCTAAGGTGGAAGATGAGCACAAACCACAGAGACCAAGCCCAGGGTCCCAGGGTCAGAGGGGAGGAGTTTGCACCTCAGAGAGGACAACTGTCCTGCTGAGCACTGGAGAGGTCACAGGCAGAATTCTCCTCTTGGCTCTCTTGTAACAAGCCCTGTGAAAGGAGGATGTTGTGCTTTTTAAGCTCTCAGTAAGATCAACCCTTCTGTCCTGAACTGATGTTTTCTGCTATTTCATTGATCTTCCTGTGGCACAGGAATCCAGGTTCCTGTATTGTCATTTCTTTCACTCATTCTTTCTTTCTTCATTTCCACTTTATTAGACTGTGACCCTAAAATGCAAGTTTCTTTCCAGTCTAAGAATTTCCAGCTCTTTGTCTTCTCCATCCCTGAACAAAATCTCTATTGTAAATCTGAAGTGACTGTTACGTGAACTTTGGAATTCGTGTTCTAGGATCAGTTTTTCATGTTCTCCAATCTAATTCTTGCTTCTTGCATTTCACAGTCTTAACAAAGATTACAAACACTTCATCAATACCAAATATGACCATCTGCATCATTATTTCCAGAAATATTTAATTTTTATTTCCAGTTCACAGATATTCTGAGTTGGAAGAGCATATTACTGCTATTTTATCTTGTGCATGTTATTAATGTTTTCTAAAACTCCTTCTGGAAAGTCAGGTTTTCTTTCCCTTAGGTTATATAATTTATTTCTTTATCATGTTCTGTACGTTATTCAACACCTTTGACAATAATTAGTTTTGCTTTAAATGCTAGGAGAACAACACTGGGTTTGGAAACTTGACAGACTTATTTTGCACTGAAGCAAGGAAAAACATCTAAAAAGCAATGAAATACATGTGTAACAGTGAAGGATGATTATTAAGAAAAAAATAATCCCAGCCAAGCAGCAGAATATTGCCATAATATGTATTATTTACATTAAAGTATTTTAAACCCCTATAGATTATTATTTCCGTGCAAGAATGTAACTTCTGTGTAAATGTATTAGACACCACACTTAGCAGAGTAAGTTTAATTTGAATGATCTGAACCAGACTTGAAAACTGATGAATTTCCAAGTGATCAGCTCTCAGCATGTTTGTTTTTCAGCGGATTCAGAAAAGCACATTTGATTCATTGTTAGTTTTTAATGCAATGTATTTGCAGCCACGGAATTGTAATTATGTAATTCTCGTGGAATCAGTAGTGTTGATAGTCAATGTGGAGCTCAAATACAACATGCAACACACCCACAGGTAGCCTAAAAGTCATCACCGATACCTGGTGGGCTTGCAAGGTATTGACAGAACTTTCGGGAGCCTAAATCAAAACCAGACTTGTTTCAGTCTAACTGTTCAAGGAGCTCATCAGAGTAAGGGGTTAATAGAAAACTACAACTTGTTCCTCGGATTTGGTGCATGTTCCTTAGGCAGCAAATTTTACTGAAATAATTTCCTGCTGGCTTGTTGCAAGCAGGATTGTGGCTAAATCAGTATTTAACTGGACCCGACATGCAGTGAAGGTACCAAAGCTCAAACCTTCACCAAATTCCAGTATGGAAATCAGAAATGCAGGACCTATTCTTCTTCCAAGCAAGAACCGAGACCCCAGCACACATTAAATTCCTAAAGGTGCTCACTGGCACTGGAGGATCTTCCACACCTAAGAGATGGCAAAAAATTATATTCTCTCTTCCTCAGTTTTACTTTTCATTCTGTCTGCAACCATTTGAACTGAAGTACAGCACAGAATCCTCTGTTGGCTTAAATCTTCTACTGTGAGGAATAGAATCTCATGTCCATGGAGTAATTCCGACAATTTCTACCATTTCAATTTAAACAATTCCACAGTGCTCCACACCTACATTCAGAGAAAGTATTAAAAAAAAAAAATTCTACTCTAATGTTTTATTTCTGTAATTCCTTTATATGTTTCTTTGCCATGCAGTTGCTACCTCCCTATTTGAATCATCTTAAAATAATGAAAACGTTCCAAATAAAGCAAATAATCATTCAGGTACTCTGTAACACAACACTATGAGGTATTATCTCACCTTCACTAAAGAAAAAGAGATCTTTACTGCTTTTGTTTCCTCAAGCATCCTGCCTGTGAGGCTTAGCTGTAATTTGGATGCCACACAAATATGTTCTTGTAAATACAGTAATTTTGAAAACTTCTGAACTTCTTTTAGATCCACGTATTTCATCTTTCACGAGCATCTATTCAGTCTTCGTGCACAGATGGACACAAGGTATTTGTAATTTTTTCTTCAATGAAACAAAGTAAAATATTTTGCCAGAAAAGAGCGTACAAAAAAACCTTAAACCAAACCCAAATTTTCTTTTAACAGTATTGAGATATCTCTTGGAATTAAGAAAAAAGAAGTTAAAACCCTAATAATTTTTGATCTAAGAGGTCAGACATTCACCACAAGCACTGCCATCACTTTAAAATGACAAATTTACTTACAGGTCATAAATTAACTTTCAAACTATGAAACTCTAATTGGTTTTTAATTACTATATACCACTACAAGAAAGCTTTGAACTGGAAAAATAACTTCTGGTTTTCTAATATACTTTCAACATTCCTCAAATAAAGGCTAAGAAAGCTAAGGGATAGACAAGATGACAAAACTCCAAAGCCTCCAGTGTGAAAACATAACTGTGAATATATATACATAGATCTCTCTCTCTCTCTGTATATATATATATATATATATAAGTATAGATCTGTAACAGTCTGCAAAAGAGTGAGGCACCAATCTCCGACATGGGTCAAACCAGGATTAAAAGGAATTAAAGAAAGCTCGCCAATAAATGGAGATACAACTTTGATTTTAAGATCTGACCATGACAAAAATTCCCCGTTAAGATACTTAAAACCAGTGAGGTGCCTTTGCTAGGGAAGAGAAAACCCATGAAAGAGACAGGGAGAATGATACAAGGGAAAGAATCTCCAGATTTTCTGGACCTAGGCAAAAGGCAAGGTAGATTTCATATCCAATCAATAACGTCAACAAAACCACCTTTAAAAGGGATAAGGAAGAGCTCAAAGAAACTGAATATAATATTGGAACTATTTTTTATGTTTGAAAGACAAAAAAAAAAAAAAGAAAAAACCCCCATAAAACAAAACAGATCCTTTTTAAAAGCAACAGATCTGAAAAAGTAAGGGTCAGAAGCCATTAGGCCGGACCCCAGAAAGGCCAGTTTTTCTTGGACACCACATTTCCTTGATCATTGTAATTTAAGGGAGGACTTCCAGCATCTACACAAGTCACTCATCAGCTGCTCTGTGGGGGCCCTTCCTATCCCTTTCATCGTCCAGGACCGAGTCCCATCAGAGGCAGAGATAAATGCTTGGACTTCTAAAAGTGTTCTTCAAAGACTGTGGGAGCAGAGAGAAACAGCAGCTTAAAAGGAATCATGTCTTAGGAAACTCAGTCCTTCGGAGAAACAGTACACTTAATACTGGGATTCTGTTCTTTGTGAAGGTACTGTATTCCTTACAGTCAATATAACAGCTTGTCTCAGGTGCAGATAAAACCTCAGAATCTTTTATATTTTAAAAAAAAAAAAAAAAGGTAGAGAAAAGCACAGAAATTATTTGGTCAAAATCCTTCCCCCTGAGAAATTTTAGCAACCACTACGTTCTGGTACAGCACTGCAGCAGATTACACCTTTACTAGGCGACCCTGCTTGAGTAGGGGCATGGGATTACCTGACCTCAAAAGGTCCACTCCAACCTAAATGACTCTGAATGATGCTGTGACAACACGTTTCATTGATATTTTTGATGGAGCATTCACATCCAAACCAAAATGGTCTTAAACTTCCTGAATATTTAAACTACATCTACTGTCATTAATGATATACAAAGAATAAACTTCTAATGGCTCAAGCTGTCAGGAGCATATGTTTCATACTTTAACACATGAAGATAAAATTTAATGTCATTTTAAACAAGTGGAATTTTGCTGCAGATTTTATTAGACCATTACCCTCCATGAGCTTTCGCAAGCCTCTTACAGTGAGCCATTCATAAATTGGATTCACACTGCAAGGAAGCACAGAACTGTGTTAACAGCATGAGCACTTCATTCAGTTTCTCAGTCTGCTTAGTTCTCCTGAAACACCCAGATTTAGAATTTAACAGAAACTGCAAAGCAAAATCTGAAAAAACCACACTGAACACTTTTGGTAGGTCAACTGAAATTCTTTTAGAATCAGGTGTATGACTAACTTCCATTGAAACTTCTTCTAGTTCCTCCAACAATAATAAACCCAGTAATTATGACTTATTAAGTACATTCTGTACACTTAAGTGAAATACATGAGAAAACATTTACTGCTATAACTTAAATTGCATTTTCCTCTTTTCCATAATTTTTTATTATCACTTAATCTTTTGTAATTCCTGCAGCAGCAAGTGTTCAAACGTAAGTACTGATCAGAATCATTTTGTGTCAGGGAGAAAACACACACAGGAAAAAGGCATCCCACTGCCAATGGATCCATGATCAAAATGAAGATATAAAACTACTGAGAAGAACAAAAGCCATAGTCAAAAAGTCACACTCGACACAATATAAAAGTCAACAGAATAAGAAAAAATCTTCAGTAGGTGTTCAGCTAGAAATTCTATGCAGCAAATGAGTATAATTTGCTACATAAAATTAAAGTTTAAATGCCTCAAAAGCTTGAAAAATTATCACAGCATGTGAATGCTCTTTTATTCAACCCACATTTAATTTCAGATTTCCAACAGGGCTCAGGCATTTCCAGGACTGACCACTGGAAGAAATTATTTGTCTTGAACAATGTTGCAATTTTCTACATGACTGTAATTCACCATTTACATTTCAGATCCCTGTTGCTGATGTGTTTAAAATAAAACCTTCTGGAAACCTTGAAGCTGCTCTATCCAATGCATCCAGCTTTGGATGCATTTCCATCTCCACTCAGGCAGACAGAGCAGGTTCAACTGCTGCCAGGGCAGTGAATTCAGCACTCACCAGCAACAGGCACAGGAAACCCAGAGAGGCAGATTGTGCTCCTGCTCTTGGCACTTTCCTGCCCACGGCCAGAATATCAATCCCCATTTGGTCTCTCAGGCTCCAAATTACACCTTACACCTCTTCAATAACATACTCACAGCATATGGGTAAAAAAACATGTGAGAGGGACTTTGTTGTCCCAGGTCACCCTGTTACATTAAATGACTGAAGTTTCCAAAAAGTGAGCAAAATGCCAGTTCTGAATTCTGTTCCTGTTCAGATATTCCAAGTGAAGAATGCAGGAAAATCTAGAAAGCTCTGCAGTGTGTCAGGAATTGTAGCATCAAATAACTCAGGGAAGAGCATGAGGGTTCTACAAAGCCCATTGAACTGGTTCCACAGTGACAAAATACCAATTTTGCATCCCACAAAGCTCTGCTAACGTCATTTGACATTATATGAAAGGCAGACTTACTGTCAACAAGATATAAATCCTGTCCATCTACTTAGCACAGAATAATCCTTCATCTTATCCTTCATGCTAAAGAAGAATTAAAATTGCTGAAAGCCAATGACAGCCTTCCAGATTTTTTTTTTTGGTTTTATATTGAAAAAGAGGCTTCTGCTCAAAGTTATACACAGGAAAAAGGAATGGCAAGTGAAACATAGCCCTGCACAGCCCTTGAGGATATAAGTAATTCCCAGGCCTCCATAATTAATTTATTTTTAAAATTTCTAGCTTTGTAGCAAATTTCCATTCCCAGGGAATTTCCATTCCCAGGCATGAAATTACAGTCCCTGTAAATTTCTGCTGAGGAAGCACAGGAAGAAAATTAAATTGTTCTAACCAGTTCTAGTGCATTATTCTTGGACTTCAAAGCAACTGAATGCATCATCCTTAGTGCTTCAGAGTCAACAGTGAATAAACATCTCTTACATCTTTTAAGCTTGCCTTGTGCTAAACTTAAGTGCTGATCTACATCAGGAATGAATTGATATTAAAATGAGAAAGCTCAATGTTTAAAGGTTGTGAGGTTTTAAGAGTTTTTCTCTTACATCTCAAAGAGAAGAAAAAAGGTCAAATGACTGCTGGCTGCACCTTCGGGTGAACTCTGCCACACAGAAATAGGCTGAGTGTAGAACAGTGGTTCAACTGCATCTGTGTCCTGCACCTCACTAAAAGCTGAGAATCCCCTTTCTTTTCCTTTTCCTTTTCCTTTTCCTTTTCCTTTTCCTTTTCCTTTTCCTTTCCCTTCCCTTCCCTTCCCTTCCCTTCCCTTCCCTTCCCTTCTGCCATGGTTTGATTTCCTCCCAGTTTGTTGCCTTCTTTATGGCCACGTTTTGTGCCTTATCATAACCACAACCATGTTTCTCCCTGTTCAGCAGAACTGAACTGTTCCTTCCCCACTACCAGAAGTTACAGTGCTTGACAGCCCCCATTCCACCTCTAACTCTTCCTCTCTGCTGCCCTGTACCCATGGAATGAGTACCCTGGGAGTGCTCATCAAGTCACTGCTCTGCCGTCTCTGTCCTGGGCCTGGAAAAGGGAACTGGAGTCAATCAAGCAATTAAATTTGAGACTTCTTAGCTGCTGGAAATGTGGCAGTCATCCTCTAATACACCCACAGGAAATTAAACAATGATATCATCAGCCTATGAATAACTTTTTAATTCAACCAGCTGCACCAGCAGATGCCAGGTAACTGCATCTGTACCAATATAGCACCTGTCCCAGGTACTAATATAGCACAGCACAAGGCTAACTCTTCTTATTGTGCACCCGTCTGTTTATTAGAGGCTTACTTTAAATTAGCTTTTCAGCTCTTCAGGATATGGCTTGTTTCTCTCTATCTCTGCTGTAGTAATATCTGCTAATAAACAACATGACTAATATTTGATAATAAACAATAGCAGAAGCCTGCATGAACCAAAACGGTGTCTCAAGAGCGCTGATATTATTTCATATCAAAACATTTGGAGGACAAATCTGATAACCTTTTAGTTACCACTGAAAGTTATGATTTAGGTTTTTTTCACACTGAGGAACGAAACACAGAGTTTAGCTGCCAATTAGTCCTACCCTGAAAAGCATTTTCTCACTAATTCTGCCAATTCATTCCACTTAGGATCTGGAACTTAAATGGAGGAGGAGGGGAGGAGTTAAAAATAGCACCAGCAGCAAAAAAAAAAGCCAATTAGTAGGAATTGCCACAATAACCTCTGTCAGGATAAATTTAAGGTATAAGGCTCCAAGATAGTTACTATGGCGACCACAGGCCCTTGCAAGGTACCTTTAATGAGAAATGCAGTATCTGTCACACAAGCAAGTAGATGCAGCAGCAGCAGCCCAACAGGCTATTTAAAGACACTTTTCTCCCCTGCTCCCTTTTATCAAAGAGCAGCAGGAAAATAAACTGCTACTCAAGTAGCTTTAATATGTGTATGTTTTCGATTTTTCATTCTTTCCCCACTTCTTCAGTCATTGAACTGTTAAGATCTCAGTGTAAGATTTATCCAAATTGAACAGGTTAGATTTAAAAATATTACCCACACTTTGCCTACTCTTTGCAAAATAAATTTAGCTCACAAGTTATCTAAAACTCCAAGGAGTGAAAGTTTTTACCTAGAAAAATGATACAGACACAGGTTTAAAGTAAGAAAACAAGACAAATGTTTGTGAAAAATCTTGCATCAGTTCTCTTATTTGCCAATACCATGTACAGCTGCTATAATTAAAAAAAGATATATTTTACTAGATGGAAACTATCTCAGATGTATGTTTGGTACTTTCTCCAGATACACACAGACAAGTGCTCAAGAGTGAACAGCTTTAAAAAATAAGGTTTCTCCTTTTTGTACACAAAGTCCACTTCATTTCTAGTGTTTACAAACAAAGTCTATTTCAAATCTGGGCTGTCACTGCCACCATGAGCACCCTCATTAAGGACAAGCTTGGATTAACTTGTTACAGTACACACAAAATGACACAGTTCCCATCAGGATCCCAAATAACATATTTCAGGACTGCAAAAAAATAATGAGATGTGTGCTGCTGCAACTCCTTGGTACCTTTCAGAGTGCTGCATCCAACTCTGAGCTCCTCAGCACATGAAAGACCTGTTTGAGAGGCTCCAAATGAGGGCCATGGAAATGCTCAGAGTGCTGGAGCCCCTCTGCTCTGGAGCCAGGCTGGGAGAGCTGGAGGGGCTCAGCCTGGAGATGACAAGGCTCCAGGGAGACCTTAGAGCCCCTTCCAGTGCCTAAAAGGAAGAAGCAAAGTGAGAAAACCCAAGAGAGACTTTTTACCAAGGCCTGTAGTGACAGGACAGTGGTTTTAAATGGAAAGAGAGCAGATTTAAATTGGATGTAAGGAAGATGGGTTTTATGATGAGGGTGGCAAGGCCCTGGCACAGGTTGCCCAGAGAAGCTGTGGATGCTCCATCCCTGGAAGTGTTAAAGGTTGGATGGGGCTTGGAGGAACCTGGGATAGTGGAAGGTTCCCTGCCCATGGCAGGGGGTCGGAAGTGGATGATCCTGAAGGTCCCTTCCAACCCAAACCATTCTATGTTCCTATGATTTCAAACTACACGTTGAATGGAAAGGCTTGTTCAACACCATCTCCATTCTCAAACCTGAGAACCATCACCCTTCTCAAAGCCTGGGCCAGATGTCAGTGGTAACTCAGCTCTGCTGGGACCACAGGAATGCCCCTGGTTCATACACAGTGTCAGTCACTGCTCCTACCCTCACTGTTAATGTAGATACAGTTCACTACAGCTTTTCACTTGTAGTTTTTTCTTGATCTAATCTGGTTTTGTTCACACCAAACTGAATCTTCATACCTTTAGAAGAATCCTATTACATGCCTCTTCTTAATTATCAATAAATTACTAAACTGCATTTTTTTACTTTCTCAATGCCAAAGAGGCAGCTTCTCTCCTTTTAAACACTGCAAATTAAATACTAAAACCTTTCTTTAAGTAATACATCTAAACCCAAAGCACTCAGGAGAACACACTGTGAAAAGCAGATCAATGGTAGCTTGTGATTTAAATAGGTTAAATGTGGGTTTGGCAACTTCGCAGCCAAGCTTTTGCATTGATGTTAGCAGGTGCTAGATCTCCTTGAAGCTGCAAAAGCTCTGCCAACTCATCAGGAGATGCACAACTCATTAACTCAATTTTGATATAAAAGATAGGGCTGAGACGTTTCCCTGATGAAGTAACCCTGGAAGGCAGCTTTGGTGGTGAGTATAATTCACGTTAGGCCCTCATTTGTCAAAGGAAAAGGTTTTAGCTGAGATAATCCCATGACTGGGATTTTACCACACATTTCATAGCAACTATTAACACAATTAATATTCTGCCATGTGTTCTGCAGAGCTAACTTATATTTCAGTTCCAAGTTTTTTTTAAAAAGACAATGAATAAACACTTCAGGAAAAACATGGCTGACCTAGTAAACTGTTAATAGCAGGAGTCACTTAGAGGGAAAAATTTCCTCATGCAAGCAATGATTCAGTAGATTCTTTCCAAAACAAGCTTTGTTTCTGGAGACTTATACAGCCAAGAAGAAAAAAATCATTTTTATTCTATGAAAGGCACACTAAACCACTGGCCCAACTCTGTTCTGCTACACTGAGTTCATCTAGTTGCAACACATACCTGAATTTGCTCAGATTATAATTGTTTTGTTGTGTAGTTTGTAACTCTTTCAGCTGACTAAAAATATTAACACAACGGTTGTTTTCCTGCTTGTTCACTGCCTTCCCTTCTCAGTTAAAGCCCAGACCTAGAACCAGCTGCTTGGCATCAGCACAATTCATGGGAAAGAAGACTCTGAAGAGGAGAATAAACAACTGGGGAGAGGAGAAATAAGAGTATTTGAAGCACCTAGAAGAGCACCTGCCACTGGTGAGGAAAATCTCTTATTCTTAGTATAAAGTCTCCACCTGGCTCCTCTCCTTACAGCTGCACCTCAGCAGTGCAAATCCTGCAACAACTGCACGTGTGGGAACACTGCAGAAACGTTCAGGTTAGGAGTCAGGACAAGATCTGTGGACAATAGCAAAACCTTCACCAAGAAGTAAATAATGCAGTTTGTGAAGACAAGAATCAATAAACCCATTCCCGTCTAACCACCTTAACAACAGTAACACCAAACAGCAAAGCTTTATCCTGCAATTGGGTAGGGGGAAAAAATAATGCACTACCAATCATC
Source organism: Gymnorhina tibicen (assembly GCA_013399875.1). NCBI lineage: Eukaryota > Metazoa > Chordata > Aves > Passeriformes > Artamidae > Gymnorhina > Gymnorhina tibicen. The sequence goes on from VXAZ01001682.1 coordinate 785,581, forward strand.
TTGGACTATTAAACTTGAAATAGTTTTATAATTCATTCTTCTATTTACAATGTGTGCTTGCTTTTATTTTCTCTTTTTTCCCCCCTCAAGTGTAACACTGGATTCCTCTTTCATATTAGGTTCCCTTCTGCAAATATTTTTTTCCTAGCTCTTCCTTTCAACTTAAATAGTTTTCAAGTATCGTCTTCTCATTTGGTGAGATCATTCCAAAGAAGTGAAAACATCCTGTCCTGTGCTGATACAAAATACTCTGCTCAAAGAGATGCTTGTTTAGTATTCAACCACTGCTGAACCATAGTAGGATTTTCACAGATGTATTAAAACCTGGATCCAATTCCTGAGAGGTAAAAGGCAGCTCTGAGTTCATCGTTCCCTATTTAAAGCTCAGATTCTTGTTTTACCCTGTTCATCACTTACTGAGACTGAAGTTCACCTGACAATTCATCACCTTGTCCTCTGTAATTCCTCACATCAGCTCCCTCCTTCACAGTCCAGTACCAGGGACCTTCCCAGCCCTCTGCTCACTCCTCTTCCGACATGGTTCCAAACAAAGCTGAGCAGTTCAGGGCTGAGCCCAGATTCCAGAGGGCCTCCAATGAGGACCTGAGCTCTACAAGTTATTACTCCCTTTCTTAACTAATTAATAACTTCCCCTTCTTATCCCAGAGCAGCTTGGATTCTCTATCAGCTTCTGGTGGGGAATGCCTCCATATGTCAAGAATTACATTAATTAGACCCTCCTGATCCAGAAGCTTGTTCATTCCTGAACAGAACTTTCATGGATTTATGAGCAACATCTTCCCTGCATAAAGCCCCGTTTACTCTTTCCTAGTTCAGCACACTTATTCGATGCAGATGTACACATAAAACTGAAATAAACCTGTAATTAACCTTCTTTAGCACAAGTCACCCTCTCTCCTAAGGGTACTTACTTATGATTCAGCATATCAAATCTGGAATGCTTCCACAACGTCGGGATCTTCCATAGTCTGAAAGCACTATGTAAGATAAGGAGTAATTTGATAAGTGATATATGGAGGTTTTAAACACACCTCCTGCACTAGGCAGAAATCAAAGCACTACACAATACAGATTTAGAGTTCCTCTCCCTCAGGTAACAGTCCCACTGAGGGCCAGGAAATCAAACAACTCCCAGTGATCTTGTTTCAGAATTGTCCATTAATCTTTAACAATCCAAAGCTGGAGCAGAATTCTTCATTGTTATGAAAACACATTAGAAAGAGTGTGCATTTTTGAAAACTTCAAACATGGCAAAGCCCTCCCTCAGGAGAATTCAGCTACTGGAAGAGTGGGCTGGAGTGGACAGAAAAAGAGGTTGAAGAAGAAAGATTACAGACTTAACATCCCCCCATTCCCTGCCAGGATTAGACACTTTTTTGGGCAAATCACAAATGGTATTCAAATTTAGCAGAATACTGGTTTGGCTTTTTAATTCAGGACCTATAAATCCTTGCATTGTTCCAAAGAAGCCTTCAACTTTTTGCCTGTGATCCCAGTTATTATGTTGGCACTGGGAGGGGCAGGGAAGAAAACCAAGACTTCACTTCAAATCACCTTCTGGAGACACCTTTGGAAATGTAAAATGAAAATGTCATAAAAGGTTGGCTCTATATACTACAGCATTTACTTAACATCTTTCAGTAATATTTTCCAATCACTGTTGTTTTAGCTTTTGTTTCCAGTTAATGAAGGCAGAATTAAGTGGATGTCAAGAGTAAGGAATAAATTCAAGCTGATGAAGCACTAAGTTTAAATGAGTGTCCTCTTTGAAGGAAAGACTGACAAACCAGCTATTTTAATTATACTTTTGATCATCTAAAATAAATTAATAGAAATTGGATATTTTAATTTCCAACTTCAGGAAATCTATGCTGTACCATCGTGATCTTTTACAGAGCATCAGAGAGCAGGCAGAAAGCCAAATCTGGGCAACATCAGAGTGTAACTTTCATAAATCCTTTGGCCATTAAGGCAGACGTAACTGGCAGCTACTCAAAACAATCTTCTTTCATCCCATTAACGCAGCCACCATGTCACCACAGCCACAAAACACAGCCAAGTGCTCCTAAATACAGAGAGTGCTATGGTCTAAATTAATCTATTTATCTACAGATATCAATCAAACCAGGTGTGACCTGGAGCTGCACCTACACCCAAATGCTCAGTCTCTTACTGGCAGCATAAACAAAAATGACCTGAAATGTGTTAGGGAGCTTTGCCACAAAAAATGAAGATGATGGTTAATTGGGAAGTGGACTAAAACTATTCCGTTCCCTTCATCACTTTGTCCTACAATCTCTAAAGGGTCTAGGTAGCATCCAGATACCCTTCACTCCTTATTTCCAAGTCTCCACATATCATAATAGAGCAATTCATCAGGAAAATGAATTTTTCCTGTTTTCACAGTTTTTTCATCTGTTAGATGAACATACGAGGCACCAGGTTTAGGTGACAGTGAGCAGAAAAAGCGTTGCACCTAACTGAACCTATGGAGGAGGACTGTGCAAATTCACACAGCTCACAATAACGCACTGCTTAAAGTAATACATGAGTCTGGAGGGCAAGAGCCTTACCAAAAACTGGCACTATGCCATCTGTAACAACAGAAAAATCAAGGAAAAAAGACTAAGGACAGGAATTTCTCCTCTGGAAAAGGTTGAAAAAAACCCTGCAAGAGAGATTAGGACAAATTTTGGAAAGACAGAAAGTCTTAGAGGACAAAAGAAAGCAACAGAGGAACCAGTTCATATGGACACATGCCCGTAACACTGCTGGCTTTGGGACAAAGGAGCAAGTTTACCAATGAGTAGGTAGATTTTCAAATCAAAGAGCACTGTAGGTGGGAAGGTCCCTACGGAGGTATCCACTCAAACCTGGAAGTTGGCCACAAAGCACAGCACAGCACCAGACAAGTAAATTATTCTTTGCATTGCTGCTCCCATCCAGGTACAGAGCTCAGGGCAGCTCCCTCTGCCTGCCCTGCCTTGGGCACTGCTGCATCCCACTGGGTAAGAAAGAATTCTGAAACAACCTCTGCAACAACAATCTCTGCAGCCTGCCTTGAACTGACACTGCAGGGCAAGTCTGACAGAAATTTGGGCTGTGCCAGCTGTGCTGGAGCTGCACAATTGCACTCCCCCACTTGTGTGAGCTCCTGTGGATGGTACCTCTTTCTGCCTTGTGGTTGTCTGCCATCGTTTCACTCAGTACTCCCAGGTTTCTAACATGGATTTTACAAAGTGAGACTGCCAGCAGAATATCTCAGGTGTGCTGACCACAGAGCAGGTTTGAGACAAAACAGAAATTTTGATTAAGTATCCATCTCACAGAAATACAGACAAACGTGGCGAGAAAAAACAATGTTGATTAACGTGACTTTGCTTTCTCCTTCAATGTTCAGAAAATCTACTGGAAAAAGGACAGGCCCCAAAGTTCCATGGAATCTTTTCTTCCTGGGAATATTGGTATTTTTGTATTTCATTCTAGCAGGGAGATTAATACATGGTGAAAGGTTGATAATGCTCACCTTCATCCCCCACTTTTTTCCATCACCCACCAACGTTGAAACATGATTTTCTAAAACCACAGTCTAAACTTATTGGTTTGAATATGTGTGAATTAAGGGCAAGCACAAGCCATTTCAACTCTGACTTCCTTCAGGAAGAGGTATTTTTTCCTGTTTAGCTTGTTGCTCCATTGCTATCTAACAAAAGAAACAATTACAATTTTTCTTACATTCTTACTTTTTCTTCCACATACCTTGCACAAAAATGAAAACCCAATTAAAAAGTATTAGCACTTCAGTCAATTTTTTAACAGGCCTGCACTTTGTCAAATGCTTCCATACTGTGCCTAGCACCCAAAAATTTCAATAAAGAAATTATTTTTTTCCAAGCATTGAAGAAATTAAGGAAGGAAAAAGTCTGGTTTCTTCTATAAGAAAGAAGTTCTTTTTAAAAAAAAAAAAAGAATTCTAAATCTGAATCCTGAAACCAATTATTCTGATTTTTTTCAAGAGACAACTTTTGAACCCTGCAAGTCCTACAACCTGTAATCTACTTAGGATTTAAGGAGAAAATGAAGATGACTGGTTTGGATTTTGAGTGATTTATAGCTCATTTAAAACTGGGACAGCAAACTCGTGCTACATCTGTGTGATATTTTGTATAAGGGCCAAACTATCCAGCCACATTTATGCTGTACCCTATTAAACTTAATAAATCCTGTCAGAGACAAACTTGGCCTGTGCTCACAAAGCTCCTGTTTCCCCAGCTGCATACACAAAATATTATAAATAGTGCAAATTGGGTCTTCTGAGGCCAAGGCAATGTTCAGAGAGGTCAGAAAAATTGCCATGCAGGCTAGATCCAGTGAGTTAGTCACCCCTGATTTAGGAAAAGGCAATTGAAGAAGTAGGAGAAGAAAAAGAATCTTATGAAAAGTCATGCAATAACAAAAGAATTGCCAGTGCAGTACCCCAGTACTGAGATAATCAATTATAAAAATGAAGTTTTGGGAAGGGAAGGAAGGGGAGAGAAGAAACAAACCCCCTTTTCTCAGACAAGTCTGAGAAAGCCAACTCAAAGGGAAGGTCTCCATACCAGCAACTGCAGAAGGAAAGTTCACCTGTGCTCAAATACACATTTCTTGACAGAAACAGAAATGCTAAATTCAAATGCAAATCATAGGAAACAGATTATCTGCATGTTCCCTATGGAAATACATCCTAACTAATCAGAAGAAAGGGATGATATTGCATTGGGGGCAGGACAGGGAGAGGAACAGGAACATATTGCTGTAAAACCTGCATGGGCATTTGTTTTCATCATCAATTACAGGGACAGAACACTGGAAAAGGTCTTCCTGTTGGGAAGTGTGGCAACTGCTGGCAGATCTTTGGCAATTCCACCGAGGACACCTCAGTCCCAGACTTTGTGAAGGTCTTTGCCTCCACTTCTCCATGAGGGAGATGATCTGATGATGCCTGAGGCCTGAAATCTCTTCATTCCTAGATGTGTTCATAGACAGCCCAAAGTTCATTTTTTATTCATATTCATATTTTCATTCACTTCCCTTAACCTTTACAGGAGAGCCCTTCTCTGTCCCCACCTCATCCAGTTCATTAACAATGCCTTTAAATTTTATTGCGCTTATCAAACCAAAGTCTTTTATTTTCACCGGTCACCTGCATCTTCTACCATTTGATCTCCTCTTTGTCCTGTGTGTGTGACCAGAACATCAGTATCATAACTGTCTCCTACCATTCCCTCTTTCTATTTGCCTCTGCTGTTCTCAGGTCACGTTTGGGTTTTGCAGTGCAGTCACACTGAGGACTCCCAACCCCTGGGAACACCCTCTGGGCCTTTGCACCTTACAGAAGAACCAGGACCACGGAAGAGACAAGCTTGTGAGGGACCTCAAAAGAGCATCTGTTTTTCATGGGATGCAAATGAATTCCTTGAGTACTTTAACTACCAAGCAGTCTAAAACTGAAATGTCTCTTTATTACTTCTTCTACTGCTCTTCCTCTTTTTTATTATTGTTTGTTATTTTGCCATTCTGTAGTTTTTGCAGAATCCTCCTGTAACATCTCCAATTTTTGCAAAGTGCTTTGAAATAAATATGAACATCATAACTGGTTCATACTATGGATCTGACCAGTGCTAGATGAATCACACTTTCCTACCCAAACTAACAATTCCTTTACAATTTTTTTGTTGAAAATAACTAATTATTCGCTCAAAATTATGTATGATGTTTAAAGATTAATTTGGCTATTAGTAGAAAAAGGCAAGACTTAAAAAAACTAAAAGTGCATTTAAAAACTGTCAGATAAGAGACAAAATAAAAACAATTGCCCTGACAACAAAGGGTGATTTTCATGTTTTAGTCAATACAATTTGACTTGAAGGTATCTCAGAAATATCCAGCTGGCCGTAGATGTAACATGAAGACCAAGGGCAACTGCTGTGAAATTTTATTTTCTCTTGACAGCAGGCAAAGCCTTAATCATAGCAGCTTTGTCTTTAAAACATAAACTGTAACAGCAATGTATGGAAAAAATCATTAATCTCCCATACAGACAACATGCCCTGTCATAAACAGACACACAAATTAAACACTGACTTGGCAGCTATGAGAAATAACAATCATCATTTACTCACACATAGACAATAAATTTATTGGGGTAACTTTTGGTTCAAAATGGGACAGAATTTTTAATTCTCGTTCCTGTTGAAACAGGATCTACTTCAATGTGTTTTCAAAATGTGCATTGTTAACTAATACTGCAGAAATTGCAGTGTACCACTGCACAGACTTCACAGCTCAATTAATCAACACATTTACATGAAATAATTAAGCAGCAGAAATGGCCCTCATAATTAGTATGCACACAAAGGACTTTTAAAAAATTTATTCGTTTCCATGGATGAAAGAAACACCATACTACGTGATGAGAGGTATAAGAGTGAAAATAATAATTTGTTTCTTTAATTATTCTTGTCTCATTAGAATGTAACAGAAAAAAATCAAACCAGGTGAAGTCAATACACACAAAAGTTCACTAAGCAAAACTGAGCAAAATACCTATAATTCTGCTGACTATAAAAAAAAGCAGCAAAACTTACTGTAGAGGATATGTGTAAGCAAGCTTGCTCATTTAACCCTGCAACCCTGATAAAAGGCAGGGTAAAACTGCTGACCCAGAAAGGAAGCCTGAACTTGAATGTTGACTTTGCTACTGCATTATTTCTTCAGCGTATTTTTAATTAGGCAACTCGCAATTAAAGAAATTAAAAGGCCAAAATTCCACCAGGTTCTTTCACATCAGCATCCCCTGGGTCACCAGCACTTGTCAGAACTTGTAAATTTTGCACAAAAGTCTCTCCCATTTGAATTACCAACAAAACTATTTCCTCATTTACCATGTCCTGTTTGCTCGTCATTTCTTAACTTCTCACACCAGTCCTATCCTGAGCAATCCAAGCTTTAATCCCCATGGTCCTCAGGCCGAGGCCAGAACAGCCTGAAAAGTCCAATGTGTAGAGGTAGAGACCCCAACTGTGGAGTGTCACACACGTGGAAGGCTTCACCAGCTCAGCTGTGCTGTCCCACACGGACAGACGAGAGGATTGATCTACTCAGACCATCCCCAGGATCAATCCTCCCCCGCTCCCGAGTGCCAGACACACCGTGCACAGAATGGGAATGGAAAGGCAAGGCAGGGTGTGTTGTACAAAATGAGATATCCTGGGGCACATAATGAGATAACATCTATTACCATAAATTATGAAGTGATTTACGCATAAACGGAGGCTGTCACGAAATTTAATTTTAGTGGTTTGGTAATCAAGTAAGAAACACAATAATTACCATACCTACAGTTTTTCCATAAATTCAGATCACTGCTAGTGGCAACACTTTTTGTTCACTGACATTAATACAATTCCCCTCCAAGAGCTGTCTGCTATATTTTTCCATGTCAGAACAACCTGTTGATTACCTCGTTGCTGGGATAAACAAGCTCAGATTTCCCACTGATTACACTCAAAACACTTCCACTTTTCTCACTGAAAAACCCCTTTAACAGTGCAGCTGACTGCTTCAAAAAACAGCTTTTTTCTTCTTCAAGAAACTGGAGACTCAGCTAGTCCAGAAAAATCTCTGAAGGCTGAACTTTCCAATAGCAGACATGAGAGAATTTGCTTCCCTCATCAACACATGTCCTATGTTCAACTGGAGAGATGAACAAAACATGTTGATACCACAGTGTGATATAACAACATATTTTAAATTAACTGAAGACATTGCCAACACCTCAGCATCACTCAGTGCAGCCAGAACTTCTGTAGAGCAACTTGGCTGACATCTTTTCATGAGGACACCAGTACTCCAGTGCATTTCCCTGTGGATATTAAAGTTTAAAAAAACTCCTGCAGACGTAAAGCAGCAAAAATTAATTTTATTTGGAATCTAACTTTGCAATGAACCCTAAAATTATTTTAGGGAGTTCAACAAATGACCCTCCAAAACTCCTGTTCCTCTCTTTTCTTCAACCAACTTCACAGGAGAGGGAGGACAAATCTCCTGTCTTTTCCTTCTCTGCTCCAAAGGAGTCTTGATTCTCTTCCCTCCCCACCATAATCTCATGGGAACAAAAGACCTCAAAGTATAACTTGTCACTAATTGTCCCACAGTGGGATACAAAGGAACATTTCAAGTCATGTGGAAACCAGAGATGGGAATATGAAGTCTCTAATTAATATCTTGGGATATAGGGGGAAAAAAAGGCTGATCCTTTCATTTGTTTGTCTGCAAAACAAGCAATGATGAAAGACAGAAAGATGAGTGAACAAAATAATCACTGAGCCCAAATGATCATTTCTGACTATAAAATGGCAGGGAGCAAAATGCTTCTCTACCCTAAAATAGAGGGAAAAGAGTGTCACTTCTCAGAAACACTGCTTATATATATCTCCAAGAAGAGTTACAATGCACACAGTAAATAATCCCAAGTATTGGTTTTAAAAGTACAGCAAATTGTAAGTTTAAGCTTTTCTGAAAGCTGAATCTTCACTAGTCAGCAGATAATTTTCATTAGTCAGCAGAATAATCTTACTGTAGAAAAAGGCATCTGTTTTCCAGACAGTCTTTTAATGGCCTAAAGGATGTCACTTTTCCTAGGTAGTATAATACCAGTTTTTCCTGCCATATGCAGTGTTATTGTAGCAGCTATTATTGCCCTATCTCTAAGTTAATTGAAGCAAACCACCCTTCAGACCTTAAAATAAAAATACTGCATAGTACTCTACACATTTGATCCATTTTACATGAATACAAATAAGCCAGAGAACGGAATGAGGGGTTGGAATGTACCAAATAATATGGGTACTACAAAATGGATCCCAGGGATTTCCCTCCAAGGACTCTGAAAGATTCAGCAGTGCCAGCACTGATCTGCTGACAATCCCCGACGGTTTCTGGCATTTCTGCTTCCATCTCCTCCACCCTTCCCTTTGCCAGCAGCATGATCAATTTTATACCTTTGTTATAAATCAAATATATTACAGAGAGTGTTCTAAGTGCAGCACCCAGGAACTTCCATCACCATTCCTCATTTTCCATGGGAGCAATGCAAGAATCCCCTGAAAATGTCCTCCCAGGCACAGGAGGGAAAAACTTACATTCTACAGCAACCACTCTGTAATATAGAAAAGAGAAGCAACACATCAAAACTTCCAAGTTATTTTACTTTCTAAACATCCAAAGTGGGAAGCAAAGAGGCCAGAGAAGGCAGGATGCAGCATTATCCTTCTTTGTAGGTCTGGAGGCAGAGAATATGAGAACACTTACAGTCCCCAGAAATAACAACGGGACCAAGAAAACAATTTCCTGCTACCTCCACTCTGTCAGGATGGGAGATTTCAAAGTGATGGTGATGAATGGAGAGAGAGTAAATTACAAAAGGAAAAGAAAGTGACCAAAGCTGGCAAAAAGTGATAATTTAAATAAAAGTAGAATGAGGCAAACATTAAGAATGAGGGCAGCATCAAAAAGGTACAGGGAAGGGGAAAGAAATCCTGAACTTGATTGAAAAGCCTCTCTTTAAATATTAATAAGATTTTAATAACAATCAATGTCCAAAGAAAAAAAAAATCATAAAAGGAGAAATCTAAAAGAGGGATGTGTTGAAAAGCTTTGTATATTTGGGTTGAAAACCTTGGCTCAAAAGCAGATTCCAGGGAATGCCTGTCCTGTGTTAAAAAGCAAAGATCTGGAACCATTGCTTAAAAAGGGAAAAGATTTCTCCTTCTTTTTTTTTCTTTTTTTTTTCCCCCACAAAGAGCAACAAAAACCCTTTTCTAGGAGCAGGAAGGTGATTTTAAAGCACAGTGCATGTTTCACCTGCTTTTCTGTAGTAGATCCATCAGAAAAAAAATTCAAACTCAGAGCAACATAGGAGCCTATACACAGTTTGACAACTAAAAGCACTTACCATTCAAGAAATAGGTAATAAATGAGTTTAGAACTGATAAAAAACTCAGTGCAATTTCTAAACACCAGGAAAAAGATATTTTGCCATAAGAATAAAAATCACTATTCTTAAAAGGTTTAAATACCTCCAACACATGTACAATCTCCCTTGATAAATGACTGTTTCAAAAGACTTATTGAAAGGGTTTATATCCATTACAAGGTAATGATTTAAGGATATTTAAATTTAAAATATTAAATCCATAGGAAAATGAAATTCAATCAAAGGGATGCAAAGAAATTTTATAACCTTATTTGTAGCTTAATTTCTATCTGTTATATATTGTCCCAAAAACTGGGACTGAAAAATTTCAAGGGGTTTGAAAACTACAAAGCAATGCAAAAAAACCAAGAGGCATACAAATAAAATTATAAAACAATATGAATAAGAACAAGAACATTTTGGTGACTATTTAGGCTGCTTTTCTAAAAAGAAAAAAGCCTTTATTTTTCCCAAATAAAAGGAACGAGCACTGTATGTTACTGATGTTTTTGTCCCTTTCTTGGTAAAGTAAAATTCAACCTGAGTTTGAGTCAATGTATTTCCACTTGGCTGTGCTTTGGGAGTCACCAAGGCAAAAAGCATTCCAAATTTACTGCTATTTTACCTATTCTGTAATTGTTTTTGACAGCTGCATTCCTTGCAATTAACATGGTTTGACTTTGAACTTAATACTCATCCAGGGGTTTGCAGACGTGAAAACATCTCTCTCTGACCAAGTTTCTCACTTGCAGGACTTAAAAGAGAGCAGCACAACTCTCCCGAAGAAGAGAGCGGTGCAGGGAGCCTCCGACCCAAAAGTAAGATTCCCTTTTTCACATGATCACCTTTTCTAGGATAAAATTGGAATCCAGGTGCAATGATCATCCAAAGAAGATGAACCAAGCAACCCCAGGCTACAGCAGGAACCCAAGGCAGGTATGTAATGGCAAATAATGGTTAATAATGAGCTGTACATCACTCCAGTAGGGTTGTAAGAATCAATACTCACAACAGCCTACTTGATCTGAAATACATTTTCCCACAGAGATTGGAATTGCTTTTTCTTCAGTTCTATTTTTCTTGCCTGCAGTTTTCTTTGTAGGAAAAGTGAGGAAATGGCTGGGGAACCACGTAAAGAAAATTTAGAACTGGGAAAGGATAACAAACTACTGAGATCAGGTTTTAACACCAGGATTAAATTCAGAGCACATGGAAATTACATTCAAACACTCTACAAAAGTTAAATGAGCTGTACACCTCAATACCAACTGCTTTGTATTTCATTATTTTCAGGACTACTCGTGCAGAGCCAAAATAAATTTACTTGAGATATTGCTAAAACTTTGTGATGCATCTTCAAGAAAGCAAAACTTTTATTATTCTTTGACGTGTGCACAATGTTTAAAAAGAACACCAGGCCCCCAAATGTTATCAACTGTGTATACACAAATAACAGGGTCAAATCCAGGCCCTTTTAACAGTGACAGCACTCACCGCTGACACTCCCCAGCGTGCAGAATTAAATCTTCATTGTTCCTGGCACTGATGGTCAACTCATGCTCTGTGGAATTGAAGACATCAAGAAGGAGGTGACACTGCCGGGTGCTGTTCAGATGGAGGGGAAAAAGCACAATTTCAATGCTGATATTATTGTACGTCTATCAAAATTAATATTTATACATGGATATAAATATATATGCAAAAGATACGCACATTCACATACATGTTTTATTTCCTACTCCAGTTGTAAGAATATCCTTATCTGTTACTAAAACAACCCTTCATAATAATTGGAATTTATTTTTTTTTCAACTAAAACTAAACAGAAGGGTACATCCTGAAGAGAAGTTCCGTGACAATTCTGACCTGCACAGTATCAAGCCCCACAGCATTTGATCACCTGTCTACATTCTCACTTTGCAGCTTTCACTTCTTCTTTGCAGCACATTCACTTCTGTGGAAAAAGCCACAGATTTTTTTCAGTTCTTTGAGCCTTCACATAAAAAAAAAAAGAGTTGTATTATTTGAAATTACCTTGACATTACCTCTTTAAGAAAAAAATTCACAAGCAAAAATTTAAATTGGTTTGAATTTATTGTCAAGGAGCAATTCCTTTTCCATGGCTTGTCTACAGACCAAAACAAGCTGTCAATTAGAGCACTTAACCTCGAGAACTTCTCTGAGAGGGAGAACTCTCTTCTCTCTGTAAGACAGGCAAACACAGGCACTTCTCACAGAAAAACTTAGTATTTGCCAGCTAGTATCCTTCAAATACAAATTTCCCCAGAAGCATTTGATAGAAATACACCAACTACATTTCTGGTAACCGCAGAAAATAATGCAGACAAAGTTACAGAATAGAAACCTTACTGCAAAAGTCCATTCTAATAAACTTTTTAATTATAATGAACATTATTTTATAATGTTCACCAGTCTTATTAATTAATTTAATATTATTAAATTAATAATTTACTAATTTAGTTACTATTTAATACAATTACATGTTAATGTTGTCAATGAATATTGTATTCTAATTAATATTCTGGAAAATTTTATTCTAATTTAAAACCTTTTCTTCCTTGTGAGATTAAGCAGAAATAGCAGCATTGGTGATAAAAATATAATACACATGCAAATTTATTGGAACCAAGTACCAAAATACCAAATACAATCAGACAGCTGCAATAACACTTTACCAATCTATCTGAAATTCAAAACTTCCCAAGAAGCTACTGAACAACCCAGAAATATCCCCAAAAAGGGAAGAAAGAGGAATACTGGTGAGGTGCTGAGTTGTCAGAGCCATCCTTCGATGTGCAAGTTCAACCTACAGTTGTGTCTTGGGCAACCAAGAATATTTATTTAAATATTTCTATTTATTGCACAGTAATTTACGAATGAACTGAAATGCCATTCCAAAAATTAACTAAGCTCAGAGGTGTAGGAGTTTAAGACCTGTTCCACTTTGGAAATAGGTTTTCTGGTCCATAATACAGTTCTCTCCTGAAAATCAGAGATGTCCCTTCCAGAGCACACACAGGAGGAAATGTTTTGCCAACCCTTGAGTTGGGAACACTCCCAGGACGAGCCCAGGACGTTTAGGTCACCAAGTGACAATAATGTCACCTGCAGCCAGGCACTGTGAGACAAACAAGCACTGCTGGGGTCAGCACCACATCTCTTAGCAAAAATAAAAAGCAGAAGTGGGGGTGGAGGCTTTTTTAATATATATTTTAAGAGATTTCTCTCTCTGCGTAAAACCCCAATGACTACGGAATATAGAGGGGGATGCAGGAAGGCAGCTGAGTGCCTGAAGCAAACATGTCAAAACTCAAGAATTTACAACAAATAAGGAGCCATGGCTCTTGTTAGAAATTTCCTTCCTTAGAACTCACAAGAAAGAAATAACTGGAAGGGCAGGACTTGAATCAGTTACCAGAAAGGAATGGAAAAGAAAAGAGGGAAAAGCTTTTATCAGCTTCTATCTCATCACAGGAGACTGGGAGAGACCTGTGAAGCCTCAGACAATCTCTGCATCTCCAGTAGCCACAACATGATGATCTGGAAGAGAAACTTCCAGTGCAGATGAAGTTTAAAAAACTTAATATGGAAGGAATTTGTTCATTCTGCCACAGTAAACCCAAACAAAAAACATTCAAGCCTCCTGCAATATCTTCTGGCAGCAGAGCCAAAGTTTTGCAAATAAAACAATTCCTGCCACAAAGCACCCACAGAAGCAGCTGCCCTTCAGGACTAAACAAGAACAATAATATTAAAGATTCCCAAATATGAATTCTTGAAAATTATTCATCATCATGACATTTATTTCCTCCTCTTCCGGCACTACATAAAATAGACATGTAGGAGAAATAATTCTTTCCCTGTCAATTTTCAGCTAATTGTCCAGGGAAATCTTCAAGTTAAAAAAAAACATATAAAACTCGAAGTTACAAATTTATTACAGTACCTTGAAAACTTAGAAGAATCAGATATTAGTGTAAAAACATTGACAGTAACATGAAGACTAGAAAAAGATAGCACTAGATCTTCAGAGTAAATACAGGACAGTATCAAAGAGACTATTACAGCAACAAAAACCAAACACAAATAAAGGTTACAAAAATATTTTAATTTAAACAGCAAGCTTCAAACAGAAGCTGTATCCAGGTAAGGCAACCAAGAAAGCATAAGCTCTGGAAAATCAGTCATACTGTCAAAACAAAGTTAAAAAAAAATAAAAAGAAACACTCAAATTGTTAAAGAAGAATTTGCTGAAAATCTGAGAACCAGCAGGATTTTTTTGTTTTAACATGCTGCAATCAGTAGGACTGTGTAGAACTCATGATGCTGAGTTCCAGGAAAAAAAAGAATTAACAAGAAAGCCAAATAATTAATATAAATTTTCCCTCCAGCAGAACATACATCAGGCCATCCTTCACAAGACAGAAATTAAAGAACCTATTTCAGTGTCAGTAAAGGAGATTTGAGAGGCAAATCATTTTCATGTAAGTGTGATAAAGGAACTCCAGTGAGATTTTGCTGAACTCCTATATTTAAGTGCAGTCAGAAATGTGTTGCTTAAACCAAGCTCTTTACCAGAAAATTTCAAACTTTAAATTGTTTTAAGGATTTTAAGGCAATTGACCAAATCTTAGACTACGAGTGATGACCTCAGCACTATGTAAATCAGGTTTTTTTAAAGTCTGCCAGCTTAAAAAAAAAAATTAAACCACTCAAAATAATAAATGGATCTGCAGTTGATTAAATTATATACCGTAATGGCCTACTGACATGTTTGGCAGAGAAAAACCAGTCGTAAGCCACAGATTTATCAAACTGGGAAAGACTTGCCCGCATATACACAATTTCTTCTCCCTGTCCCAAACTATCCACCACCATGTCATAGCTTACACTAAATGTTTATTTGAGGAGGGTAGATTTTGACTCCTCTAAGTTTAGCCAAGTAGGTGTTAGCTACCATTCGTCCCAGAGAAGGCAGAGAACACCACCTCCCACATTTCACACATTGTGAAGGGCCACCAGAGGCTTCCCAGTCGTTTTTAGGGGTCATTTCACTGTTACCAGCTCCTTTTGAGGGTTTGGATTGAACACACCCAGAATAAATCAGTTTATGCTTGGGTGGGGTGAGTTTGTGGTTTAGTATCAAACACACAACGTGAAACCATCATCAGCTGTGCTGGACCATGTACAGACACCAGGATACTGAACAAAAGCTCTTGAAAGAGTTTGACTCTTCTTCCCATCCAATGGGAAGGAAATAAGTCTGGGTTCAACAAATTAAGCCTACTGAAAATCACAGCACCCAAACGTTTTTCCATTTTGATAATCTTCCTTATTCGTTCACGATGCTTGCTTTTGAAAAATCTTCCATTAATGTCATGTTCGAGATTTCCTTTTACAAGTGACACAAAACTGCAGAAGGTTGTACAGGTAAAAACTAGAATTACAAGGAAACATCTTCAGTAAATTGATTTATCATCTGAATATCTCAGAATAACAAGCAAATTTAAGTCAATACTGATATCAAACAAAAAAAAATTAAGAAATCTTTTTTTTAATTGAAAATTGAGTTAATTCAACAGTGTCTTAGAGATTTAGTGTATAAATGAATTTCTCTTATCATCTACTGCAGAACTGAGAATACAGCACAAGCAAAAGTCAGCAGCACAATGAATCATGCTGTATTTTTAAAATCTTACAATGCCAGTTAAGGTTCCAAAAACAGTCACAAAACTGGGGCCATGGGAACTTCAGGCAAGTGACAATGACACTGTGATCTAGAAATCTCTTTCAGGAGGATTATGATTACTTTAAATGACAGCAGAGGATATTCTTCAGTAACACTGAACACAGAATTAAACCCCAAATGCAGCTGCAATGATGGCTCACTTCAGTGAACAATCTCTCTGCAGTTCAGTCTCTAGCTTAGTTTTAAAGTCACTTTAAACAAGAAACTCTCAGGGGGGTTGGCAAGTTTTCTGCATCCTGAATCATCTCACTTTCCCATCAACTGAAATCATGGAGTATTTTCATATCCACGGGTTTTTTGGGTTTTTTTCCTTCTCTTCTGTTTTCTTTGAACAGCCATCGTTACTCAGAGCGGGACACAGACAGGAGAGAAGCTTCGGCTCTGATGACAGGGCTGTGACAGATGACAACCCTGTCCTCCAAAATCCACTGACCTACACAAAGAGCAACACAGCAGAACAACGATCTACAGCACCTTTGTTGGTGCTGTTGTGTCTTCAATAGGGTCTTCTTTAACTTAATTTTTAATAAATTATCTAAAAATGGATTTCTCAAGACTAACTTCAGATGATTAAGTCAGTTTATCCATCTTACTGGCAAAAGGTCTTTTCACACATTCCAAGAAGCGTCCTCATCTGACTTCTCCCAGTTGTAAACCTTTTCACCTATGCTAAATATTCCCAGCACATCTATAAATATTTGCAGATTTATGTTCTCACATCTTCATATGTCAAACCATACATATTTAACATTTTGATCTCAAAAATCAGTTCTCTCAATCTGCAAGCTACTTTTTGCTGCTCTTTCATGAACTCACTGCAATGTTACACCATTAGCAGAAGTTAAATAGCTCTGATTACCAAGATAATTTAACTATTGGGTGTAACCTCCCACGTGTCATGAGTTACCACTCAGTAGAATCTATATTGAGCTCAATAGTGTATAAATAAGGAATATATTTTAGAATTACATCCAGTCCTGAGAACATTAATATAAATCCATTGCTTGACAGATTTTCCTAATGATTTGTCAGTTTAATTGCACCAAATGAGAGCTCTATTTGCTTTATTTAGTTGAATTTGCCTGCTTCTCATTTTGACTGACTTTTAGTATTAATATTTTTCATTAACAAAACAGTGAATTTAATACTGATTATTCTCTCCATGTAAAAACAGCAGATCACTTTAAACAGGTCATATCTTAGTCTTCCTCCAAACTAAACATCTTGCTCTTCAAGTACGCAAACAGAAGAGGTTTTTCTGCACCCTTCAAAGCTCTATGGCATTTTGAACACCAAAATACTGAGAAAGAGAAGACTATAAACAGCTGCCTATCAGTAGGTGGCTGATTCTCATTCTGAATGTAGCAAATGTGAAAATTTGATTTAAAAATCTGGCTATATAAAACCAAGAAGGGTTTCAGAAAATGCCACATAACTTTTTATCACGTAACAAAAAGGTCTGTTAGAGCACAGCTGAAGAAACAATTCTGTTTACTCTTTCCCTTGTAAAATTTGTAAATATACAATAATCAGGATTTCTGATGCAAACCTGCTGTGTTGCCATTTATTGTAGCGAAAATAGGGGCAACCTTGGAAACTGGAATGGAAATTCTAAAAATTATGTCTGATTTCATTAAACCTCAAAGTTCCACCCACCCAACTGCGGATCTCCTGAGAACCCTCACCACAACCAACATTGCTCTGTCTGCAAACCCTCAGTGAAACCAAGTTGGAAAAACTGCATCCTAACTTTAAATACAAAAGAATGAGAAATTTCAGACTGGGGAGCACACTGCAGGCTCTGCTATGAACTGATGCCTTCTTGACAAAACCAAATAATTTCATTTAATGATCTACATTAATGACACGAAGGAAAATTACCTTGAACCTATGGATAGATGAACTGGCACTTTGCATTTAACAGTGTCAGACCTGCTACAATTCCTTTTTTTTCCTCTGACTCAAATACAAGAACAGAGTCTAAGGCTCAGCACTTGCCAGAAGAGATCTGCAGCTGATGTCTCAGCAGCTAAATGGTGATTTCAAGACAGAAACTATTCTGCCCCACAAAAAAATTTAAAGATTAAAAAATTACCTTATCATCTTGAACTTGTAGAATTTACGGGTAAGAATATTATTACATATCTGGATTCCCAACTTTGCTTAAAAGTGAAGGCACCATCCCTGAGGATTAACTTCAACTACAAATTCAGACTGCCTCACCACATTTTTAATAAACAAAATCAACATTTTCTGGCCTTTGTAGGCTCTTATTTAAGACACTTTTGTACTGATGGCACAGTGGCAGGGGACACAAGATGACCAGCAGGCCCCTCACAGTGTGCAGAGCATACCTTACTTGAATTCTTGTCAGACATCCAGCATTTTTTCTGGCATTTTTTCTGGCATTTTTTCATGCTCTTTTATAGAGGTAATAAGGAAGGACATTCAGTGCCCACGAAAAGTGGCAGATATGCACCTCTGAGAGAAACAACAGGTATAAAGAAGATTGTTCAACACAACCTAGGTAAGTTCCAACAGCAGACTTGCTTAGAGCTAACAGGGTACCAAAATGAGGAGGAGAATCACACAAAACCACCAACAGAATGTATCCTTACACTGAACCATTTGCATCCCATCCCCACTGGCAGTCTAGGATCAGATCATGGGATCCCCACTGGCAGGCTGGAACCTACCTGCTGGTGACAGCACCGCTGGGAGGCCTGGAAGCACAGCAGTGTTTTGGGGCTAAGCCCTGGTAAGGAATCAATTAATGTGGTACGGCCAATTACAGGAGTAATTGTAAATTAGTACAATTAGTAATTAGTAATTAGTAAATTAGTACAATTTTACTATACAGATGTATCTGCATTGTGGATAAATAAGTGGTTAAACAAGTAGATTCCTGAAGCCCTTCAAGACTTCATTGAGCTGCAGGACAGAGTGGGAGAACTTTCAACATTAACTCCTTATCTCCTATACCCCATTCCAGGGCTGCTTCAAACTCCTGCGTTTTTGATGCCGCCTGGGACAATCCCCTCCCTGCACACACAAACAAGCGGAGCCAAGGATCACGGGTAACATGAGCAGAGGGAATATTTCCCAGCACAAAGCTGCTCTGCCAGCCCCTTTGGATCCAGGCAGCAGAGGGTGATACACAGTGAAGGAGCTTGGAGCAGATGAGGCCCTTCACTGACAGAATATCACAGGTCCCAACAGCAGGGCTGAGATCTGAACCAGAATTTGGTGTGGGGAGAGCTGAAATCTGAATCAGAATCAGGCCACAGATCAGGCACTGCAGCATGGTAAGGGCTGCATCCAACCAATCTCAACAGCCCCACAGACCAGAACAGACAAAGGTTAAAAGGATCTGTTGTCGTGATTAAACTTAACTGAAGATCTATTGGACATGTGGTTAATGAAACTTCTCCCCATGAGGCAGGAGCTTGTGCCTGAGTTGAAGATATAATTTTGCTTAGATATTTAAAAAAACAGAACCCAAGCCCAAATCCCCAGTTGTGTCAGTGATATTTCCCATGCATTTTTGCTCAAGCAGCTAAAGAGAAGAAATACCAATTAAGTTTGGAAGACTTTTACATAAACCACAATCTTTATGTTACAATGGGGGGGTGAAGTGTTTTCATTAAAATTTTTCCAGAGGTTTTTTTTCACTAAAGGCCTAAGGGAAGAATCAATGCTCAAAGTTTTTTTAGTTTGCTTTGACTTTTTAAGCCCAGGAGTTTGTAAGCTAATGTTTCTTACTTTTGTGGAGGCAAAAACGTAAAATAAAAACAATAAAAAGAAAAGGAAAAAAATTAATCCAGATAATGAAAGCAATGATAACTTCCATTCTAAAATGACAGCTAAGAAGGTAAATTATAAAATACAATTTCTTGTAATGACTGAACAAAAATAGCTCAGCACCTCAGACAGTACTTAAACAATGAAGTCTCAGTTGTAAACCAAAAGGAAATCAGATTTGAGTTTTTACCAGAGCAAACAAAAGTAAAAAAAAACCAAAACCTTATAATTTGCTGTCATTGTGTCTCAGATATTGGCAGAGATGATCAACAGTAAAAAAACAAACTTTGTTTCCTCTAACGATGAACAGTTATCCTTAGCAGATTGGGATACACAGTTCTGCCATTTGTCACTAAAAGATAATATCAAATGCTGTGACTTCTCCTTCCAACGGAGAATCTGCACAGGGATGCACAAGAGTAAAGGAACAGTGTTACAGATCACTACAGCCAATGGCACGGAACGAGCAGGAAGAGATAAGAACACCAAAATGCATGCATGACTTAGCAAACAGTGTATACCTAAAGTAACAACAAAAAAGCTCCTTTTGACAGGTCTGGCAAGAAAACATTTCTGAGAGAAATGTAAATATTACGGTCTTTTTCTCCAACTCAGTAAAGCTTTTAGGCACCCTTAAAAGCAGCCACATCTTTAACCACATCTCCAATCAGCAAACCACTGAAAGTTTCCACTGACTTAACTGCTGATCAGAGTGATGAACAGGCAAAGGATGAAGCAAACACACACAATGTGAGCTGAAGCACTTGGCTGAATTGGAGCCACTAAATATAGCACCAGCTGCCACACGGCATGGGAAACTGTGCCCTGCTGAACACACAAGCTCTGCCTTTGAATTAGCACCTCCATCTATTTTTAAAGATTTCAGGATTAAATACTTGCCCCACACCATGAACTCCTGAGAACAGATTGACAAGGCAGGGGTAGGATAACCTTGTCCTACACAAAACACAGCTGGGGAAGCCAAGCACAAAAGGCCAACATCCCAACAAGGGAGAGTCAAAAAAAAGCATCAGGTTGCAATTGAAACATTTATGGAAGGTTTGCAGCTTCACACCCAATCCACCCTGTAACTGTAAGGAATTGCACTGAACCACAGAGCAGTCTGTCTATTAAAAATACACATTTTGAGAGTATGGAGAGCTTTTTTGACACTGAACGGAGGGGACTATGCATTCAAATAAATAAATGAAACCCGGTTATTTTAACCTGTATGATGATTCTTCTTGAACACTATTTTAAATTGATGCTGTGGTACTTCCAGGTTGTTCAAGAGAGATCACTTATTCAATCTTGAAAACCTCACAAAGGCTGAAGAATGTGCCATTGCAGGTATGAGACTCTGGACATCATAAAAAAGGGGCCCAGAATTTTGCAAGCAGTTGTTCCAGATGCCATGTTCTGACTTTGCCAAGCAGCATTAAATTTGCTTTACTTGAGCAGTTCCTAAAATAAGAAAACCATGCCTATTATGTTACACTTTCAAGCAGCAAAATGCTCAAGACGCTTACTAATAGAGCCATATGGTTTTACAAGAGCAGGACACAAATGACTCATTAAAAATAATCGTTTGTCTCATTTTTGAACATTTTCTTAAAAAACTATTGCAGCGTTTCATTATCTCTGCCTAACCTAGAATTCCCTTGCTATTTGCAAAGGTCATTATTTGCTGTATTACCTGTGGTGAAAAACAGAATCTCATCCTTCCTGGCAGTGTCATGATTACAAACTCCACTCCCTTGTCGGTCATCTTTCCTTCAGCAACACCAGCAGTTTCTTTAAATGTATGTTTTAACAGAAGTCCCATCTTATCACTCTTCGTGCTCCACACTCTCCAACTTTTCTTCATGCTGAAGCCTAAAACTTTCCTTGAGGCTTTAATTCTTCTGCTCACAGCCCTGTTTTTCAGGCTATGTTGCTGCCATAGGCTGTCCATCCATCCCTGGACATTTCTACCATGGTATGATACTGGTCACTGAATTCTCTCCTTTGAAAATTAAATATTCACACCCAGTATCTCCTAGACTGGCATTTCCTTCTTGCCCATCTTCAGATTTCTGAAGTCTGTCAGGAAAGGGTCCCAGGCCCAATAGGAATCTCTTGAATAATTAAATTCCCTCTCAACTATTATTATTATTAGTGTTGCAATACATAACTGCACTGAAATAATCTCAGAATTTAAATCAAACCAAATTGTTGCTCCCGCTGTACACAGAGGGTTTTTTTACAACAATCCTACTAATTATTAAAACTGATTGCACCCAGTGGCTGATGAATTCTATTCAAATTTTATGATCACATTTGACCACCATCAAGTGATGCCTTGTTTTTTAATATTCACTATGGTTTACAATTATTTAATATTCACTGTGGTTTACAATTCACTATGGTTTTTAATATTCTCTGTGGTTTACAAGAGAAAACAAGCACCAAAGGAGAGTCTGGACACAATTTACTCGTCACATCATTCACACCTGCATTTTGGGTAAGATTCTGTTATACAAACACCACACTCTGTAATGCACAACACACCACAACTGCTAAGACATACAGAAAAAATGTCATCAAACTGTACAATAAACATGAGATATCCTGTCCCTGCTAAAATCAATCATCATGAGAAAATGTCTGAACCTCAGAAGCTGTTGAATGAACATGAATTGCTTCAGTAAACTCCTGAATGAGGAATTTTGAAAATTTGTTCACGTAATTCTTTATCTGCATGTTGCTGATGATATTGAAAATGTTTCCAATATGGTCTTTGAGTTATATTCACCAGAACAGAGACAATGAGTGAGATTTCAAGAGTCAAGGCAAGGCTCACCTTGTTGCTGGCAGGGTACTGATGCGAGTGAAGAAAACAGAGGGCTCCACCTCCACGTGGAGGCCCAGGGCAAGGTTCCTGTAATATCCTTCAGCATGTCCTGGTCCACCAGAGTACTTGAAATTCAAAATGGCTTCCAGTGTCTAGAGAAATAAAAGTCAATACCTTGTTAGCTGTTTTTCACTACTGTGCATTTCACAAGTTCAATTAAATTAGACCACTGAAGTGATTTGCAAATTTGCTTTCCTAACCCATCCTTTCCGTTATCTCAGGGAAAAAGGCAATCTAACAAATAACTGCAGCTTAGGCAAACAGTTGCCTAATCCTTTTAAAAACTAAAGAGTGCAGCACAAAGTCAGCTGGACTTCCCTTTACATAATTCCTCTCCATACCACATTCAACTTTGAAAAAATGAGGATCTTATTTTTGCTTAAAAGACTTTAGGGTCTATGAAATGTTGCACTCCTTCATACTGTTGAAAAATATTCACCACTTCATGATACGTAAAATCAAATGGAAAAGCTTCAAAGTTTGGGGGCAGATAAAGATTATACAAAACTGAAAGAATCTGGTCTCTCAACAAGTCACTGCAAACTTACTTCATCTCCATGAACTAACAGATTAAAACAACACCTAACTGCATACACCTTGTCTTTCTTTGTTCATTTTATAGGAAATGGCTGGTTAGTAAATATTAAAAATGAGGGTGATTCTCTAGCATGAGTCTTATGCACTCATTGCTCTCAGCAGCCCTGAGCCTTTACTTCTGTGAGGAAATCTGGGGCTTTGTGTCTTTTCCCTCAATGAACAGCATGGGAGAAGCTTCCGAGCAGTCCCCATGTCATCATCGGTGTTCAAGCTCAGAACAACCCTTTGATTGATCCAAAGAGATTATTCACCACCTCTTCTTTCCTTATGTTCCTGAAATATGATTTGCTGGAAGCAAGGTGAGAATCTGGGAAGTGTCACTGGATTTTATTTTTTTTCTCAGTTTTTATTCTGGTCTTGGGCAGCTGCTACGGGCACATCTCAGAGCAAGGCAGAGGTAGTGCCAGCCCTCCACCCTGACACGGACATCACATATTATGCTGAAGCCCATAGCTGGAAGGAGAGACACTTCTTAAAAGGGTTCAGAAACAACACCAATTTCATTATTGTTTGGCTTTTGGCTCATTCTTTATAGAAAAAGGCAAAAAATGCCAAACCTCAAGTCAACAACTTACCCAGGAAAGCAAATCTATTTATCAGACACCATCAACCCTCAGGTAAAAGCACTCTGCCTCTCAACTGAAGATTTACAAAACAATTTATGAGACCTGTTAGTTTTTTTCATAAACTCTAAGGAACAATCTAAGGATTTTACAAAAAAAAAAACCTTTTCTGTTTGATACCATTCTGTTTATAAGTCTGGCCAAAGGAAAAGAAACAGAGACAAAACCACTTTCTTAAAATAA
The DNA here is from genome assembly GCA_013399875.1 of Gymnorhina tibicen. Lineage (NCBI taxonomy): Eukaryota > Metazoa > Chordata > Aves > Passeriformes > Artamidae > Gymnorhina > Gymnorhina tibicen. The sequence continues at coordinate 809,487 of VXAZ01001682.1, forward strand.
CCACAATCCAGTGATTTAACGAATATCAAAATCAAGAGTTTAATGTTTTGCTGCATGTGTGCACTTAACTGTTCTGCCTATTTCCAACTCGCTTTTAAGTGGGCTAATTTTAATTCTTAATTTAGTTTCATTAAAATTCATGAGAGTCATCTTACAATACAAATAAAACCCTTCACTGGGCACTCTGGACATACCCATCTACTCTGTTTATGTCAATTCCTAATTTGTAGTTAATGAACTCAAGTTTATGTTATGTCAGGAGAGCTAATCAATATTAAAGACAAAAATAAAAAAGCACAAACCCATTCAAAATATACTTCATCCTAATTAACCAGCTGGACCATTTCATAAAAATCAGAGCCAGGCTCTGTAAGTACAGGGATCTGACACTGCTTACGTTGCAATGTGAGAATGGACTTCAATTTCAATTAGGGCATTGTGGAGACTCTATGCATGTTCTCTATTATTGCTGTAATTATTGCTCACAGTGTCCTGCTGGGAAAAGCTCCATGGTTCACTCTACACGGGACCATGGCACAAAGCTGCTCTGTCAGGCCCAGCCCCGTGTCATTACAGGCAAGCATGTAACAGATTTTAGCTTGAAATGTCACAGAGCACCACTATTCCAGACTCAAAATCCCTTTCCATCCTACACCAAGCGAAAAACCTCCAGAAAAAAGGCTAAGAATACAACCATTACGTGCCACTGATGAGCAGGAGAGTTTAACTGCACCTTCATAATCTTGGTCCCTGCTGCAGTGGGGAATTTGCCAGAGAAATCCTGCTGATGAGGCTGTGTCTCCCCACACCCCACTGGAGAGAACAGGGAAGAGGAAACACAACCATCTTCCAGTAATCCAGACAGCAGCAGAACATCCCTTCTCACCCAAAATGTAACATCTAACTGGGCACATTTAACACTGAGGAGACAAGAGATTGTGAGAACTGCGGAACACCCAAACCTCTGTTGTTTCTGTGACCATGAGGCTTTGCTGGAGTCTGTGAATGTGCACATGCACACAAAGAAAAAACATCAGGCAGACTTTACATCAGGACTGTAGATGGATGTGTAGGGGTGCAACATGACTGAAGGAAAAGATTTTTTTTAGTAGCCTTCAGGTGATTAGAGAAAGTTTTATTGCTTAGGATTTATGTAATATGAACAGAAAAAATATTTTTAAAAAGCCCACAACAACAATAAATTCAGTCTCCTTTAAAACCTCAAAAACTACTTCACCTATAACATGAAAGATTGATTTTTCTATCTCTATGATAGAAAAAAAAAGAAATCCTATACTTTCATAAACTTACAAATTTAAAATAATTTACCACTTTCTCCCACTCACAGCACCTGCAGAGAACAGCCCAAATACTACAGCCCCCAATTTAAATAATGTTGTATCCTCACTCCTTGTCAAACCTACACAAATCACAGCCTGAGCTACAGATTCTCTTCATCCTTACACACCCCAGTAGCATCTCTTAGATTTCTCCAAATTGCATCACTGCAGCCTGGAGATGAGATGGCAGGGTGTCCCTGTGAGCATCATTGTGCCTGCAGATGATCCATAAAAAAGAAAAGGAAGGCAGGATGGAGTACACCACACTCTCGGGGCAGGCAGGAAAAGGAGCCTATTGGTAACTGTTGAACACATCTGAAATTCCAAAACCTGTGGACTTGGGGGGATTCCTGTTTTTAAGGCAGAGCTCTATTCTGGAAACTCAACAGTAAATATTTACTGTGATGGCTCTGGCTTGATAAAGTTTTTATGATTTCATTGGTCCTCCCTTCTATTGGCAAAGAAAAGGAAACAAAAGTGTTTCTGCATGGAAGTTCCAAGTGAAACATTTGTAACCAACAGCACCCACTATCAATGACACCTCCCAGAAATATTCTACAGATAAACTATCAAAACTTGCTGGTTTGGTTTTTCACGCATTTTGTCCTCAAACTATTTTTGGCATAGATCTGGCACTGGTTTGTTCATGGAAATCACTCCCATACTCACTTTCATAATAAAATTTAAAGTAAAGTTAGAAAGGAATTGCTGTTTGATGACCCTCATGAAAAGCAAATCACTGGGCACTAAAGTTTCCTCACTCACTGGCAACAGTCAGCACCCATGTGCCAACACTTCAGTGCTGACTCTGAGCAGCAACACACCTTCAATACTGATTTTTAATTGCCAATTCAATTGCAATCCACAACTCAGGGCACGTATTTCTACTGAACTACTACCACAGTATTTCCTACCCAGAAGTAAAGAGATCTGAAGAGAATTTCCATCTGATTCTACGGATTATTGTGGCTTATGCAGAAACTAGAACATTACTGACCGGGAACAGAAATCTCCAACACAGGCAGTGACAAAAGAAATAGAGAAATGAATGGGGGAAAAGCTGTGTGAAGGGCACTTCTTGTGCTGGGAAGAGAAATATGATGCTCAGTCCTTTCTCTCTGCTTTTTCTCAAGTGAGGGATGGTTGACTGAATACCAGACTCAAGAAACTTTGTCCCCCAAAAAGTGCTCAAAGTTTTATGTGAAAAATAACATTATTTTAACTCAGTAAGTTTTCTCAGACCAAGAGCAAGTTAAGGAACTATAAACCAGGCTATAAGGGCCCACCTGCAGAGACGTAATCATTATATGCTCTATGTAAAGGAAAATGTAACTTCCACAGAAGAACACAAAGCATCAGCTTAATTTAATATTAAGCTCTCATCATCAGACCTTTTTTAAGAAAAAATCTTCAAGATATGAAAAGCATTTAAAAAGACATTTCCTTTTAAACAAAAAGAATTAAAAAGCAAGCTGTAAAAAATTTTTTAAAAGCTGCTGAACAGCAAAATTAGAAATAATCAACAAAGAAACCACCAACAGTGAGAATTATATACAGAGTGCATGAATTAGTACTCAGGAAACTCAAATTTATAGTAATATACGCAAATGAGCAAACAATCAATAAAATGTTCATTTACTTTCTTCATTTCTGATGAAAATTACTTTTATACATCTTCATTTTGGGTTTTGTAAAATTTACCAACTTGGAAACAGTTCAGATCAGAAGCTCCTGGGTTGAATTCCTACATCATCTGTTTTGCTTGGTCAATTGTTTCATTATTCTTTGCTTCTTTATCCCTAAACAATTTTACTGGCCATAATCGACTTTACCCCTGTGAGTATCTTGCTACTGGAAGAACCAGAACATTCATTCTGTTGTTATTATAATTTTCTTTTTTCCTTGGAGTATCCCATCACCCCACATCCTGCTCTTTGTGTTTCAGAGAGCCAGATTTTGTTCTCAAATTTTTTCCAAACTGAAACATAATTTTTGAAATATTTATTATCAGTGTTTTCTGTAATTAAATTAACAAATCATAATTTGTGAGCAAGGCTCACGTACATCGTGTTTTCAGGTCTTTTTTAAATTCCCTTAGTATAGTAAAAATGACACTCAGTAGAACTCAGCATTTAATACAAGATGAAATGTCAGTGCTACAGGCAGTTTGCTCCCGAGGAACTGCAGATGCTGACTGCAATAACAGTAAAGAAATACCAGACTGAACCACTGCAGCCTCATCCTTAAATTCGTTACACTTAAAAACCAAAAACTAAAGGAAAAAATCAGGATGAAGACCAGACTCAAAAATATACAAATTCACAATAGAATCTTTCCATTTTAGCTTCTGAATGGCTTCTAGAATACAATTCTCATTAATGACTATAATTTCTCATGTAATATGGGCTTGAAATTTGAAAAAGAATTTATTCTAGTGTGCAAGCTTCAAATACACCTTCCTTGGGAAAGAAAAAATTATAGATTACTTGCCCAACTGTAAACTTGATTTATTCCCAAATCCTATCCTGCTCCTGATCTGTTTCTCACCCAAATTTCCACTAACAGTACTGGCTATGAACATTCCTGAGTGTTCAGCCATTCTTGCTGACTTTAGCCCCTTTTCTCACCTGTTGCCTTTTGTTTTCTGGTTTGTTTGTGTGGGATTTTTTTCCTTAAACTTACCATAAACTCCAGTTTTGTTAAATTCTCTCTGCCTCCCTCCCTCATTCCTCTCCTTCTCTGACCATTCTACTCCCATACTCAACTCTGACCAGCAATCAGTAAAATCCTTATCAGTAAAAAAAGAGAAATTAAAATCTGCTACTTCATCCATTCCATCTCGCAAAAGGCACCAGAGGATCTGTCTCAACAAAAGAAATTTCTCCGTTTCTTCTATTGTGTGGAATGCTTAAAATCTTTAAAGAGCTTTGTGTAAATAAACCATGGATCAGGAATTTCATCTGCCTGGCTGTAACTAATTAAATTATCTGGCAGTAACAAGGCGAAAGTGAGTTTCTCCAATTAACCACACTGTTTTCAAGGGCAGCAGGTGACCCTGGCAATGCCCAAGCTCCTGACAACAGCAGAGATAGCCCCAAAAACGTGCAGTACTGGATCAACCCCAAAAAGGTCCAGTCTTGCAAGCTGCAAGCTTTTAATCCAAGCATGTGGGATATGCTGGTCCAGCAACACATTTCAGACACAAATACAGGGCATGGGACACAGCTGTATCTTTTTCTTAAGGAAAAGGCCAAAAAGTGAGCATTGGGAAGGAAATGGAGATGCATGAATAGCTGAAACCATGGAAGATGAGACTCAAATACATCCAGCTTCTACTTTGTAGCAACCTGTGAACACAAAGACTGTGTCTGTGTTTAGCATTGATCTCGAAGTCCAGTGCTCACATTTGGAAATGCACACAGCTCTGCCTCTCTATTCATCTCGCTATTAAAATTAATATAGGTTAGCACTTTCTTGAGCTTTAATTTGTAATAGTCTAACCAAAAAATACTTGGCATTTTTGCTTCTTCCTCTCATCACTGAGTCTACAGCCCATGGTTCCACATGGTAACCTCACAAAGGATAAAGTCTGTATAAAACAAGAGGTTTAAAGGATAAATTTGTATAAAAAGAACGAGGCTTAACAGCAGCGTTGGGAGAAGCAACTGGTGCCTCTGTGTCCATGGGCTGAATATCCTCCTGCCCACTTATTCTCAGGAGGATAAAAGGAAAAAAAAAGCACGCCCACACTGCTGAAGAAGAAAAGCAGAGACTTCTGGCTAGCTTCAAATTCTCTAATTCTCCTTGGGAGGACAAAAATCTCCAATCTAATAGGAAAAACATCCTCCAGTTAAGTGACAGTAGCATCAAGTCTTTACTACTCCCTAAGGAAAGAACAGCACTACTGGAATCTGTTGTTTTGAGATACACACAACTTCTTAGCATCAAGTCTCTGGACCAGTCTCCTGCTGCTAAACTCAGTCCCAAAGGACTTGGGTATTGAGATCCTCAAAGCTTCTTCCATCATTCACATCATTCCTTCACACTCAGACCTTCCTTTACTTGAAATGCTGGTATTGAAACGACATTTGGGAGGAGAAGTGGAGTTTATCAGTTGTGATGAGGAGAAGCCTTTCCACCTCACAAGCCTTTCCACCATCAAGCCTTTACACCTCACAAGGGTTAATTAAAGGTGAGTATTATTTCAAAATTGAAAATAAATTGGTTCTCTCTAATGTCTTTCATGTCTGGCACAATCTTAAGCTGCCCAAAAAAGGTCCATGTTAAGAAATGAAGATAAGAATTTGAACATGTCAACAAATACATATGAAGTTTTCTGCCTGTAGAAAACACTACCTCATTATTATTTAAAAAAAGAAATTATATAATAAATTGAATTTTTAGATGAAAACAATTGGTGGAATAAGTGCACAGCAATATCACAGAATCACAGATTCACTAAGGTTGGAAAAGACTTCCAAGATCATCAAGTCCAACCATGGACTTGAGATTGGCAGGAAGGGATCTGTTTGCTTTGCAGAAAGAGATTTATTCATTGCACTCTCACTGGACAGTATCAGTCTCTTCACTCATGGCTAACCTGTCTGATTTTCTGATAACAGAAAGGGTTTTGCATTTTCATAAATTATATGACTGTCCCCTTTTTTTTTGCTAAAACATAAATTCTGTGTTTTTAAAGAGAAATTAAAAACCCAAGAAAGGGCAGAAAGCACCTATACATTTCTCTGCATGCCAGTCCTGAAGCAAATCTGAATCTACTGGAATACTTCATTGATCAAGGTAGAATTCCTAATTTTCCCCAAGTAAGAAAAGAAGACTCTCCCTGTAGATATTGTTCCTTAGAGCACCAAATAGTGCAGTAATTGATAGCAGGAGCCCTGGTACATGCATTATAAAAAGGATATGCACATGTAATGATCTTGTAGTGCATGTGTAATCATCCTCCAGGACCCAAATGCAGCATGCACTCTCCATGCTAATTTTTCTCCTCTGTATCCCATTAAAAATACACATGGCAACTACAAAAGCCAGGATAAAATTCTTAACAACTGATTGAAATAAATTGTGCCTCTGCAGCAAGTCAGACCTTTATATGTAAAAATACAGACAAAGCCCACATTGTCACTCCTGTTAGGCTTCTCTATCAGTCTAACACACAATTAAATGTCATTTCTAGCACCTGTGTTAACCAGGGGAACTGACACACCCAGTTTAGTGAACAAGGTGCCTGTAGTGTTGAGCTCTGGTGCAGAGTTACTCAGGTGGCCCCAGTGCACACACACGGACTTTCAGCAGCAATTCCTGCACCACACCAGAGTTTATGGAGCTCATCCATCCACGTTTCTGTCTAGTTAAACCCCTGAACAATGAAAGTGCTGCATCTCTTTGTAAAAATAGCACAATGGCAATGACAAGTAGCTGAAGCTACTAAATATACTAAATATAGCTCCTGCAGGCATATGCTGGGAATTAAATAGTACATTTTACCCTTCCCCAGTCCTAAATCAGTAAGCTTCAACAAGGAATCTCTAGTGAATACACACAGGAGCTCAATAAATCCCCCTTAAGCTTACAAGGCATATTCTGAATCTGTGCAGGCTAAAAATAGCTGTGTTTATAATGAGAATGGAGATGTGAGCAGAATAATATTAAGCTTAAAGGCAGGCATGGTGTAGTCATTCTGCATTAACAAATAGGGTGAATCAAAGGTCACTCTGACAAACAGATACACAGGCTGACAGATAAAATATAATATCCAGCAATCTTGTATTGAAGAGCATTCATTTCTCATTAAACTCTGCACTTCCTAATTGCCTATTGCAGCCACACATTCACAAGTGATTTTGTGTGCATTTTTTAGCTGGAATACAAGTTGTTACTTCCCAAAGACAGAAGACAGGAATACACAGCATAATTCCTCTGGGTAATATTCCCTTCTAGAGTTTAAATCCCCTCTGGAAATATTTCGGAAATATAATACATAATTCTTTTTGTTGTATTAATCACAGAATTCTGCCTTCCTTAAAGGCAAATTGCATCCAGGCCTCCTGGGTCCCACTACTGCAGCTGGATGCCCAAGGGGCTGATGCACATTCTCAGCTGCCTCAGAGGTTTTACTTCCCTCAGCCTGGGTCCCAGCACTCTGACCACAGCTATCATAGCATCTCATTCTTGGCGGAGATACAGATGAGAGATTAGAAATAATTTAAACACAAGTAACTTTTATGTGGAACACTCCCGTGGAGAGTTTTCCGTCTGCTGACACTAAACTGCAGAATCTGTTAGAAAAACGTGCTAGGAACCAAGGCAGCCCTGCATGCTGTTCTTGGAGGACTGAAAGGAATGGAAGGGCAAGTCAGAACGTATGTTCCTTGATAACTTTTCTGATTCTGAAATCACAGAATCATAGAACAGCACCAGTTGGAAGGGACCTTAAAGACCATCTCATTCCTACCCCCCCTGACATGGGGGGGCACCTTCCACTAGACCAGGATGCTCAGAGCCCCATCCAATTCAGCCTAGAACATTTCCAGGGATGGGGCAGACACAGCTTCTCTGGGAAACCTGTGCCAGGGCCTCACCATCCTCACAGTAAAGAATGTTTCTGCTTATATCCAAGCTACGCCTACTCTCTTTCAGTTTGAAGCCATTCCTCTTTGTCCTGTCACTCCAGGCCCTTGCAGTCTCTCTCCATCTTTCCTGCTGGCTCCCTGCAGATACTGGAAGGCTGCAATTAGCTCACCCTGAAGCCGCCTCTTTTGCAGGCTGAACAATCCCAATTCTCTGTCTTTCTCACAGCAGAGCTGCTCCATCCCTCCAATCATCTTGGTGGCTTCCTCTGCACTCGCTCCAACAGTTCCATGTCCTTCCTGTGCTGGGACCCCAGAGCTGGACACAGCACTGCAGGTGGGGTCTGACCAGAGCAGAGGGGCAGAATCCCCTCCCTTGACCAGCTGCCCACACTGCTTTGGGTAAATCCTGCCCTGACTCTGAAGCAGGAAGGTACAAAGAGAGAGTAAATGCAGGGACAGATGTTGATGAACAAATCACAGGCATATACACACATCCTTCCAAGGGGAAATCTCTCTATGTGGAGACCACCTGGTTCTCCCAGCAATGGCTAAGAACATGCTGGGTGCTGTAAAGTAGCATCACTGAATGTATTTCTGCACTGAAACCTGTTCATTTCACCCTGTAGGCGGAGTCCCCAAGAGTGAAGGCACAAGCTGGCAGATCCCTTCTCACTAAAGGCACACCCCATGAGAGGTGGGTAAAACCAAGATGTGGGCATAACAAAGAACATGTATCCAGCATTAAAACCACACGTCATGAAACCATAAATGAAATAACATATAAAACGAGTCACAATCCAGAAAGAACTTCAAGAAAAACCAGAAAGAAGTGCTGAAGAAGTGGCTCCCCAGTTGGGACTGACACCTCTGATCAGTGTTCCTACTCATTCACAAGGTCACCTCTCACTTTGGAGAGAGCAAGCACAGGGCTTTCTTTAATGGCTAACACCACATCTGGCTGCTCCAGACTCAGCAAACAAGTATTTTGCTTTCAGAATTTATCTGAGTTCACCAAGTGAGAATTTTACAAAGCTCTACAACACTGTTAAGGTCTGCAAGTGTGAGGGTGAGTCCTCCTCCAACCTTCCCACCAAAGCAACACTACCAAGCCTGAATAAGTTCATATGCAACAACCTCAAGTCCCCGGGTAACACTACAAAGTTATTCAATTTTGTTTTTTCATGCCAAACATTTCTACACTGTTTCACTCTTCCTCAGCATACCCCATCCCTTCTCTGTTCCTTCTATTTCCACCATGTCCTTTGTGAGAAAAGAGGGTAAGACTGCACACAAAGAGAGGTAAGGACTCTTTGAAGAAGAACTTTTTGTTTTGTTCTCTATTCCTTTACTTTATAATATTCTGTTCCTAGTATTCTCCTTGGCAGAATGTCTCGTGCTTCCAAGACCTCTCCCCTGCACTGCAATGGTTAATTCAGAGCCCATCACTGTGCACTTGGAATTAAGATTCCATTTTCTTCACGTCCATTACTTTACCATGCACATGTGGATCAATGCTGATCTTCACCTCAAACTTCACCAACCCACCTCTATTGCAGGATAAGCCTGTCATCCCTAAGAGCTGGTTTTCACATCTGCTACCCTTGATAATCTTTGGCACATTCCTAATCATCCTAATGTCCAGATCCTTTATGAGCATGCACAGGCACAACACAATCCCAAGGAATTAGGCAGGAGACCACCCTGCAGTGTGTAAATGGGCCATTTATCCCACCTTGAACCAGCTCAACTCATGATGGGGACCTCACTTTTATCTCACAGCACACTTGTGTCTCTCAAAGAGCTTTTTGTCAGAGTCTCTGGAAGAGTTTTAGGAATCAAGTGAGCAGTATCAATGATTTTATCTTTGTTCAGGAGCTCAGAACATGCTTCAAAGAACTCTGACAGATTTGCTTACCAAGATGCTACCCTTCATTTAAAAAACCCATTTCAATAGTATCCCAACATCTGTACCTTACAATTAACTCTGCAGTTTCATTTCTGGTTTTACCATATTTACCAACAATATCTAAAGTAACTGTGTTAATTACTCTGCTTCCCCAATGGCAACACAAAACTTGACTTGTCAAAGTGACAAACTTTGAACCACCAGAGAATATGCAGATAATATTCCAGACTAAGAAGGAAGAATCACATGCACTCCCCTATGGGCATAAGGTCATACACAGGTCCAAGGCCATCACCATTACCCAAGTAACAATAATCCAGAGTTTCTATTGTACAACACAAGGATCTATCCCATACAAATGGTTTCACGAAGATCTCAAATCCATTCACTGTTCAAAACACTCTGCTGAAAAACCCAGCTCCCTTCACTATGTGTATAATTTTTATTCATAATATTACTGTACTACACTCTGAAGAAAAATTACACTCACACCCTAAAAGATAAAAATCCTCCTCTGCAATAACTGAAGTACCTTAAAAAGAAACAATGCATCCAGCAAATCTGAAAAAAAAATTAATTATATAAAAGATCCTTGGATTTTGACGTAAGACCTCTTTGGAATTCTTGGGTTAAACAATCCTCATTTTTTCAGGAATTCCTCTGATGAGAAGGCGTAAGCCCAATTAGTGAATTTTCAAAAGTAGAAGCAAATGAAGAAAGAGGATTTAAAAGAGGAATGCTTGAACAACTTAATCTACAGATCTGTTTATTCAGCACAGACATTAACACATAAATATGAGCGACTGAGCACTTCAGATTTTTCGGCTGCTACTTGGGTTGGAAACAGAGGCTTCAGTAGCACCACCACTTTTAAAATCAGTAAAGTTACTGAGCTAAATTTATCACTGACTTAATGATAATTAACTAAATTTATCACTGACTTTAATACAGAATGAATATTGCAGATTCCTACTCCTTAATACGATGATCAAAACTAACAGAATAAGAAAACAGTGAAATTAGTTTTCATGAACTAAGACTTCAGAAATTAAATCTGTCCTCTAGTCTGGCTAGAAATGGGTTCTTCGAGTTGCAGAACAGCAGCACTTTCTGTTCTGATGTATCTTCTGTCTTTCCCTGGGCAGGCTCTTTGAAAGTCAATGTGCCAAGCAACCAAACCTTCACTCACACATACAGTGAGTCTATAGGAGCACCAACTGTGTGTTTTAATAGTGATTTCCTCAAATGTTTCCCCTCGGTACAGGGAATTTGGACTTAGCTCTTCAGTAAACATAAGAAAAATAATTGCAGCTATGAATCAGACATAGAGATGACACTAAAATTAATTTCCACTCCTCACTGACCCTGTTTTGGCACAGTTCAGCCAGGTGGACACGGCCCGTGCTGGCCGGCTCCAGTCCCACCTGCACTGAGGATTCCTGAAGGCTGAGAATACACTTTAAATTCCGTGATGTTACCAAAAAACCAGACAAATTTTCCAGAGGCAAAGGTCACAAAGCAAATGAGAGGTGTAACAAAATGCTCTCTCAGAAACAGAGCTTTATAAAGGACTGGCCAGTGACAATTTGACCAGTCTGCAGCAAGTGTTTGGTGCTGATTTCTGAGCATGAGCTCCGACAATACTTGAACCATCCCTGTTTTCCAGCTGCCACTACTGACACATCTGTATTCCTCACACACGTCAATAATGCTCTAAAAATAACAGATCCTACAAAAATAACATTTTAAAAAGGCTTAATTTATGTTGTTACTTTTGAATTCTCTCCCTCCAACAAACAGGACAGAAGGACGGACAGACAGGAGGGAGGAAGGCAGGGCGGTAGGGAGGCAGGCAGGCAGGCAGGCAGGCAGGCAGGCAGGCAGGAAGGAAGGAAGGAAGGAAGGAAGGAAGAAAGGAAGGAAGGAAGGAAGATAGATCCTGGTACCTGATGTTTAAACCACTATTTTGATTTTATTAAGGCTGCTAACTTGATTCCCAGCCTAAGTGGTTAGCACACACTTAAAACGATTACAAATGCTTATTTAAAAAACACACTGAGTCATCTCTGAGCACTTCATAAATATGCAGCAGGAAACTCCCAAACAGTGACTCATAACTTCAGAGGTTTAAAACACAATCTTGAATTTTCCAACTGTTACTCATATTCGATTAAATCCTAAGCCAAAACCATCCTTGTTCTATGAATTCCACTTGACCACCCATTAAGTTCTGCAGAAAAAAGAGCACAATGGGAAAATACAACCAAACCCATAAAACTGGGAAGAGTGCTGATTCTTAACAACTTATATGGAAACACTATTTTATATAAACATACATTGAACATTATTTACCTTACAACTGATGCCATGTGTGGCTTTTGTCTTTATCTTATTTTGAATGAAAGACTGAGGAAAGCAAACAAACAAACAACTTTGACAACTCTTTTTAATCTAGAAAAAAGAAAAACAACATGCAACAATCTCCAAGTTTCTTCTCCATAAAATTCTATTTGTGTACAATTATTTAAAGTTGCAGCTCAACAATCCTGACTCAATCCTGATTAGACAATGCACTGAGATGCTCTAGCTACCTATTCCTACAGAATTATGATGCTAAGAATACATGTTTAATGGGTTACTCTGCTAAACATCACCATAACACTTCTATTTAATCTTGAAATTGATTCTTTAAAATTTTAACATAACTAAAAATGTTATTACTGCAAATATTGTGATTTCTGTAAAATTAACAAGAACAGCTTATAAATTAATTTTCCTAAATCTTAGTAAAACATTGGCTTTTTTAATTAGAAATCATTTCACCAAAAGGCAAGTTAGTGTATCCACATTGTAAAAACCACAGAGGTGTTAATGCTCCCCATTTACTGCAGCAACACCAGCTAAAAGACAGGAATAATTTTGGTATGATCACAGGCAATTACACAATAGTCAACAGTCAAGAGAAACACAGGCTCCTATTCTTGAAACACTTGCATGGAATACTACATTTTCAGACAAAAAAGAGAGTAGGGAAAAAAGACAATTTAAAGAATTGTGGCAGAATGGCAATTTTATTTTCTAACTCAAACTTATTTAACCAGAATGATGTGTCTTTGCTTCATTTAAAACCAAATCAATTTTTTTTTGTCTTTAGTTTGTTTGGGAGATTTTTGGTGGTTTGGGATTTTTTGAGTGGGTGGTTTTTTTGTTGTTTTTGTTGGGTTTTGTTTGGTTGGGTTTTCTTTTGTTTTGTTGGGTTTTTTTGACAGGAGTAATTACATTAAAATTAGATATTCTTAGAAATTATAATTAGTTTCTAAAGCTTCAAAATATGTAATTTCAGCCATCTAGAATTCCTCCTATGCCCACTCCCCTTTTTTTAAGCTCAATGATTAAAACATGGTCAGGAATTGTATAATTTAAAAGTCAGGAACTGTTTGGCAATAAATTTGTATGACATCCTCTTTACTAAAAGAAAAACAGTAACCAAAAGTTGCTTTTAAAAGTCAAGCAACAGCAAAGCATCAATACTTGACTCCATATTCCTGCATCTACATGACAAGTGTCACACCCTGCTTTAAAAAAATAATAAGATTATAAAGAATCAAGTTTTTCTTGTCCATCTCTAACATTTTAATTTTATCACACCAAATGGTAAACAATCTGTTTGGCAACTTATGATCTATTTTTACCAGGTAGCACGAGCGTAACTTTCTCCTATTGAAATAAAGACACACAAGAAATCAGTTTAAATATATCAACGTCACAGCTTTAATACAGGAAAAGTTTAAATTACTCCTAAGGTCTCTGCTTGAGGGTTGATTGGTAATTGTTTGCCTAAGGCAACCTACCCGCATTCAACCGATGTCAGAGAGAAAAAAAAGCTAAATGGCTTTAAAAAAAGGCAATTAACTTTTCCAAAGCAGACAAGAAACCCTAATGAGTTCTGAAAAATGAAATTTATTAGACTTACATATAATATTACAAATATTTGATACTACACTTGTGCCAAGGTAACTGCATTAAGCACAAAATGTTAAAAAGAAAACATCCAAGTTTAAAATACCACAGGATAATATGAACCACAACATTATGATGAGACCTGAAGTCAGCCCAAATTTTGAAATCTGGACTTCTGTCTCCTACAATCCTCTCTTTCCATCCACTAGAAGTTAGAATTTTCTGAAAACTGGTACCATTTTAAAATAAATATATAAATAGAAAATAGAACAGAATTTTTAAAGCTTTGTAAGTAAATTTCCCCTGCCCCCTATATTCTTACACTCTTTTAATCAGTTCACCTTGGTGATAATCCACCATTGAATTTTATGGGGACATTTTCAGGACTTGGTTTGTCTGGATCAGGAAGACACTTTTGTGGTCAGTTTCCTCCTCACTCATAAGTCTTGTCTTTGTTCACATTGTGGAGTGGTCTTGAAGAATGAAACTTGATCATTTCAGGGTGAATTACGAGGGTTGCATCAGGAGCAGCATCAGCAGGTCAGGGGTGATCTTTCCCCTCTGCTCAGCCCTGCTGAGACCCCTCAGGAGAGCTGTGCCCAGTGCTCGGCTCCCAGTACAGGAGAGACATGGACACTGGAGCCAGTCCTGCCCAGGGTCACCTGGCGGAGGAATTTGAGAAGCTGTCACATGAGGAGAGACTGAGGGAGACTGGAATGTTCTGCCTGGTTAGGAGAGGTTCAGGGAGATCATACCCATGCATGTAAACACCCAGTGTGATGGGCTAAAGAAGATGGAGCCAACTGGGTTCCAATGGAAAGATGAGGGGCAATGAAATACAGAAAATTCCCTTTAATCACAAGGAAGAGTTTTATCGTTGTCAGCATAGACAAATGCTAGAACAGGTTGCCCAAAGAGCTTATAAAGTGTCCATTCTTGGAGATATCCAAATCTGAGTGGACACGGCCATGAGAAACCCGGTGTAGCTGACCATGCTTTGACCAGGCGTACTGACCAGACCATCTCCAGAGATCCCTTCCAAAAGAAATGATACTGTGATTCTAAATTGGAAGGTGCACTCCATCCACCACCGGGCATTCAAGTCCATAATGTCAGATTAGAGACAGTCTGAAATAAAATCCCCCATCCCTCTTCAAAAGCATTGGCAGCACAAACTCCTTTCCTCAGCACTCCCTGCTTCACTTTAATAATCTGCAGGTTTTTGCCACATTTCCTACTAACGTAAATCCATTCTGTCACCAGAGAGAGATGATGATCCAGTTTTTGCTGCTCCCATGAGTGTCCCTGCCTGCTGAGGTCTAACATCCTGATTGCAGAGCTTCCATCCTTTCAGCCATTCCTTTTTCCCCCTTTCTCAGTCCTCACTTGCAAAACTTCCCCTCGTGAGACTTCTGAACTGCTTCCCCAATAGGAAAATTTTCTCCCTCTCCAGAAGGTTTAGAACAGGCAGCAGCCAGGATGCAGCAGGCAGGGAGGGATCTTCTTGCCACCTTCTCTGCCACTCAGGGAAGCCCTTGGAAAGAATACAGCCCACAGCTCCTCTTACCTGAACACCTCTGAGTTGGGCTGTGTAACAGAGGTGAATGACTGAGCATTTTGAAGGATTACAATCAACTTCACCACTTTCAGAAGTACTGTGGACAACAGTCTGCACCATTCCAAGTATATCCCCAATTTATAAAAATAAATTGTTCATGCTCTCAGGCACTGAAATGCAGCTTTTGTGCTCAATTGATGGAATCCATGTCCATCACTACCCTGTGCTTCTCTCCAGCTTCTGTGTGCTTCATTAAGCATATGTTCAAGTAGAAGAACTCCCAAGCTTTTCTCAGCAAGGTTCAGCCACCTGCTTCACTGACCTCTGATGTGTTAAGGGAAATATACAAGACTTTTTTAAAGTTTATTTCTTAATTTTGCTCTAGTTTAATTCTTTCCAACTAAATGACAAAGAGATCCAAGGGTAGGACAAGCAAGTGTTCATGTAAGGTTATGTAAAAGCATGGTACAGCTAGACAGCATTTCAGCCCGTTTCTCATTTAATATTTCAAATCCTATAGACAGAAAAATGAGAAGGAAAAATGAGAAGAAAACTCTTAGAAATTTAAATAAAAATGGGGTTGCTTTTGACATATATAAATTCCACCTTTTCCATTTACAGGATTGCCAGTTGTCTTGAATTTTGTCACAGGAGACTCCCAGTTTTGATAGACCTGTCATGTGCCCTGTCAAACAAACTTACAAGATATTGTAAAATTTGTAGAGGGAAGTATCTTTCTATTGTGGTGAGGAGATGACAGCTTTATGAATGATGTCAAGGAAAAATGTTGTTCTACAGAGCAAATATCTGGCAAGTTATTATACACTACTCACCTGCTGCCCACATTACTCAGATGTTTAAGGCCTTGCTCTCCCTTTCTCCTGCTTCCAATTCAAATATTTTACTTTTTCGTAGGTTATTTAAAAAAGATAAAGACCGGCCAACACAATAAACAACTTAAGTTTGGTAACTGGAGAGAATAATTAGGGGGTTTAGCCATTTTCTGTATAATGGAGATTGTAATAGAAACTTAAACCACAAGTGTCCTGTAAGCGGCTGCATGTTTTCACTCATGCTCTTAAAGTAATAACACCATGGTATCTGAACTCTCACATTTTGAAGTGCTTCTTTGAAACATCTGATGCAATAATCAATGCATGAACATACAAATATAAATCAAAAATATATCCTGGCTCACACTAAGAGTTCTAATGCAAACCCATGCCCTAAAAAGTTATGATAGATGCTTTTTACTCCAGATTTTTTGCAGCTCACAGCTATCTTAAGATAAGTACTTGCTAGGATGCATCTTCTTCAAAAATATTTAAGGCAGCATGCTTTAAATGCTCCTTTGCTGTTCTCTCTTTCAGTTAAAAACTACTATACTACATGTCTGAAGTCTTCCATAGCTGGACACCTGCTCACCTACATTTACTCAGATTCACCACTATAACCTAAAAGTAAAAAGTCTTTATCCTAACCAAGATAAAATTACCAATGGTACAGTTTGCAGAGAAAAGTTCTGAGTTTATACTTCTAAGAAATGGCCACATTCAGCAATCAAAACAGGATATCTAAGGAACAGTGCAAGAACACAAAATACCTCTCAACCCACTCTCACACTCACATATAGCATGAGATTCCTTGAAAATGATAGGAGAAATGGGTGTGAATGTCTTCTTCTGCACAAAACAAAGCTGAATTCTATGTATTCAGCAACCCTCACTGATCCTCTCTTCTCTGATCTTGTTCAAGGTTTCTCTGAATCCAGAAAAACTTTCACCATCTCTCTCCTTCAAGTGTTTCTTCACATCTTCAAAGAACTCCAGTATGTCAAGCATATGGACTGTGAAGCACTGACTTCAAAAGCAAAGTAAAAGCCTGGTCCCCGGTCTATGGGACACATTCACGTGTCCACTAATTCTGCACTACAATTTCTATCAGTGTCCAACAGAGACATCAGGCTTAGCAGTACACTGTGTCCCAGATCTGGAATTCGCAGAAAGTACTGGCATCATGTTTGCCGTCTGTCAATCAGTCCACAGGCACAGAGACGGTTTGAAAGCAGGAGGTGACAAACTACAGTTGGCAACTTAAACCATCACAGCACTTCACAGAGGTGCTCGGGGTGCAGTAACAGTGATTTTGTTCACTCCCGCTACATTATTTTCCACATAAAATTTTTCAGCCTGGAAAAGGGAAGGCCTCAGGGTGACTTAATTGCAGCCTTCCAGCACCTGAAGGGAGCCCACAAGAAAGATGGAAAGAGACTATTTACAACAGCATTTAGTACCAGGGCAAGGGGAAATGGCTTCAAATTGAAAGAGAGCAGGTTTAGATTAGATATTAGGAATAAATTCCTTACTGGGAGAGTGGCAAGACACAGGAACATGTTGCCTGCATTCCTTGATTTTATGCAATTCAGTGCTAGTCAGTGATATGGTTGATCTATTAACCCATTTTGCTTTAAATCTTCCCTGATTTGCAGCAATGTGCCACCTTGAAAAATATCTGTGCATTCACTGAAATGCCCATCATTGTAATGTAAAAAAAATAATTAAAAACCCTGAATTATGTTAACAGCATTTGTAAAATTATGTTCTGCAGTTTATCATTATGCTAAGGTAGGGCTGACATATGGTACTGACTTCAAAGCTCAAATATCTACAGACTTGTCTAAAAGATCTCCTTTTATCCCACAACACAGTGAGTCTTCCTCACTTCTGGAATACCTGTCCTGCAGTCATCTCTAAGCCTGGAACTATGTGACATGTAATAAATTCAGGATTAATCTAATGTATTTTAAGTCATTATTAATGGAATCCACTAATCTGCCCGTGCTTTTAAGTGGTTGTATCAGTCAAAACATTAGGAGATGTGACAGACAATTCCTGCATGCGAAGTTCCAGGTTGCTGATTTATCCAGAGATGTGGAATGTTTACTTCAGTCAAGCTAAGAAGTTGGTGTCAAATGTTTTAATGTATAGAACTACTCGGAAATTCAGCTTTGTGCTGCTGCAGATACACAGCACCACACGGAGGAGAGCACAAGGAACAGGAGAAAAGATTGTTGTTTGATTTCCTGTGTGAGACCTAAAAATCATTATCTTTGAAAGATAAAAACCTCTTCCTTGTAAAAAAGCCCAATATTCCAAATATGGCCAAATGTTCTCACTTCAAATTTTCTGAGTATTTTAACAGCAAATTACTCATTAAATTCACAGCTAAACAAACCAAAATTTGGTTCTGCTCTTAAAACAGCAGTTCCTTTGAATGATCGTGATGGATGGTATAATAAGTGTTTTGCACAGCAATGTTTTCATGTTTTAATTACACACACACTCAGCAGAGCTCCCAGGTGTCTTTTCCTGCACCAGCTCACAAAGGATCCCTTTATCCACCATTACTTTATCCACAACCTTAGAGTCTAAGGAATTTTATGAGGAAGATCTGACAAGCAAATAGCCAACAAGGGGGGCAAAAAGGATCCTCTCAGTTTTGGCTGGATGTTATTTCCAGACCTCAAAGGGTGCAGGAGGAGGAGAAGGGCAGGAGGGGCTGCCAGCCCAGAGCAGAGATCCCCTCCTGCAGTCCGGGAATGTTTCCTGGGGGATTCTGCCCCTCTGCTCTGCTCTGGTGAGATCCCACCTGGAGTGCTGCATCCAGCTCTGGGGCTCCCAACATCAGAAAGACACAGAGCTGCTGGACCAAGTCCAGAGCAGGCATCAAAGATGATCCAAGGGCTGGGACACCTCTGCTCTGGAAACAGGCTGGAAGAGCTAGGGCTGTGCAGCCTGGGGAAGAGAAGGCTCTGGAGAAAACTTAGAGCCCCTTGCAGTGCCTGAAGGGGCTACAGGAGAGCTGGAGAGGGATTTTGGACAAGGGGCTGGAATGACGGGACAAGCGGGAATGGCTTTAAACTGAAAGGGAGTAGGTTTAAATTAGATACAGGAAGAAATTCTTGACTGTGAGGGTGGTGAGGCCCTGGCACAGGTTGCCCAGAGAAGTTGTGAATGCCCCATCCCTGGAAGTGTCCAAGGCCAGGTTGGATGGAGCCCCAAGGAACCTGGTTTAGTGGAAGGTGCCTCTGCTCATTGGACTGGGCCAAAATCAAAGGAACATCTTCACACCACCAACACGGGTGGACAGTTTACACACACAAACACCGACCCTTGGCCCTTCACAAAAGAAGATTCCCCATAACTATTCCACTTTCTGGCAATATGCAGTCTTGAGTTTTGCCTGTTTCCATCCTCATCACCATCCTTGAGCTTTTACATCTTATTCTCTCCCCATCCTATTGCTGGAAGGAAGCCACTGTCGGGGCGGGGGGAGGAGGTGATCTGGCAGCCAGCCAAGGTCATCCCACAACACTGGAATCGTCTATAAAAACATAGTTTTAATTTAAATGTTCTTCTTACTAAACCTCAAATAGGTAATTTTCTTCTCTCCTAAAATGGCCTCAGAAAAATACTGCATTCAGTCACTCAATAGCATTCTAACATGAACTCACTTCTCTCCCGATTTCTTCATATTTATGAATTCATTTGATGTCATAATTTTAAACAATTCTTGAGTCTAGCGTACTTACTAATAATAAAGTGTACACTGGAAATAACGAGAAAAACACAGATCTGATTCAGGATCATAACAGGAACTCAAAAAGGCTAATAAATAAAATACAGCATGTAGAAACTTAACAATATATTCTTGTACTTGCAAAGACTGTGAAGAACCAAATCTTTCTGGGTCTTTGTGACGGTTTAGGCCAAATTCAGGGAAACGTCCAAAAGGAACGTCTCCTCAAAGGAAGGCAGGTTACAAACCACCCCTTCCCCCACTTGGGTTCGGGAAAAAACAAATTTTCCTCAGAGGAAAGTGAAGGAGAAAATAAAACTATTTATTTAACAAACACACAGGAAAACAATACTAATAATGCTAACTAATAAAATATCTCGCTCTGGAGAGAAAACCTGAAAGATTTTAGAGTCCTTCTGTGGGTGTGGTCTCTCTCCTCCTCCTCGGAGCTGGGTTGGCGTGGGGGGCCCCCCTCCAGGCTGGTGGAAGGTCCCCCAGTGGGGTTCTGATGTTCTGGTGTTCCGAACAAGTCCAGAAGAGAAGAAGGGAAAAAAACGAAGTCCCAAGAGAAAAAAAAACCTCAGCTCTCCGTCCCTCTCCGAAGAAACAGAGCTGAAGAAAACTGACCGAAAAGCCAGAAGAAGTGCTTCCTCTGCCCGCCGCAGAAGTAGCTAATCTCTGTGTCCTTGAAGCACAAACTGTTTTGAAAAGTTCGCTCAGTTTTTTTTCCTCTGTCTCTTGCATCCAGTTTTAAAGGCATAGAAAGGCTCAGCAATCATGTCTGGGCATAGAGCAATGGTAGGGGATACAACAGCACAGTCACCCCAAGACAGTCTTCAACACCATGGATCATTCCAGTCATTATATTTGTGTAACCCAAAAAAAATGAAGCATTCAGCATTTCACAGATGTCAAACTGACAGATTAAAATTAACAATAATAATTGCTCTCAATATTTACTTTAAATTGTCTTTCCCAACATATTGCCATTGAATCCTTTATTTTCTGTCCCTTTCAGATGATTAGTTCTCCTCTTCCAGCCCATATGTCATCATGGAGAATTGCTGACTTGGTCTAAATGCAAGCAGCTTGTCAGAAACATCACCAAATCTGAGTTAAATATAGGTGGTGAACCACAAAAAATGCGTCACTTACGTTGTACTGCACCCTTACCAGTTCCGAAAACAAAAGGAACTATTCATATTTTACATTTTTTATTAAGTAGAAAACAAAATGTAAAGGGGGTCAAGTTATAGAAAGATTTCAGAACTGCGTTTGAGTTGTGGAAAAAGATACCATAAAGTTTAAAAGTCAGTAACAGTCTAAAGAAAGGAAATCCTTCATCTTTCAGAAGGCAGCACTCTTTGGGACAAGGCACTGACTTTATACCCTAGTATTTAAATACATTGCTGGAAGAATTTTACTTCTGATGAGAGATAAAACCCAATCGTTTTCACACACAGAGCAGTGTTAAACCTTCATGTTCTGGAAAAATTTCATTTGGACAATTACATTCCAGCTAACTACTCCTGTGATTTCAAATGTCTAAGAGTCACCAAAACAAATGACACCACCTCGGCTCTCACACCAGAACATGAGGAACTAGAAGGTCACTGAGATAAACAGCGGTGTATGGGTAGACAGTTTTAAATGTCAGCAAGGCAATTTGTGTAGGATATAAAATGCAACTGAGAATTAAGCAGCATTTTTGAAAACTACGCTGAGAAGTATATGGGATCTTTGGTTAAGTCATAGGCACATGGGGACTGCATTCATTAACCCATTAAATTAAGTTTTAAACTGGGGGTCCTTTATTTGCTAATAAAAGCTACTTCCGTGTTAAGTGGAGTTGTTTTCTATAATTTGACCAAAGAAAGCCCTGTTTTATGTGCATAATCTATATTTTCAGATACCAGAGAGTGGAGTAAGGATAATTCTTCAATGTTCCTTACAAGGAATACTACAAGCACACAGGAAATACTGGATCAGAGGGAAACAGGTGAAGAAGACAAGGAGTTTAAAAAAAAAATTCGTACAAAATTATGAGTGACAGAATGCAAAGAATGAAAACATTACCTAAAATAGCCTTGAAAATGGGTAAAGTCAAAGCAACACATTGCTTAGAACTTTTAAGGCAAGATTAAAAAAATACAACAAACTTGTTTGATCTGTTAGAAGAGTTAATTCTACAGTATCAAAGGTACAATTTTACTCATTAGAAAAACTTGAAAGGGTCAGAATAGAGTGTGGGTTTTTCATAACATTTGAGTTTTTTTATATTGGAACTTTATATGTTTAAAACAACTCCATGCATCAAGCATCGGAATGGAACAAGGGTATTTTGATTGTTTAAAAAATGGGGCAAAACAAAGACTTTGGAATAAGTAAAGAAATAGACAAGAAAACAAAATAACTAAACCCTCTTTTTGAAATATGACAGGAAAGTTTAGCACTTACACTACAGTTTTTTAAGATAGCAGCCACTCAATAGACTATATCTGATAAAAAAAAGTACAAAAGTACTTCTTTTATGGTGTAAAGAAGTACACTAGGAAAGTGAGACAATATTTTCTTACTAGATTTATTTACTTGAGATTACTTTCAAGACACATCTTGCATTGCCATTGGTGATATAAAATATCCTGCTAAAATAAGCTATCACTCCTCTGAAAAATAGATATAACCACAGAAACAGCACTTGAATACTTGACATCTAACTACACCCATCTAGCAAACCACAATCATCTTGCTGAAAAAGCTTCTGAAGCCCTCTCTGAGGAGTTTATACACTTATCCCAGAGTAGATTTATAAATATTTTGTATATTCTGTAGTACTAAGTGTGTATCATGCTTATCTTTTGGAATAAATTAGCACCTAACGTAGTAATTCAAAAGGTTGGTTTCCTTTAGAAGAGAGATTATCAGTCTGGTTTTTGATGCACCTCAAACTTACACTCTACCACTTCAATTCGATATCACAGACATAAAAGCCAGCCTTTCAATGACTCCACTAAAACTACCCTACTTTTTAACCGTTGATGGTAAATTCACTGTTCTTTCAACATGAGATCCAGCTTTTCCTTTAGGTAACATATTTTCCATAACACCTTATTCCGTTGAACACTTCCGTAACACATAAATAAATGCACAACCCATTTTAATCCTGAGACACAAAACTGCCTTGTAAAAGAAGGAGCTAAACACTGCAGCACATGTTGAATATATTTGTTAGCTCACCCTTAACACTTCTAAAAAATTTAGACATTTGCAGCATGACAGTGAAGTCATTTGCTCTGCAATATGGTATCTCCTCATGAAGGCATCCTATATTTTTATTATAGACATTTTTAAAAGGCACATTAGTACTTTACTTGCAGTGAATGCAAGTCATTCATCCGAGACTCATAAAACACACCTATGCACTGCTTAGGGAAGATGAATTTCCCAGTGCTTTCTCACAGTCCTCTTCTCCAATCCACCTGAAGTGAGGAGAGGCAAGTTTTGCCTCAATCCACAGTTGCAGAAAGGATTTAGCTTCTAAATATACCCCAAAGCAAGATTAAACACAAATGATGTTAAATGTTGGGATCCAAAGCGATAATTCAACCCTATTTTTTTTTTAAAAAGGAGGAAAGAAAGACAGAAAATAGGAAAGTAGGAAAATGCCAAGAATGATGAGGAGAATCACACACAGAATCACCAGGTTGGAAGAGGTCTTCCAGATCGCCGAGTCCAACCCATGCCCTAACACCACCTCAACTAAACCATGGCACTGAGTGCCACATCCAATCTTTTTTTAAACACATCCAGGGATGGTGACTCCACCGCCTCCCTGGGCAGACAATTCCAGAACTTTATCACTCTTTCTGTGAAAAACTTTCTCCTAATATCCAACCTAAATTTCCCTTGGCGCAGCTTAAGACTGTGTCCTCTTGTTCTGTCAGTTGCTGCCTGGAAAAAGAGACCAACCCCCACCTGACTACAACCACCTTTCATGTAGTTGTAGAGTGGTAAGGTCACCTCTGAGTCTCCTTTTCTCCAGGCTAAACAACCCCAGCTCCCTCACTTGTTCCTCATAGGGCTTGTGTTCCAAGCCCTTCACCAGCCTTGTTGCCCTCCTTTGGACGTGTTCAAGCGTCTCAGCGTCCTTCCTGACCTGAGGGGCCCAGAACTGGACACAGCACTCGAGGTGTGGCCTCACCAGTGCCAAGTACAGGGGAAGAATGACTTCCCTGGTCCTGCTGGCCACACTATTTCTGATACAGGCCAGGATGCCGATGGCCTTCTTGGCCACCAGGGCACACCCTGGCTCATGTTCAGTCGGCTGTCAAGCAGTACCCCCAGGACCCTTTCTGCCTGGGCACTGTCCAGCCACACTGTTCCCAGCCTATAGCATTGCAGGAGGTTATTGTGGCCAAAATGCAGGACTCGGCACTTGGACTTATTAAACTTCATCTTACTGGACTCTGCCTATCCATCCAACCATTCCAGAAGAACAGGAAAGGGGTTACCCCCACCATGGCTCCAGCGCTGGCTCACAGTGCCACAGGGGAGATCTCCATGGGTGCCATGGGGCTTTCCCTGGGGTCCCTCCCAGAGCTGCCCAGCCAGGGAGCAGAGCCAGGGCAGCAGCACCAGTGGGGTGGGGCACGAGCAATCTCACAAGAGCAGCCAGGGTAGCAGAGACAGCAAAGACTCCAACACTTGGTAGATTTTGCATCACCTCTGGCAGGTTGGGCACTTGCTTATAGAGGGGCTTTGAGAGTGGCAACCTCACATCCACCTCACAGCAACAGCACATCCACGGACAACTTCACCTCTGCTCCCTTGAAGTTTATTTGCTGATCGCTGGTGTCCAGGCAAAGTTTGTCTGATGGATCAGAAGTTTACTTCTTGCTTGCCTGGTACATCAACTACAGGCTCTTTAATGACCTTTAAACAGGTGCCTCATTTTTTAAAATAAAGCAGTTTCTAAAGTTTTTGTCAGAGATAGTTCAGAGCTTTAACTTTCAAACCTTCATATTCAAAGATGTAATGGAGAAACATTCCGTGCTCTTTACTCATTCACTACATTCCACCCCGTGGTTCTACATTTCCTGAGGAACATCAATGTGGTCTTCTCCCATGCTGGTGATATGAATATAGTGAATGGAGGAGGAAGCAAGATGAGCAAGCACGTGATCATGTTGACAACAATCATAAATACAAATCTCATTACATTTCCAAGTCCAACTTGTGCTAAAAATTTTCCCCATCCTGTAAGCCTTGAAGACTTTAGGAGGGTAGTAACCCATGATCCAGGTTCTAATCCACCAAACCAGTCTCGTGGTTGCATAAACTGAAATAGTTCTCCAGCTGGATCACTTATTTCTTTCATCTTAGCTCATGCCTCCTCAATGGAGGATGAAGCATTATAGATGGAATGCAATACTCAGTTTCAGATAAATTCAACAATCCGCATACTCCTTGTTCTTTCAACAATAACATGTCTAGGGCTAACCTATTTTGTACACTCATTTTGGAAGCCTGCTGGACTTGTGTGTCAAGTTCCCCAAATGCATTTTGGGCCAATTACTCAATAAATGCAATTCCCAAGTGATATTTTCCAATACAAACTGATGCCTTTTTACAGTAACAAAAGAGGTAAGGATATTTTCAAGTATCAGTGATATTGTTTCTCTGGTGGTAGAATAATTTGGAACTTTAATGCCACTGATTTGCCATTCTGGTCTTTGCACTGCTGCAGAGAAGGGGACACTGCAGTGTTGGCATCTTTTGGATATTTCAGTAAAACTGAATATGTGCTTGGGGCAAAGAGAAGGGATTACGACTCCACACCTTTGTCCAGCATGCTCTTCCAGTGACAGCTGTGAATAAAACTGCCCATTGGAGCTGCCTCAGGCCACTCCTAGGGGAGCTAAATACTCGGCATTTTTACAGTCAGTTTTGTCTTCAAAATCAAGAATGTTGACTTTTGGCTTAGTACCTCATGGGATACCTTGGACTGGGAGATGGGGATCCCACATCAGCTAGCACAGCATGAGCTCACAGTATTACAGTGGTCATCTTGTTTTTTCCACCCTCTTGAGGGCTGTGTCCAACAAGTACACATCTCCCTTAGCAATGCTCAGACTCCAGATAAAAACCATGTTTCTTGGAAGATCTCCTGGCCCTTCTTTACATGTTATACCCTTTGACCACTTAAATAAAGGGCCATTCTTTGGCTGTGATACTATAAATTTAGGCTCTGCAAATTTAGGTTCTACAAATAATGTTTCTCCAGACGATGCCCACGTTAAATTACTTCGGTCAACTAGCATTACATTTGTTACATTAGGCAGTTGTACACACTGATGGGGACTGAATACTGTAGCACAACTGGGTTCATATTGATGTGGTGCATATAGTGGATCAAAAAGTGGATCCCACTGATAAAAATAACATGGCTCAGTATCACTATATTCCTCAAAGGTTGTGTTCCAGGTCCAAGTTCACCTTCATTACTGTCAATGGTAGGATGAGGGAGCTTGATGCGTGACAAAATTGTCATGTCTGTCTTTGGATGTGTAAAGTTACAGGACTTCTGATATAGAGACAAGTTACAGAGTGCTTTAGGGGGAAGTCCATAGGTTCAGTAAGCTCCATGCACCATGGGAGTGGCTTCCCAATCTATCCAAACTCCCTTCTTTCCATCGGCCCAACACGTAGCTAAGAACAATGGAGAGGTTACATTGGTCATAGTAAAAATAAAGGATAAATTCACAAACTTTGTTCAGTAGACTCAGGTAAGGCAACGCATGCAGCTTGGTCAATATGATTCCGTACTTTCATGAACTCTTTGATCAGTTCCCAGGCAAGGTTCGAATGAATCTTCACCGCTAGCGGTCTGCTCTGCTGAGCATGTGCATGAGGTAAAGAACCATGCAAACATAACCAACGTAGTATAACTACCTTTTCCAGCAAACTCAATATCAGAACAGTGAGCCACAGTCCAAACCAAAGACTTTTCATTCACAGTTCCAAGCAGTTTTCCCATTTAATCAGTCACCTCTATCTTTTGATGTTGCTTTATTTGAAGGAATAATTCCTCACAAAGAGGCATCTTCAACTTCGAGGGCATGCGTTTGAGCTCCAATGTCTACTAAAAAGGTTATAGGACCTTTTGGGAACCAAGAGAACAGGTTATTAACAAGCCTCCTTCAGAATTTTTGGTAATCTTTCTCATGAAAAGGCACTCTCCATCCCGTCTCACCTACTCAAGGAAAGGGTTTCCCACCATATCCCCTCTCTCTGGTTCTACCGAGAGAGGGCTGCAGCAGGGACAGCAAAATTTATTGTTCCTTCTTTTGACTCTCACGCCTACCCACAGAGTAGAGATTCAGTCAACAACCACTTGGAAATTACACTGATTTTCTTGCACCCACTCTGAGAATGGAGGGGATGATTTAGCGCCAAACTCACTCAATAGATCAATGAGACTTTGGGGAATATTTTCTGTATTGCAAAAAACACTGCAACAAACACAGGAGTGCTCTTCTCAAGGGGCACCTTACGTAAGTTAATTCCAGTGTCCCACTCCGACACCCCAAGAGGTACCTTGTATTAGACATTTCTTATTACACCTCACTTTCAGAGGCACCTTTGTGAAAAACCAATTTAATGTCAATTTATGCCTCAACATTGTCCACATTTTAACTGCTACAGGGGCTGTATACACGTGCAGGAGGCAGCTGGACAGGTGAAGGGGCAGAACAAGCCGACATTACAGTCTCTAAGCTGACAGCCCCTTCAGAAAATGGCGGGAAGCTCCGTCCCTGGGGAGACCTCGCCCGGCAGCCGGTCAGGGGACAGAAAACTTCCACCACTGCGCTGCAAGCAACTCCCTGCAGGTGGGGAAACCCTGCTGCCCGGGGAAAATCTCCCTGGCTGGCCAATAGTTGTCCGCAAAGGAGCAGACTATGGGAGGGGCTTTAGCACTTAAAAAGCTGTTAACTGCGCCATAAGGGGTCCCACCGTTTCGGGTGGGGGGTCTCCGGGACGTTCAGCTCATTCGGCCGCCCCCCCCCCCGTCCCGTCC
>VXAZ01001682.1:845162-875847 GCA_013399875.1 Gymnorhina tibicen
TCTCTCCTACCGCAAGACGAAGAGGAAGAGCCAGCAACCTCTGCCCTGGACAGTGATCCCTGCGACGAGGGGCACAGCGAGCCTCTCTCCACGGCACTGTCCGAAGACAGAAAGATGTCTGCGGTTTACGCCTTGCCTGCCAATCCCGCGGACGAGGCCAACGCAGCAGGCACGGAGGCTGGCCGCGCCCAGGCCGCCCCTGCCCAGGAAAAGCCCTGCGGGCCTGCGGCGCCGCCAGCGGCTTGCCCGGTGCCTGCCCAGCCCCTGGCACGCAGTGTTCCTGCTTCCCCCGCTGGCAGCGCAGCCGTCCCGCAGCCCCCGGCCCCACGGCCGTGGCGCTCCATCGCCAAGACGGCCCGGCGGGCTCTGCGCCGGCTCTTCTCCTTCCGCTGCCTCAGGGGGCAGCCAGAGGAGTGAGCCCGGCTGCCAGCACCAGGACCATTCCCAAAGATGCTGGCTCACCCTGAGGCATCCAGTTTCCAGAGGTAGGTCCTGCTGCTGGCCCCAGCCCCTCACCCCCAAGATAACAGCAAGGCAGCCTGGTCAGGGAGAGCCACCTGAGGAAGGATTGCAGCGCTGCCTTGTAGAATCCTACAGAAGCTGACTTTAGGCCCGGGCTGCATTGTGGGAGTGCATCCCTACCCTGCCCCAGGCTGCCTTAGGAGCTGAGAAATGCTCCTTCGGGCTCAGCATTGCATGCAAATGAAGGCCCATCCTCCTTTCACATGGCAAATAGGAAAAAGCTTCCCTGGATACTCACAAGATGGACTGAAGAAAGGTGCTAACCCCAGATGAACGACCCAGGGTCCTCACCACCACAAGAACCACCGGCACCCCCAGCCCAGAGAAGCACAGGGTGACGAAGGACCAGTGGGACGCTGCTGGAGTGAAGGATCCTGGACTGTCTTCTGTTTTGATCTCTTCCACACCTCACCCCACCCCACCCCCGATCTTACCCCTCTTTCCTTCTCACCCTCCTCTTTCCTATCCCTATTTCTCTACCCCACATTTAGTGGTAAATAAAATCCCTCTTGTTGACTGTTGTAGATGCTCTCCTTGGCACCTTGATTCGCGCAGAGGCGTCTCTCACTAATCGCATCTGAACAGGGGCACACATCTGCACACAGCACTCGAGCTGTGGCTGCCCCAGTGCCCAGCACAGAGGGACAATCAGCGCCCTGATCCTGCTGCCCTCACTATTGCTGACACAGAAGGCCAGAAGGCCAGGAGGCCACCGGCCTCTTTTCCCACCCCACCTGGGCACACCCCGGCTCACGTTCAGCCGCTGTCAGCCAGCACCCCCAGGGCCTTTCCTGCTGGGCAGCTTTCCAGCCACTCTGCCCCCAGCCAGGAGCACTGCAGGGCCTTGCTGGGACATGAGGGCAGGACCCAGGCCTTGCTCTTCTTGAACCTTGTCCTGCTGGCCTCACACCACCCAGCCAGCCTGTCCACATCCCCCTGCAGAGCCTTCCTACCCTGCAGGGCATCAACACCCGCACCCACCTTGGTGTCATCACAGATTTACTACTGAGGGTACACTTGATGCCCTTGTCCACATCAGCAGTACAGATGCTGAACATGACTGGACCCAGGGGACACCACTAGTGACCGGATGCCAACTGAATAACCGGTCTTATTGTTGACTGTCCCGTCAGCCTTCTCTTCTCCAGGCTGGACAGACCAAGTGACTTCAGCTGCTCCTCCTCTGGCTTCCCCTCCAGACCCCTCACAATTTTCACAATCCCCCTTTGGATACTCTCCAATAGCTTACATTAATATTAATTTCTTTTATTGTGGCTCCTGAAATTGCACACAGCACTCGAGGTGAGGCAAGTGCCTCAGGTGAAACCTGTTCCTAATTGATAGGCACAGGTTTCTGGGTCAGCATGAATTCTTTCATGACATCTTTTAGGTAAAGACTGAAAGCTAAGGTACTGCTGTACATCACCACATCAGCTTTCAGAAGGATGATTTCTACATTTGCTGCTTGCAAAGGAGAGTGGCAGAGAGGGGTCTTGAGAGGAGCAGGCTCATTAGCAGTTAGGCTTAGGGTTGCAGACTATGCCAATCAGCAATTTCTACTTGATGAGGTCTGAAGTATTTGGGAATTGAGATTTTTTTTGATCAGTGTTTATTGATACTAATTTTTTGAAATAAAAACTTTCAAGTCCCCTTATTTTTATTTGAAATCCTATATTCATACTACTATCTTTTAAAACCCCTTTCTGCATCTACTCTGGTGGGGAAATTTTTTAGAAAGCTGCATTCAGTAAGATGTTAAAGATGAGTAGAAATGATGTAAGGAAACCAAGTGAAAGAAAACCAAAACTGACTACCAGGTAACTCCCTGTCAATGAGGGTGAGTAGGGAGCTGTGAAAAAACAGTAGGAAAATAGTAGAAGCTTCATCACAAAACCTAGTGAGAAGAGGAATAAATGAAACCATGAAACTGTGGAAAACCACCTCATATGGTAAGAGCGAGGGGTCACTTAGCTCTTTTGGTTTTCTGTAGGCCAAACCCTGATACCTTTTAAAGTAAATGCCATGCTGTTGTCCATGGGAATCTTGCTTGTGTAGTGATATCTGGGTTTTACCGTATGATTTTACAGACCAACTGAGTGTGGGCATAAACGAGCATAATTACTGTTGACATCAGTAAGATGAAACCTAACACGGTGCACAGCTTAATTGAATGATGGGATTTGCATTTCCCATGTATGCAAGCACTGTTCAGTGGCACACAAGTGTGCTTAGAATACTATCAAGCATTAACCTTCAATTTGTGTGTCTAGTGCGTACAGTGTCTAGAATAAATGCTTGTACATTCACAACTAAAATTAGATCCAGCTCAGATACTGATTTTTTTTTCAGATTTTTAGAAGGACAGGAAGAATATTTGTCTATTAGGAGTTCTGTACTGCAGAAAAAACGAGCAGCTCTCCTGTCTACAAATATCCTACGATATCTAGGAGTATCTTAAAACTCACAGTCCTCCTCAGTTCTGCCCTGGATATCTCTCATGTCTTGGATTTCTTCAAATCTCAGTAGGAACTGTTGAAAGAAACACAAGAAATTTGCATTGCTCAGCTTTGAAATGTGCAGCTTGACTGCATAAATAGAAATATTTGCAAGTCATAGTTGCCAGCTTTACTGGAAGGCACAGCTGTCTGCTTAACCCATCACAGCAGAGATTTCAAGACTGCCTGTATAAAAAAGTCAAATGTAAAAATAACTACGTGTCTTCTAGCGAAAAAACCACTGTGGCAGAAAGAGCACAGTGCAGTCAAAGAGATGGATAATTGCTCAGGTCACTGCTTTTCTGCTCATTATAAATCAAAGCCAAGAGGAAGCCCTGTCTGGCCATTCCGCGCAGTCCATGGCTACGTTTATTCAGCTTTGTGTCCCCTCTATTCCTTTGCATACAATTCCACTTATAACCCAGCACAGTCCGGGAAGTACAAGGGCAACAGCAGAAGAGCTCAGTTCCCAGCTGGATGAAATCATAAACCATCCCTTTGCAGCTCTTGCTCTGCCTGGCAGCCCTTGTGAAGACTGACTGACCATGTTGTGAACTCTTGACAGTTCAGACAAAGCTGTGCACGCTGCTGTTATGAGTGTACATATTGTCACAAAAATTGGCACATAGAGAAGGGATGATGTTGCAGAGAAAAGAAGATCAGCTGGAAAGAAAGACCAATGTAGACTGAGCTCTTATTAGCCAGCATATTCTCTCAGCCTCTAATAGGACCTCTCTGGGAAGGGAGAACAGGTATCAGTCATCCCCTCCACATGCCTTTCCTACATGACATGAAGAATGAGATCAGGCAGCCCCTGAAAATTGTGTTCCTTACAGTCAGGGACTGCTGGAAGATGGAGTTTTCTGTCCTGGGCACAACATCTTAGTGTCATTTGCAAATCACCACTCTTCTGGGTGCTCCTTGGCATCTCTGAGAAATGTGCATATATGAAAGTGTGACCCTTATTGAGCCAGAAACAGGAGGAGAAATGCAGATATTCTCTTCCAGGTCTCTGAGCTCCTCAGCTGGGATTGTTTCACCTGTGCCCTGAGTTTGAGGGTGATCACATTTACAGCAGAGCCACTCTGAGCTGAGCCTGCTGCAAGCTGCTGGTGGGAGCCCTAGCCCAGAGAACAAGCAGAGTCATGACATAAGGAAATGAAGAAAAGATTGTGAGTATTTAAAACCTCACAGAGTTAATTGATTTGCCCACGCTCACATGAAAAGTTTGGCGCAGATCTAGATGGGATCCAGAACTGCTCCATCCCCGTTCAATGTCTCCCAGTGTAACTATTCTTTGCTCTGCTGAATTCAGGGGGGCAGGATAACCTGTTTTCCTGATTTCTGGGGCTGTCAGTGCTGGATGGTAACAGTAATAGCAACAGTCAAAATGTCATCCTTTGAGAGATCCACTTTATTTTTCCATGCAGGAGCTGATCTGTGAACTAGGTATATAAAATTGTAAGCCTGCTAATTGCAGAGTCCTTGTCCTTTGCTGGAAACGTCTATGCCATCGTATGACTGCTAAGCATAGATAAGAGAGAAATAGTGGATCTATGTCCTAATAATGGAGTCACCCTGGACCTAAAACTCACAAATCCATATTTTATTTCCAGTTTAAATAAGTATTATGAATATTTTTTCATCTCAGTAGTGGCCAGAATTGACTTGGTACCATGAGTCCGAAGAAACAGCCCTTTTCACACTCTTGGCAGACTTTCACAGATATGCCGGTACTTTCGGATGCGCTGGTGATTAAGCCTTTGAGAGAGGGGTTCATGGGTCCTGGGTGGGAACTACCAGTTCTTCTACTGCTATTTAGAACAGTTAGGTGCCTAAACTCAGTCATGTAACCTGAGATAAAAGCAAACACATGGCAGTGACAAAACAGAGATGTGAATGGAGGAACATGGTATTTGTTATAATTCTTTTTATTACTAGGTGTCTTTCTGACCCTGTGTTAAGTATTTGATAGGGACACATTCACGCTCCCATAAATGAAATTATGGCAGTACTGTTAAAAAAATTTCTTTCCTTCTTGTAGCAGTTGTGTTTGTCATAAATATTCTTTCTTCTTAAGGATGGCAGTTGAATGTTTGAATATCCTTATCCTGGTGTTTTCTTAATGAGGTAAACAAAATTTCTGTGGAACATTTCATAAAGTTTTATTTTCTGTTGTCTTTTCTGTGAAACCAAGTATTCCTGCAAAACTAAATTTTTGCTTGACCACAAAATTCCAGCATCTCTCTGATGCCTTTCAGACATTTGAGAGACCAATTCTCTGATGATTTCTCTGTAGCAGCCCTGCTTTCAGCTCCTGCTTTGTGTTGATATCATTGTAGTATAAACTGAGCAATGACTGTAATCAAAATTTCAGTATTTTCCCCAGAACACAGCAGGTTGCTACGTGGGTGGCAGCAGGGCAAGGAGAGTCTGCAGGAATGTTTTTTTGGGGGACTTATTGTTGTCAGCAAAGATTTAGCCTGGGGGCTGTATTGACAGAAAAAGAAGCTGAACACAATAAATTGAAGAATAAACTGTATTTTCACAAGCTGCTCTCCGTTGGTCAGAGAATTTCATGCTAAAATTTTGCTGTTATCAGATCACTGAGCTCACTAGTTCCTTTCTGCAGAAGGTCTTCTTTCAATTACAAATATGGTTCCCCTTACAGTAGTAGAGTTCAATGTCTTTATTGCTTTTGATAACATTTTAATTCCCACAGACCTGGATTAATGTATTATTTTTATAACTCAGAATTGAGCCACTTATAATTCACAAGTCACAGAAGTAACAATATTTTGAACAGACTAAAATTCAATGACAAAATAATACCGAGATACTTCACTTATTTAATGGCCTGTGCAACTCTGCAAGGTTGTTTCTTTGGCACTAGCCTAATAGAGTTCTCCCTGCTAGTTTGAACCTGTTTTTAAAAATATATGAAGTACTGTGACAGCCTGCTACCTTTTATGTGTTCCGTGGTGCTGAAAGAAATCTCCCAATTCCTGCATAATGCTGAGAATGTGTCCCAGATTTATGACTAATGACTGAGTGTTTACTTTGCTCAGTACCGAGGATAAGGTTTTCACTCCCTATTTCCAGTCAGTGAGAACAATGCCTGCGTTACATGTCAAGCATGAAATCCAAGGGAGTTCAGTGGTCATGTTGCACCTCTTAAGCTCTGGCTTTCGTAGATCCATTTCCAACCATGCCTTGGCACAGGCATATATATGCACTCAGAGTCCTTTGTGCTGAAGGAGGATGACTTTGCTGCACAGGCTGCATAGGCAGCCTGATTATACCAGTAAATTAGATGGAGCTGGGGAATGTTCTTGGTCATGGAAATGTGACAGAATGTACTGTGAGACTGTTTGAAAAGTCCCTGGTGCAATTTCAGCCTGTTATTAACAGTCTCCCAAAAGCTCCAGAGCACTGCCTGCACGTTAAAGCAGTCCAGGGGCTATGCCCAAGACATGATGAGTGTGGAGCCACTCTGCTTTGGAGGTTCAGAGGGTTTATTAACAACATGCCATTTGGCTTCAGTGCCTGTGAATGTTCCTAGGCACATTCATCTCTAAGTGCACACATTGCCCTAGGGTCTCCTCAGCACTCACAGATTAACTACAAAGAACAGCTCTGGACTTTCTGGCCACCTCACCCAGGGCTCAGAGGAACCAGACCTTCTGTCTTCACTGTCTTATGGGGAGTGTCCTTCCTAACACCAAGATCCCTGTCAGTCTTTGCAAAGCCTCCTTACAGTTGTGAAAATCCTCCCAAAAGGATTGGTCACAGACACCAGTGCAAACAGGACCAACAAGTGTCCTGAACTATTGATATTCAACAGGAGGCAACATGGCACATATAAATAAGGTGGGCTGGATTTACAACTTCCTCTGCCAGCACCTGAGCATCAAGGTGGGTGAAGTCTCAGTGGCAGCAAACCAAACTGAAGCCAAAGCCAGAAGCCTCCATGCTGACCAATGGTCTCAATGTGAGTTGGCCACTGTAAGATAAATATCTGATGACAGAACTGGAAAAGCAAACATCTGTGTTGTCACAGGGGCTGCAAAGTTCACAAATTGCAGTGGTTTGCACAAGAGAAACGACTTTAAAGAAACCAGAAGCAGAAACTTCTGATTCATACTGGCAATTAAATCTAATTTGTGAATCTGTGCTATTATCAATTATTTTTACACACCAGAAGATTTCTCAGTTAAACATAGCATCATTTCTCTCTTCTTAACTAATTTTCTCCCTCGTTATTTCTAAAGAAAGAAACTGCAACACACATAAAAATGAAGTTAAAGCAGGCATGTAGATATCCAGACCTGGCCTGAGGTTAATCCTGCAAGGTAAAAGTGTGAGAAATTATTCATCTCTGCAAGCAGTGGAAGAGGAAAGGTAGGTGGCCTAAGCCAAAGTGGAGTTGAGCCAATAAAACAGTAATAGAGAACCTATTCTCTAGGTAAAAGTTATGAGATGAGTATTAGGAATTTTAGGGAGTGAAAATTACCAAAAGCTATTAAAATGAGTGTACTGGCTTACCAGCAGTGACTCGTGAAGGCCAAGATTGTTATGCATAAGAGTGTTAAATGAGGAAAGCCAGGCCCCATAGGAAAGAGCAACATGACAGTGGGCTGTTCACTGGAAGGGGAAAAGGGGGGAAATGTGGAATATAAAGTGGAGAAAATGATCAGGTCATGGTTGCTTGAGAAGTCCCTGCTGAGCAGTGTGGCATCTGACCCCTGTGGTGAGGAAGGGAATAGAGCTCTGATCTGCCCACACCACGTGTGTCTGCCTTGTTTCCTCAGCCAGGGGCACCTGGAGTGCTTTCCTTAACACAGACTGAGGGACACCATGGAGAAGATGGAGCGTGGACCAACTATCCCAACATTCAATGTCTGAACAACATGCTGGGTGCAAGGACTGCCACAATGTTACTCAGAAATTCTGGTCAGAACTCAGTGCAATATGCCAAAATAAACTGTGGCACTATTTAATTAACATTTCTGGGGACAAAATTGGCTTAGCAGACTGCATCTTTTGAAAAAGTTTTGATTTCAAGTGGGAACAAAAGGGTAGGCAAAGAAAAGTAGATTATCCACCTAGGCCAAAAAAAAAAGGCAAAGGAAAACCTAAATGATACATTCTCCCTTCTGTTAAATAAGATTTTAGTTGCAGAGTACACACACGCTCCTTGATGCATCAAGAGCTGTTCAAGAATAGAAAGCACACAAGTGCACTGAAGAGAAATCTTCTATTTGAGTTGTTTTTCTGCTGCAGGCAATGAGATTTGGAGCTGTGCCATATAATTCAGTGCACAAATACTAAACCTGAGGTATTAGTTCATAGAAACAGAAGATGGAAAAGACTCAGGCTCTGTAGATCTGCCTCAGAAAAAGTCATTACCCATGTTATCAACAAGCCCACAACTCCAACCAAACAGCACCATGGAGCACTGTCATCCAAGACTCAAACACATGCTGAGGAAATCTCCTGTAGACTAATGGATCTGCCATCTCCCTGTGGATGTGCCTGGCACTTTCAGGCACTCCAGCTGCCAGCAGACACTTGCCACTCTGCACCAAAAGTCTACTTGAAGGTGGCCTCAACAGCTTCCTGGGCTCCACCAGATTTAGGGTCTGGATCTTCATGGAAAGAACACTAGACCACAGTCAGGCACATACTGCTCTTTTTTTTCCTTTCAAGCAATAAACACTAAGTGACATCTAAACCAGTCCCAGGTAGCCAAGACATCCACATGGGAATTAGATCTTCCCCAAGACCTATAGGTGACTTATACTATCTTGGAGCTGGGACAACCCACAGAATCCCAAAGGACACAAGAAGCTTATCTTTAGGCAACTCAGTTGAATGTCCTTGTATGATCACCTACAATGATATGTTTCAGTTGGAACAAGAGAAGACCAATGTGTTCCCAGCTGCATTACAGGTCTGTAAGATTTCAGACAAGCAGTTTTAATTTCTCATTTGTCATTTTGCAGTTCGTAGGAAGTACTAAGGACTTCTCAAACTTAGCTGAAGAAGATGAGACAGAAGTTAAATCGTTAATGTGAATGAAATGAAAGTTTTATGACATTTCTGTATATTACAGCCACAAGGAGGTAACTGTTAGTCTTGAAGCCTTAAACATGTTTAGCTCTTTTGTGTCCTGTTTGGAGACTAGTAACAATTCTCACAATTTCCCTCCACTATTGTGCTGATATGTAGCAATAAAATGTTCTAGATCTACTCTGGAAAACAGAAATACAAAGGAAAAATAAAAAAAATAAATTAATGGTGACAACCTCTCATTTATCTTCTGGACAAGTTTGGGGAGTTCTTTTGTCTTTTATTTGCAGTGCTACTTAAGTTGTTTTCCAGTATTGATCCATATTGATCCATTCTGTTAAGTGGTTTAGTGTTGCATAAACACCTTCAAAATATCTGCATACTTCTTGTTAATGCATCTATGATTTGGAGGTCAAAACAGAGATAAAGGCAGTTGTAAAATGCATTTTTACTAACTTTCAAAATGGCTGATTCTTTGACTTTGTATAGGCTATGGGCATTGGCACTTTAATACTGACTTTTTTAGAAAATACGCATTATATATACCTGATCCAGTGACCAAGGCAAAAAAGATTACAAGAACTTCATCTGCTCTCTGTGCGTTAGGTACTGTTAGTACCTTAAAAAACAAAGTGTGTGCAAGGGACAGATCAAGTATTCACAGGATCATTATTAGGAAAAAAATTCTTTATTGTGAGAGTGGTGAGACACTGGCACAGGTTGCCCAGAGAAGCTGTGGATGCCCCATCCATAGCGGTGTTCAAGGCCAGGTTGGATGGGGCTTTGAGCAACCTGGTCTAGGGGCAGGTCCCTGACCATGGCAGGGGGGTTGGAGCAAGATGATTCTTCAGTTCCCTTCCACCCCAAATCTTTCTATGTTCTTATGATTATGACGTTCTGTGTCTATTTGTAAGGTACCCAGCACAAGAAAAATATATAGTCTTGCCATTGGCAGTATCAACATCTCACTGAAATAATTAGTGTGTATGTATGATAAAGATTAGAAATTCAGTTTCAAGACCACACTGAACCTGAGTCCAGTGATCAGCTATGGTTCAGAAACAATCTGCCTTGTGTAAAAATACATTCTTTTGGACCCATCAGCTGGCAAAAATTCTGCCCTCAAAACACCATCTCCAGAACACAGGCTGGCATTACAGATCAGGCATTTTCTCCTAGCATCCTCATGATCATCTGTAGAAACAACAAATTAAATGTGAAGTGGCATGTTTTAAACTGGCATCACCACAACAAAGGAAAAATACAGCTTGGATCTACCAGTATTAAGAATAAAATAGAAGTCAAGCATTGAGATGTGAAGATAAATAGCAATGATGTAGTGGACTAAAGCAGATAAAACAAAATATATTTATAAATTCTGAGGAGCTTGACAGTACTTGTTAAGCATTAATATATGGTAAAGACATACATGGAATTTGATACCAAGCTAAGTGGAATGATTTCAAGGAAGTCTGAATGAATGGTTGAAAAATGTATCCAATTAAGGGGTCCTGACCTGTCTGAAAGGACAAAGTGTTTACAGCAGAGAGTGAAGAGTGCAATGGATGTGGCATCCAAAGCAAAATGAGAAAGATATAATGGCATCCTTATAGGAAATGTACTGTAAATTTGATTGAGACTAATTCATGCAGAATTTTAATAGGAATTTCAGAATGTGACAGCAATGGCGCGCAGCCAGTCTGTCAGAAAGGAGTCTCCTCTGTGTTCTCATGAGTGTAGCACAGTTAGTGTGTGTGTGTTATAGGTGTGAGCACACACACCTCTGACCAAGGCTGTGCCTGATAAAATGCTAAATCCTCTGCCCCCTCACTCAAGGCTGCCTAAATCTGGTGCCTCTCAGGACCAAG
Source organism: Gymnorhina tibicen (assembly GCA_013399875.1). Classification (NCBI taxonomy): domain Eukaryota; kingdom Metazoa; phylum Chordata; class Aves; order Passeriformes; family Artamidae; genus Gymnorhina; species Gymnorhina tibicen. Next base: position 856,120 of record VXAZ01001682.1, read on the forward strand.
TGCAATGCGAATCCTCTAAATTATTGCATCTGCAGAGATGTAGGTGCAGTTGGACAGAGATTTGTTACAGCTCAAGACCAAGGCAGGTATTGGGATTGTCATCAAGGTGGCTTCTAATAAAATATATTATCCCAAAAGACTAAGGCATATAAAAGCAGTACAGGAAACACTGGCTTATGTCTAAGAGCAAGTCACTGCAGCATGGTCGTACAGACAAAGCAGCAGGTTTGCTTCAGCAGAGCAAATTACTTCAGACACAGAGACAGGCTGCTTAGTTTGTACAGCTTCCTGGCTTAAAGGTGGTGCTGGCATCTCCATATTATTTTCCTCTGCACGAGGATGTTGCCTCTAATGACTCCACTCAAGGTAAACAAGCTCAAGCAAGGCTGTTCAGATTAGGATATAACAGGAACTCTCATTAAAATTTACAGACAGTGCATTGAATGGATCAAATCAGCATTTGTCTGTATTTGTGGTGCTGCATCATGTTGCTGCTCCAGCACATCAGCCAGGATGGCTCAAGCTCCATTTCCCCAGCAGCAGCTCGGGGAGTCAAACAGCAGCACCCCAGCACATCTGTGCTGTGCCAGATGTGACTGTGGCACAACAGCTTCATGAGCTGACCCCAGGCTTAAAAACTGACCGCAGAGAACTTCAGCCTCTATGGAGCCCCAGGCAGTGAGGGGTTACAGTGTTTACCCAGCTTGTTGTGTGTATTTTCAGTTTGTAAGCAAATCCAAGCTGCTGTACACCTCTACTAGAACCTGATATAACTGGACAAGGATTTCTGTCTATACATGCTCCCAAGAGTCATGACTCGCAGGACTTGGATCAAAACCTGAAATACACTCCAAACTAAAACTATTACAAAAGAAAGCCCATCTAGGAACTAGAATCCTTCAAAAGAGATCTGAAACAAGTGGCTAATTCTCCTGGACATTAACAAACTATTCTCTTCTCCTCTACTGAGGCAGACTTGGTTCCCTGAAGAAAATCATCCCCCATCTGTCTTTGACTATTAGCTCATATAATCGATCTGACAGCAGATGGAATTTGTGCCTAGTAGAAGTGCCGACCCTTTCCTGAGAAATGAATAAATCTTTCATTTACCAAGAAGACTCTATATAAATAGAATGGCAGTCAGTAAAAAGGACGTGGTCTGGGAAGATAAATAGCTGGTTGTGTTCCTGACAGTAGGAATACAGTTCAGGGAACAGTACTTTAATTTATTTCACTTATAACAAAGGGGATATAGTACTAAGGAAAGCTGTTTCTGAAGTGATGTCTATCTGCCTCGGCCTAATCCATTTGGAAAAAAAGATTCTAAAATGGACAATGGCCCAGATGTTCTCTGGCATTGTAAAATTGGGCCCCACACAGTTGCAGGACAAGCAGGACCTGCTCCACTTCCTGTTATGCTGTGCACTTTTTTGTAATGATTTCCATGGGCTTGCTCTGAATTTTCACCAGTTCTAATAGTCATCATCCTGCAGCACTAGAGCTGACAGAGGCTCAGTACTGAATATTAAACAGCCCAGATACTAAACAATTCTGCCTTGGCTTTGCTCTACTTTCTCTGCTTAGTCTAAGGTTTTACAGATGAACACAAACTGTTTGAACACATGGATGTTTTCAATCTCTGAGATGCAGAGACAATCATCAAACAAAATTGAGCTTAAGCCAGCTGGGGTCATACTAACAGCACTCTCAGTTGCAAGAGGGTTTAGATAAGCTTAAAGTCTTCTCTGGTAATATTCAAATTTATTTCAAGCAGAAGTTAATAATATTGCATTTGTATCAACCTGTTGAATCATTCCCCGGTGCTTTCATTTATAAGAAAAACACATGAAATTTTGCTGTTCTGAGGTATAGTTATAATTTCTCACACGTCTCAGATGGATTACCAGTTAGTTATACAAGCACAGTTCCTTTTGGCTAATACCGATGTTGCTTTGTCCTTTCTTTTCCTTTTGTCTGTGTTCTGGTAACAAAACTTGAAGGTAGATTAGTCCTGAGCTTCACTCTGTGGAAATAAGTGAAATGAGAAGAAGAATAATTATCTATCTTTCTGTATGGATACACATATGCAACAGCTGTGTGGTGCAGTCGACACTCTGGAGGAAAGGGATCCCATCCAGAGAATGGGATCAAACCAGCCTAAGAGGTGGGATTGTGTGAAAATCAGGAAGTTCAACAAGGCCAAGTGCAAGGTCCTGCACCTGGGTCAGGGCAATCCCAAGCACAAACACAGACTGGGAGGAGAATGGATTGAGAGCAGCCCTGAGGAGAAGGATGGAGAGATGCTGGTGGATGAAAAACTCAAAATGACCTGGTGTGGCAGGACGTGTCTACCCCCTCTCTACCACAGATGGTTGGTGCATATGCAAGAGATAACCCAGGCGGTTACCAAGAGATAACAGGCCCAGCATGGAGTCATCTCTGGCACCAAAAGGGCTCAGGCCCCCAGCTAAGAATCAACATCTTAGTCTGGAAAGCAAATGTGGGAAGAGATGAAAGAAAAATAAATATTCTTGACTAAAAGACACAGTTCTTATGTCTATAAAAGCACACAATTATCACAGAGGCAGAAGCCTTATACCAACATGCCCTGAAAGCGTGTGAGACTTCTTCCTGGAGACTGGATGCAGATTCCGTGGTTACTTTCCTGGGACTTGAGGGAAAGGATTTCAATGTGTTCTCCATCACAATTGGATGGTAAGAAACATTGGATCCTAAGTTATATTTTTTCTTCACTAGCTGTAAAATTAATGGTACCTTTAACCCTGTGTGTATAATACTAGTTGTCCTCTTTTTGTCTTATTCCCATGCAGTAATAGTCTGTTTTAAGTCTTATGTCTGTTAGTTTTGTGTGTATTAAATAAATAGTTCATTCTCTAATAGACTGAATCAGCCATTATTAAAGAACTTACGAATGGGAGCGGGTCTTGGGGCGCTGGTTACCTCAGTAAAGCTACTGCCTGCTGCCAGAGGCCTGGGCAAAAGGCAGGGACTGATTTAAACCTACATCATCCATTCATAACACCTGGCAATGTGCTTTTGCAGCCCAGAAAGCCAAAAGTGTTCTGGGCTGCAGCAAAAGCAATGTAGGCAGCAGGTCAAGGAGGTGATTTTCCCCCTTTGTTTTTGCGAGACCCCACAAGGAGTGCTGTGTCAATCTTTGGGGCCCTCAATATAAGAAGGACCTGGACCTGTTGGGGCATCTTTCCTGTAAAGACAGACTGAGAGAGTTGAGGATGTACAGCCTGGAGAAGAGAAGGCTCCAGGGAGAACTTAGAGCACTTTGCAGTACCTGAAAGGACTACAAGAGAGCTGGGGAGGGACTTTTGACAAGGGTGTGAAATGTTAGAACAAGGCAAAATGGCTTTTAACTGAACGAAAGCAGGTTTAGAAAAGATGTTAGGAAGAAATTCTTTGCTGTGAGGGTAGTGAGACACTGGAACAGGTTGCCCAGAGAAGCTGTGAATGCCCCTTCCCTTTGAAGTGTTCAAGTCCAGGTTGGGTGGGGCTCTGAACAACCTGGTCTAGTGGAAGGTGTTCCCGGCCACGGCAAGGGGTTGGACCAAGATGATCTTTAAGGTCCCTTCCTACCCAAACCATTCTATGATTCTGTCATATATTGCTCAATATTCAGATTTGGTATTAGCAATTATGATCCCACACAGCTTTATTTCATCCTCTTTTTTAATCTAGACTTTCAACTATAATTCCCACTGGTTTCACTAGGAGCATTTCAGTGCCCATGTAAAGAGTAGGGATAATTTTAGAAATGAGATAGCTCTCTTCACATTACACACAGTGAACTGAAACTTAATGGCATCTCAAACTGTTAATAAATTCAGCCCATTTCTGAGAACCCCCTTGATTCGCATTTGCTTTCCCAAGATATGCAGACTAATAATTCAAATATTAACCACTATAACATTTTTCTAGCAAACTCACATTCTGATAAAAGGACAAAAAATACAGATCAATCCCGTATCTGAGAACTCCTCTGAGTTCTTGAGAGCATAACTTGTTTGGGTTTTTTTTAATTTTGCTTTTGAGTTTTTGAGTTTTGGTTTTTGAGTTTTACCATTCCCAATTGCATTTACCAATGAGTTGATTGTCAGAATACTCAGGGTTAACTTTTTGGTGGGGTAGAAGGGGTACATAGACATAAGCATCTTGCTGTAATCCAAAGAGAAAAGACAGAGGTTGGAGCTATATGAAATCAACTACCCAAAAAAAAAACCAGAAGCAAAGTATGACGTGAATTTTAGGATTGTGGTTTTTTCAATCTCTGTTTAAATTAGAATTTCTTACTATCTAATGGTATATGACAGCCTAGAAGGAGAAGCTAAAACTGGCCTGATTCCACCCTTGTGATGTATGTGAAACCCAGATAATTTCACAGGGTGTTGACTGTAGAAGTGCTACTAAAGAAATTATCCCAATTATTTCTCAAGCAAGGAGGAGGAGAGGAGTAGAACTGCTACTTGCCTGTTCCCTGAGGCATCCTTCAGTATGGTAAAGTAAAAAGTTAAAATAGGTAACACTCCCTTGTGGTTTCCATTCTATATGTCCATTATTCTGTGATGCCAACTATTTCTGTATATCTGAGGTTTCATACATCCCTAAATAGCCTTACCTAAATGGACATAGCCCCATATCCATCTTCTGTAAATGACTAGTTAGAAAGTAGTGAGAGATTGTCTCCAGAATCATTGATGTAGGCATGTCTTGTTTGGGGAACTTAATAAAGTTTTCCCACTTTAGTTCTGTCCATCCCAAAGTTCTCTTTTCTAACACTCAGGAGTGCTGGGGTTTGGTCAGCAGCATTCATCCATTCATCTCTTTCTGTACAGAGATTTCCCCTCCTTTCCTCCTCTTTCATGGGGAACTTTTGTGACACTGAGTCCTTACAGTTGATTCTTCTGTTTTCTGCTATAGAGTTGTTCCAAGGACAGTTTACAGTCAGCATCCTCTCTAACAACTTTTGCAGGTTTCTTGGTTAAATAATAAATAGTTGAAAGATTCTATGAGGTTCAGTCCCACAATATTGTTTTGATATAGGAACAAATATCTATGTCATCTTTTTGTCCAACCTCCATTTTTGAAGGGGTCTTTTTTTCAAAATTGCTCACATTTAATTTATTCATCTTTTCTCCAGATTCTGCTTTTGTTCCTGTTAAAAAAAATAAAAATATTCTATTGCAGTGCAAATCCTTGCAGGACTTCAGCCTGGAAACACCTATTTGTGTGAAAACTCCCTTTATGCTCAAGTAACTTCAGTGAACATCAACAGATCTATGGAAAAGTGTGTGGATTACCACAGGTGGGCAAGGCATCATCCTCTCCCTTGTCACAGGTTAACAGGCACTGAGTATGTCCAGGGATGGCAAACTCATTCTCTCTCTGTCTAGGAGAATAGCTGAGAGATTGAGATACTCAGTCGAGTTGCTAAGAAACCTAAAGAATTTTAAAGTGTGCAAGGTTACAAGGCTAAACTAAAGTTAGACTAATACTGTGTAGCATCCCCATGGCAACCAGGAGTGAATGGCATGGGAGGTGAAAGCAGAGGAAAAGACAGAATAATAATCAGCAATAAATAAACCTTGGCAGGGATTACTGTGATTATGTTATCAATGAGTTAAAGAATGCTGCTGGCCTGCTGGAGTTCAGCTTGTCTGCTGGGGACACAGCTTCTCCTTGCTGGTGCAGAGTAAATGGTGGATGGCATTTCTAAAGTAAGGCTATCCTGGCCAGCTCTGAAAGGGTTGCTGCTGAAAGGGTCACATGAAGGAGAAGGTGACCTGAACACTTGTGATGTAACAAAACACTCTTTATTATTTAATATACAGAAGAAAATTTCCATATCAGATCAAATAATTGTGCCACCCCTCTCTTTAAATTTCCTGCAGCCCTGATCTGTTTGTTGTGTTATTTCCTCTAAAGCATAGTCTACATAATTTTGCAGTACTTGTATTATCTTAAGTATGTGAACTATATCTGAAGCAGAACCTGGGTACAGAAGTCAGTTTGAAAAGTCAACTTTTTCCAGTCATTGGCTTACAGCACTGGATTTTATCTGTTCATGTTCATGCTCCCACATAAGCAAGGGACAAGGCTCCTGGGTGAGGACATGTTTTCTAAATACCCTGCAGACCAGAGGGTCAGTGACTTCAGGCCTCATGGCCAGCAGCAGAGCTCACATTTTCTAGCTTCAGCCTGGTGATTCAGCCACTCGTGCACATGAGCCACTACAGTGTTTCCTGAAGTGCTGAATGTCATGAGCAAAACTCTCCTGAGTGACCAATAAAAAAGCTGGCAATGCCCCACTCCCGAGGTTCATTCACTCAGAAAAAGTCTGATTTTTGGGTCTTTGAACTCAAGTTTATTTGAATGTTTCTATTGCATTGAATGGTAAATTAAAGCACTTTTGAACAGACTTCTCAATCTTAGGTAACAACTGCCCTGACACTTCACCTGAAATCTTCTTGGTTCTCTTCACAACGACTCCTTGAGAAGATAACACCGATAAATCATTAGAGGATATCACTGTGCACTGCAAAAACACTGAGGTGAATATTCCTCACTCAGCCATCATCAGTTATATGCTTCTGCACTTTGGATTTATGCAAACAGGAAACCGAGACAGGTTGATCCCCTTGGCTTGACCACCAATGGATGGATGGATGCTCATGAAGTTCATGAATTTTCTTTGGATCAAACCAGGTAATGTTGTTTTGTGTTTCACAACTCCTTACAGAGTGGAGATCTGAGCTCCCGGTTGCCTTCTGGTTGCTTCTCACACCGCTCTGGCACGGGCCCTACATGGAAATACTTTCTGTTCATCCCACCTGAGCTGTAGTACTTAGCAAGTTAAATCCTTGTTTCTGCTGAGCATTATGAAGGCAAGCAAAACAGGCACTATGTAATCAGCACCTGCTCTGAAATGAATGAAATGCAGTTTGTGAGAGTCATGGGTACTCCTGAGCATCCAAGGCATTAAGACTGCTATTTTCTGTTTGGTAAACAAGGGTCCCACACAAATAAGCACAGCAAAAGACCCTTTCCAAAGTTCCTCTTGCTGCATAACATTAGAATATCTTAGAAACTGAGTTTTCTGATTAAATGCAGATGCAGGCATCCACACCAAATCCCTTTAAACTCATTCAAAGTCTTTACAGGGTGGATCTGTCAACTTAAAGCAGGTGCATATAGTTGGTCAAAGAAATCATATACCTGATTTTACTGTCTATATTCAATGTGTCTCCACCAAGTGTAATAAGAGGGTCCCAAACACTCCCCTCACAAACCTACAACCTAATTCTTTTCACTTTACCAATTTCAAAGATAATGAGATGCCGTTCTAGCTAGAGATGGGGATATAGAGAATGCTCTATTTTCTATTCTTGAAAACAAAGAATGTTGCCAACAGCTCCAGATGGGTATAACCTTGAACATTTTTGGCAGTCTGGAACCTAAGCAGGTTTGATAAAGTTTTCCTGCCTTGGTTTCATGACATTGGAAGTTTAAAAGATGAAACAACTGATCTGCTGCATATGACAATGAATTACTTGTTTAAGGTTACATAGTAAAACCGAGGCAGAGCAGAGATCTGAATTCAGTCTCTGGGAGCCTATAGGTGCCATAGAATCATAGAATCAAATGGTTTGAGTTGGAAGTGACCTTAAAGACAAGCCTCCTAGCATAATCCACCCTCTAGACCAGGTTGCTCAGAGCACCATCCAGGCTGACCTTGAACACTTCCAGGGATGGGACATCCACAGCTCTTCTGGGCAACCTGTGCCAGTGCCTCACCACCCTCTGAGTAAAGAATTTCTTCCTAATATCTAATTTAAATCTCTTCTCTTTTAGTTTGAAACCATTACTCTTTGTCTTGTCACTATCTGCCCATATAAAAAGACATTCTTCCTCTTCTTTATAAGCCTCCTTTAAGTACTGAAAGGCTGCAAAAAGGTCTCCCTGGAGTCTCTTCTTCTCCAAGCTGAACAACCCCATCTGTCTCAGCCTGTCTTCATAGCAGAGGTGTACCAGCCCTCTTAGCATCCTCTTGGCCCTCCTCTGATGTCCAACAACTGCTCTGTCCTCTTCCTTACTGTTTTTTTTCCTCTTCAATTCGATGACAGTCATATCACTTCTGTCCCTCGTGCTTCCTGACAGATGAACTTTTCACTGGCTGCAACTGACCTGGAGCTTCATCAAGAGAAAGGAAAAAGCCAAACTGTGGAAATATTGAGTTCAACTCAAATCTCACAGATGTTAATAAAAGTCTTTCAGTGAGTTTCATTGAGCTATGGATAAAGACCACAATGTTTAAGCAATAAAACACTCTGACATTCACATTAGATAGTCAATGGTCCATGACACCACATGTGGAAATCCTCTTGACATTAAAAAATTAATCTATTTCATGATGAAAGTCAAATATTTTTTATATCTAAAGAATCAAGGACTCATGAATTTTTAATGCTTCAGTCTTAAATGCTTTCTCTGAAATTGTTTATATTTTCTGTTTTAATCTACATTTCCCATAGTTCCAGTTTACCATATTTAATTTACTACTAATGCTGAGTAGTAGAAATGCTTACAGAAAGAAAATCAGCCATGAACTCATCAATGAAAGGACAAAAAAATCACTCATGAATTCCTCAGTGAAAATAAAAAGCATTAAAAAATATTTGAATCAGGTTATTCAAGAAGACCTAATTTTAATGTAATTGACTAATTATGCAATGTTAAGTAAATAACAATTGACTTTGAAAAGTGGCTAATTAAGCCTGCTGATTATTAATTTAAATTAAGAGAAGTTTCCATTTTAATATTACCAGATAACTTCATTAGTCTTTCAAGACTTGGGGAAAAAAAACAAAACACAACAGAAGCCCAAACCATCATGGAACTTGATTTGAAGTGTGAGGAAATAATCCATTGACTTCTGCAAATTTTCAGACAAATCTTGCTGTTCCAGGTTGAGATCCTCTAGGACTCATAGTAAAGGCTAATAAATGAATTATTTACTACTCTTCAGGAACCTGCTCTAAATTTTGGTGGAAGACTAGGATGCCATTTTAAAAAGTTAGCTTTAAAGTATTTCCAGTCTGGAAGTTTCATTGCCTGAAGATTTCATATGTGATACACAGAGCTGGTTATTAGGTGAAGAAAAAACCTATTTCAAGCCTGTGAGGACTGTTATCAAAATATTTCCAGCCCTTAATTGGATCCCAACATTTTCATCTTGCAATGATTTTCTAAATAGAAAAAATCAGTTCTGCTTTGAGTATTTTTTCCTTTTTAAAATATTTTCTTTCAATGTATTAATTTGCCCAACATAACCACAAGCCATTATCAGGAGAGATGTCATTCCCCTGTGTGGTAATGTCCTCTTCTTTTGCCTTTGCAAGAGACTTTTTACAGATTAATTATCTGCCCATCATTCTGTTTCCAGTGCACTTTACAGTATCTGGGTTTAAGAGTTATTTTTCTTCCCATTTTTAAAGCATTTTCTTCTCCTTTTGGAAGCTGCTGCTGTCACAAGCCATTCTTTAGTTCAGCTGCACATCCAAGGTCTGAAATCCACCCTAGCATCTGTTCCCTGAAACCTGAGCAGATGGAAGAGTCCAGGAGGAACTGCTTGTGCCAGCATAAGGTAGCTTTATCTTTTTGTGGTAAATGCTCTCCAAGAGTAAAATTGAACCCCAGACAAACTTGTCAGGAAACCTGCAGTAGTTAAGGGAAGGGATTTGTAAGTGTATAGAGTAGTATGTATGTCTTTGGGGGGAAAATTAACAAATTGAAATTAGCTAAACTACAAAGCAACTATATTTTCAAATGTATTTATGGCAGTATTGAGTAATTCTCCTTTAACTATTTTGTAATTGCCCATATGATCACCTTAAGTTTGTGGCAAGTGCCCTTAGACAGCTCCCGAGCAAATGGAGAGTAGAAAACCTACACACATTTTCAGGAAAATCCAAGTAAAATATGCAGTCACCCTGTAAATAGAAGAATAAAAGGACAATTCAGTGCAAACATATGCAAGGACACAGGACACCCTGTAAGATGGAGAAAAAAGAAATTCAGTATTTCATCTGTTTCTTTGGTCCTTCTTGCAAAGCAAACCGGTGACCCTGGAAACCCCAGAGAAGGATGTACCTTCTCTGCACCACAGAAGGTACATCTCCAGAGAGACTTGAATTCTGAAACATGTCTTCTATTGCATAGTATCTTCTGAAGGTCCCTTTGGGATGAGCTAACCCCATACCATTTAAAATGAGGTTCTGTGCTTTTTTAATTCATTGAGTAGGAATCTCTATTGCCCAAGACCCAATCAGAATTCCTCAGTCAGTGAGAGAGGCCTGGCTGCTGAGATGAGCAGAATAAGGGATATCAGTATTGATGAAAGCGCTGCTTGAGGAACAGCAGCTTTAGCTACATAGTATTACATTTCAGCTGTTCAAGTTTCCTGTGTTTCCTTTGGAAGGAGTGCAGCATTAGCCTTCACATGGAGACTAATTCTGAATCCTGGGAGTGAAAGGCTTAGTAAGAGAGATTTGTCTAATTGATGAGGGCATAGTCACTTTAAAGTCTCTCAAGAGTACATTTCTTTCAGTGGTTATTGTTTCAATTGTGCAAACAGAAAAGCAACATTGATTTTATATCATTCACAATATAGCATAAGAAAACATCAACAAACATCTCCTGTAAAGCAGGAGATGTACCTCCACTTCCTGACTGAGCCATTGACAACACGTTCAAGTCAGGATTTAATTCTCCCCATTATGGACTCCCTGTAATTCTTGACTTCTTACCATCTTGCCTTTACAGCTTTCACTGATTTATTCTGTCCTTGTTTTGTAGTGAAATAAGCATAATGCCAATTTTTTATTGACTGAATAACCTTCCATCTCTCCTGACTCTCCCCTTGGGTGAGGACACTGCCCAAGATGAATTCCTGGAGGTAGAGAGCCCTCATCGTACAGAGCGAGTGACTGCACATGCTGGGTTACACTTCTAAAGCTTAGGAATCCTGAAGTCAGTTGTGCAGTAGCAATTCCATTTGACATCCTGAATCTGTAATCCATCAACCTTGACAGAGCTTTAAATGGTTTTGTAAAATAAATTACGTTTGAGTACATTTTTTGGCTCACTTAATTTATAAGTCTCTGTGACAGAAGTCACCAGCAATTTTCAAAAATAATATGAATTGACTTTTTTTGATCAGAAAGAGCCCAGTGACTTAGGATGTTCTGGAAAATAGAAAAGGGAAATGTTGTTTATATTATTAAAGAACTAAAAAATATCCCAGTGCCATTAACAGGATTTTGCTATTAAAATAATAACTTATTCAGAGACACTTTGCATTCCTAGCTGAGCAATTAGACCAAGGTTCTGGAAGCTGTGCTCTGATTCAGCTGTTGTGTTGACTTGCTTTGGGAGTTCAAAAAAATCATCAACTTTTATGAGTAGACAAAAGAAGATTAAAAAGTTTGATGGAAGCATGAAGACTTCCATACTTCTTTTGAGTACCCAACAGAAATGTAATGGCCTTATTTTTTGACTGGTCAAATTGAGATAATCATACATCATTTTCTGCCTGGATTTGTCCATCTCTCTCCGTTTATTCAGGTTATGTTAATTTCATCCTTATTAGAAAATGACATGAAATGAGTAGTTTTAAGAAAACAAGGTATTTCCCTTACACTCCTTGAATAATGAAAAATTTTCTGCCCACTGAATTTCATAACTTTTATCACTGTAAACCAAAGGATGTTATTTTTTTTTTCTAAATAACACTTAGAATTTTTGCTTTAACACTTCATCCAAGAAATTATTAAAGAAACCGTATTCTTACAATTTTCATCTAATAGGAAAGAAAATACCATTCCTACACCATCTTCCACTTATGAACCTTCTAGTTCTGTTATCTCTGGAAAGAGGAGAATATATCTTTTATGGTCATCCACATAAGGAAAGGAGAAAATAACTGTTCACCTAGAACCCCATGGAGGAAAAATCTTCAGTGACAGGAACAATTCTTGCCTCACTTCAACACCACCTGAATTAATGTGAGATGGATTCCACCACGGCTGGTGTCACTCAGTCCATTGCAGTACAGCACGATCAGCCACCTCAGATTTACCAAAGGGAAGTTATGCCGTAGTAACCTGGTCACCTTCCACAATAAACTTTTATCTTCTGTTGACATGGGGAGAGCAGTGGCTATTTTACCATGGACAGCAAAGCATTTCACACTGACTCCCACAGTCTCCTTCTAAACAAACTGGGCAGACACAGAGTAGAGATGGTCTGTGAGGTGGGCAGAAAAAACAGGAGTGGGGATCAATGTTTTTCACTCAGGCTGGCAGCTGGTCACAAGTGGGGTCCTCCAGGGATTGACACTGTGCTCCACACTTCACAACACATTCCCAAATGATCTGGACGGGGGCATTGAAAGTGCTCTCAAGTTTTCTGATGACACCAAGCTGGGTGGTGAGGAGGACACACCAGAAGGAAGAGATCTCACAGAGAGACCTGGACAGGCTGGAAGAGTGGGTTAGTGAAAACTGTATGAAGTTTAACAAAGACAAGTGCAGATTCCTGCCCCTGGGATGACATAACCAAAGAGCCCTTTACAGGCTGGGCTCTGTGTGGATGGGGAGCAGCCTTGCTGAAGGGCCCTGGGTCCAGGTGGACGAGTGGCTGAACATGTGTCAGCAGTGAAGCTGCTGCAGCAGTGAAGGTAAATGAAGGTAAATGGGATCCTGGACTGCATCCACAGGGATAAAGATGTACTTGTCCGTCCTGGAGTACAGTGTCCAACTCTTGTCCCCACAGTTCACAAAAGACATGGACAGACTGGAGAGCATCCAAAGGTAGGTCATGAAGACGATCAAAGGGCTGGAGAGCCTCCTCTGTGAGGAAAGACAGAAGGAGTTAGGTTTTTTCACCCTGGAGAAGAGCTGGCTCAGGGATGATCATCATCATGGTATTCCAATACTTAGAGGGCACCTAGAAAAAGGATGAAGGCTCTGTCTTCACAGGGAATCACAAGGAGAGGACAAGGAGCAATAAGGACAAGTTGCACAAAGTTGAGGTTTAATCTCAACATAAGAAGTGAACATTTTACAGTGAGAACAATCAATTACTGGAACAACCTCCCCAGGGATGTGGTTGAGTTCACGTCACTGGAGGTTTTCAAGATGTGACTCTATGGTGTGCTAGAAGATCTCATCTAGGCTCCCTTTTCCATGAAAGATTGGACCAGGTGATCTTTCAAGGTCTCTTCCTACCTGGGCTATTCTATTATCCTTTCATATGGCTTTGCCTCAATCCCTCACAGAGGTGATTTAAAATGAGATTCTGACCTACTGTTGTAGAATATAAGCACACCCAGCATGCACATCTCAGCTGATGATAAACAGTGAGATACCACTTCTGGACTTTAAAAGAAAATCTTGCAGCTATAGGACAGATCTAGGTATCCCTAATGAATTTTGCCAGACCATTTTTCTAAAAGAAGCCAGTGGCTGCTTACTTGAGTCATTTCACTCAGTAGGAATAAGGACTGAAATGAAAATTCTAAAGATCAGTAAAAACAGTTTGGAATAATAGAAGAAGGATCAAACCTGCCTAACCATTCCACATTTGAACAGGCTCTGTAGTGCTCATACTAACAGGAAACAAGCAGAGATAACTGAGAAACAGATGAAGCAATTGAAAAAGCATACTTCTAGTCATTTTCCCACACAATTTTAATGTAAGCAAGAATCTTATCTATGTACAGAGCTGAATGACTCCCAGCAGATACAAACATGGGCAGCAATCTGCATTTTGTGTTACAGATGGCTTCTGCAATTTTTACTGTTTGAAGTACCATATTATCTTGTGTCACTGAGTCTCCAGGGTCCCAGACCTGTTCTTTTTTTTTAATATATAACATAAAACATTTTCCCCTCCATTTAATTTGTGGCATAAGGTCTTAAACCAGGAGCTCTCTGAAATTGAATTAATTTGTGCCTGTGGAGGACTGTGAAGCACTGTGGGGAAACATCTCTTAAAATTACAAAGTATTTTTGCTGTCACAGTCAAACTCTCAGTGGAGTGATACGAAAAGAATGTTAAGTGTGAACAAATCTGCAGTTTGTGAATGGTGCAGACATTTACTGACTGTGGTGAGCAAGTGCTCGTGTCTACCTCATCCACTCAGCTATAGAAACAGTCATTCAGCACTAATTGCAGTTTTTCTCCTTGGCAAACAGGTGTGCTGAGCCCTTCTTAAAACTCAGGAAAGAGGGTGGCATGGCAAGAGTTTATTTCTTTGGTGCTGACACTTTGCTGTGCTGGATTTCACAGTGTAAAGACATACTGCAAAATTATTAAGTGGAAATTAGCATGTTTGCTTCTCTTTGTCCATTTTCATGCTTTGAATAAATGCAGTTTCACAGCTTTGCCTGTTTCTGTGGGTCACTTTTTCCTCAAGGCTTGAAGCAAACTGCTGCAAGGTTTCCTTGGCTTTAGTGAGCTTTGGTCCAGCTTTTTAGCACAAGGTCAGGTACAACATTGACTGCAGTGCTCAGTGCTTCCAGAGCCAGAGTAGGATTTGTTCCATGTAATGCTTGGTCTTTCTTCACAAAAAAAAAAAAAAAAACAAACAAAATAACAAATCCAGACCCAAACAACCAAACAAAAAAATGCCAACCAACTAAACAAACAAGAAGAGATGCAGAAAGAGCAAAGTCTGATACTGACATTGATAAACTGTGAGCAAGACCAAGACACCAGTATCTCACCGACAACCAAGAAGACTTTAGCTACTGGGGATTTGAAAGTCTTCAGAGTACTCATCCCAGAGTGCTTTTTCTCACAAAGAGATTGGTATTAAGGATTTGATTACTCGATGTGCCAGATAACCCCTATGGAGATGTGACTCTACTGGCATTGGGGATTCCCAGGTTACATGGCTGCACTCAGGGCTGTTCTGACTTGACCAGCAGGGAGCTGATAAAAGTGCAGGAGCCCCTCTGTCCACAGCCTTTTGTGTTCACAAGCTAAAGGCTCCTACCAAACCTCTTTGGTACCAGTGACCAAAACTGTGTTGTCCCCAAGGACTGGGGACACGACAGCCCATGACGTGTTTTCAGAGAGTCCATATAAAATAACTGATAAAAGCAAATTTATTGTAATTTGGATCAACTTCCTTATGTAGAGCTCTGCACTGAAACACTGTCATAGTCTTACGAGTGAAAAACAAGTGATCTCGAATGATGTATAAATACTTACATGATCCATAAACACTCCCACCTTTATTAACAGCAGAAATGGGCCCAAGTTTTTCCCTTTAATGAAACCTGTGTTATTTATCTTGCCCTCTGTGGCTGGACATTTTCCTAAAACACAATAGGGTAAGGTGAGTGTTCACAGATTCTGTAAGTGGGCTGGGAGCTGCCACTGAACTAATGACTCATTTTCTCTAACTGCAGAACATAGACAGGAACAGCAGGTGTTTATTTTTTTCCTCCTTCTGATGTATCATTTAGGAAAGAATATGTGTAGAAATAATGAGAAAATAATGAAAAGATAAATTCTTTGGACATGACAAGGCTATCTTGTGATAAGCTGGTGAAGAGCAATTGAAGCATCAAAACTTTCAGAGCAACCAAAGTTTACAGAGCAGTAAAAAAGAGACAAAGACTTTCTTTCACAGTCTTTAACTACAGTAAATATCACCATCCAACACTCTCCCAAAATGATTCTGCCCTTTGCCATACAACTGAGAAAGAATGGCAGGAATCCTAGATAAGAGAGGGGATAAAACCAAAGCACAAAGGATTAAGTGACTCTTGCAAGATTGCTCAGGAAATCTGGCAGATATGCTTTGGGGTTCCCTGTTCTATCCTGTTCACATCAGTGTAGAAATGTTAAACATCCAAGTAGGGTACTACACAGTCCTGTTTGCAAATGTTCTGGTAATGTGTTATTTTTCATTATTGTAAAATTAGAATTTGCTGCAACTTCTCATGTGACTACAAGTGTTTTCCTGAATTTTGGCCAGAAGACATTCTTTTGAATCAAGATAGAAATTCTAGTTAGGGTCTCACAATGTCTTCAGATATGGGAAAATCAGACCAAATGGCTAATTCAATTAAAATTCCACTACTATGTAGGATGTGACAGCTGTAATAGGAGAGCCTAGTACAGCCTGGTAAGGTATTTGGTGTGAGTGTAGATTTTCATATCACAGATTCATGCATTTAGCCGCCAGCTAGAGACCCACCTGAAGGGCTCTCACTGTTGGTTTCTGTAGCTGATCAGTTAGTTGGATTTTTTTAATGGCTTTGGCTTAACATTGTTCTTTAAATGAGAAAAAAAATTATTGTCATCCTAAAATAATATAGAACATTCATATTTTCAACTCTAAAACAATATTTCTCCAGGCACAGATAGCTGTATCCTACATTTCTTCCCATGTTTAGTGTTAACAATATGCCTAAAATCCTACCAGAAAATACGTTCATTAGGCACAAAAACTGTGCATGGATTTACAAGTTCAGCTTCCTTCATCTTACAATCAAGCCCTGTAGAACACAGTAAAAATGCCATGGAATCACAGAATCAGGCAATGTTTTGGGTTGGAAGGGACCTTAAAGATCATCTAATCCAACCCCGCTGCCATGGGCAGGGAGACCCTCCACTATCCAGGTTGCTCAGGGCCCCATCCAACCTCGCCTTGATCACCTCCAGGTATGGGGCATCCAGAGCTTCTCTGGGCAACCTGTGCCAGTAACTCACCACCCTCACAGTAAAGAATTTCTTCCCAATATCCAATTTAAACCTACCCTTCTGCACTTTGAAGCCATTGCCCCTTGTCCTACCAGGTCACTTCAGGCAGCCCATTTTGCAGATGTACTTACTGTGTACAGCTTCTGACCCCTCAGCCCTCAGCAAACAGTCTCTGCATCTTCCCTGCTCCTGCAGAAACCTCAGAAGAGCTGAAAGCTTGGATAAATTGCTTTTCCTCTTAAATATGCTTCTGGGTCCTGGTGGTTTGTACTGTTTCTAATCTCTAGATGGTAATTTCTTTTCTTAGGTGAAAAAACTTCAGTGCTTAAATCGACAGATGTGTTGTTTGTTGCTCTTGTGGTTGCTGTTACCTTTTGTTTATGAGCTGGGATGCCAAACTTCCAACCTCATTTCTCATGCATTTTCTGCATCATTAACTGTTTAAATTTCCTGTGCTTGGACGGCTGTTACTTCTCTCTAGCAATTCCCTCCAACGTGGCTCTGTGAAAATGCAGAAACTGTTATACAATCACAATAGAAAAAAGACCAGATGGCATCAATAACTGCTAATATACCCCCATATTTATGCTCCAGCACGTGTGTGATGGATGGGATAAGTGCTAGTCACTGGTATTCTGTTTGTGTCATTGTTTGCTGAATTTGTTTTTTAATTAACCATATGCTCCCTAGGAAACCTTGAAAGCATTTCACATGGCTCCCCAAAATACACCTGCATTGCACCTTAAAAATGGACAGCTTTTTAAAACATAACCATTTTTTGTTTGTGAAAAGGAATTACATTTTATGAAAAGAAACTGAACTACTTTCTCTCCTGCGTTTATATTCCTGTTTTTCCCTCAACTGCTTTCTAATGAAGAGCCATCCATTCACATGTTTATTGGTCTCTAAGATGCACAGTCTCTAAAGATGTGATTTTGGCATATATTTTTTTAATCCAATGTGGCAAGGCGTATCACCCCTCTCCCCACTACAGGTGGCCGGTGCAGATAGGAGAGATTGCCAGGTGGGCAAGGTGCAGCGGGTATCATCTCCTGGCGCCAAGAGGTCTGCCAGCCTAACCAAGAATCAACACCTTGGTATGGAAAGCAGATGTGGGAAGAGACAAAAGAAAGACATAGGTGACCAAAAGGCCTATTTCACACTATTAAAGTACTACAGATTATCACGGAGGTAGAAGTCTCCTACACATACCCTGAGAAGCCTTCTACCCACACGCCCTGAAAGCGTGTGAGACTTCTTCCCAGAACCTGGATGCAGATTCCATGGTTACTTTCCTGGGACTTGAGGGAAAGGATTTCAGTGTGTTCTCCATCACAATTGGATGGTAAGAAACATTGGATCCTAAGTTATATTATTTCTTCGCTAGCTGTAAAATTAATGGTACCTTTAACCCTGTGTGTATAATACTAGTTGTCCTCTTTTTGTCTTATTCCCATGTAGCAATAGTCTGTTTTAAGTCTTATGTCTGTTAGTTTTGTGTGTATTAAATAAATAGTTCATTCTCTAATAGACTGAATCAGCCATTATTAAAGAACTTACGAATGGGAGTGGGTCTTGGCATGCTGGTTACCTCAGTAAAGCTACTGCCTGCTGCCAGAGGCCTGGGCAAAAGGCAGGGACTGATTTAAACCCATATCATCCATTCAAAACATCCAAACACCAGAATAATTATCAATATGACCAGACAATATTTAGAGTAATTTTCATCGTTCAATCTCCTAAGACTCCTGACACCCTTTAGATGTTTATGAAAGCAGTGCAGGATGCAGATTGTCACACACCAATACTCTGTGCAGTCAATGAAAAGAAGCAGTCACGTCCTTGAAATCTGGAATCCATAGTAAATGACTAAATATGCCATCCTAGTTATGCTTTTCCATCATTCATGTAGTCAGCTTCCATCTGGCAGCCTCAGGTAGCAGGTTGTTGGATTTGCCCCATGGTCTCACTCACTGTATTCTCTCACATGTACTCAAAGCAGAGAGGTGACAGTCATTGGCAGAGGAATTGTTTCTGGGGTTTGTGACTACAGGTCATCCTTAGAGAGAAGGGACAGCTGATCAAGGCAGGGAGAAAGGCAGTTTTATGCAGGCTTTACTGATAATTTGATTCTAACAAAAGGTTTAGAGCAATCTGGTTTTCACCAGTTTAATGGGGATTCAAAAAGTATTCTAGAATCATAGAATACCCTGAGTTGGAAGGGACCCACAAAGATGATCAAGGCCAGCTCCTGGCCCTACACAGGACAGACTCAAGAATCACATCATGAGCCTGAGACCATTCTCCAAACCCCCTGTCAGTGCTGTGACCACTTCCCCTGTTCCTGTGTGTGTTACTTGCATTTCACTGTGGCTTTTAGGACAGGGTTTGTATTTCTGTCATGGGTTAGCACAGCTTGGGGTTTTAATTAAGAAAAAAATTCCACCAGCCACGGAGGTGATGTTTTTGCAAGGGGCTGCTGTAACTTCCTCCAAACCTGGTAGAACTAATCAATTGGCTGATTTGAATATTGACAACTCTGTTAAGCCACTTAAGATGCTGGACACACCTCTGTAAAAAACACATTTAAATACGAACACGCCCGGGAATCGCTCTCTTGCTTCCGGCCCTTGGGCAGGTACCTGGGGTGCCCGCTCGGCCCGGCGGGGGCCGGGCCTGGCCGCTGGGCCCGGGGGGGCCGGGCTGTGGCCGCGGCTCCGTGCGGGCCGGCCCCCACCCAGCGCGGCTTGGCGAGATCGTGGCCGCTCAGCTGAACATGCCAGCCGTTCCTGCTCCCTCAGAGCAGCCGAACATCTCAGCCGTTCCTGCTCCCTCAGAGCAGCCGAACATGTCAGCCGTTCCTGCTCCCTCAGAGCAGCCGAACATCTCAGCCGTTCCTGCTCCCTCAGAGCAGCCGAACAT
>VXAZ01001682.1:876601-962820 GCA_013399875.1 Gymnorhina tibicen
TGAACAGCTCATCCTTAAAATAGTACCCCATTAGCTAAGATGGAACCCTCGAAAACAGTTGTGGGGAAAGCTGTAAGTCGAGGGAAGGGACTCACACATGGCAGCAGAAAACCACCCTGGGCGGCTGTTGTGCTGTGACATTGGAAGCCACGAGAAGACTGTTTCTTGTGGAGAAGCCCCATAGAATGGGCAAAAGAGACTCCTCTCCCTAAGTGAACTGATGAAAGACTATTATAGAGGTGGTAAACTGACTGAAATAATCTGAAGTTTGTGTCTTTGTGTTGCAAGTGGGAGGAGGGAGGAAGATGGGGGGAGGAGAAGTGTTCTGAAGGTTTATTCTGACCCTTATTATTCCTTTTTCTTTTAGTTCTGTTAATAAACTTCTTTATATTCTTTAAAGTTTAGAGCCTGCTTTGCATTCCTCCTAATTCTTATCTCACAGAAAGTAAGAAATGTGAACAAAACCACTACAATTTCTTACCTTCCCAAAACTTACCTAACTAAATTAGCTATCCAGCAACGTAAGCATTGACATCTGAGCAAGTTTCTTGTGTTCCTATTATAGTTAGTAAAAAACAAATCCACAGAGTCAGTGAAGCATAGGGTGAGTCATTTAACCAAACATAGGTATTGACTTTAGGATAACATAAATCACACTCTACTCTTCATTGATCATCTAGAAACCCAAAGGCAACTTTTAAAGATGCTGCTGCCACCTTGCATTGTCTCATATAGTAGTTTAATTAGCATGCTTTGCCTCCCACATTAATTTTTTGACTTGTGAAAGTGAGATCATACAATCAGCCACCCAGTTTGCGAGAGATGAAGATAATGAGTTCATGTTTGTACAGTGCTGAGGAAATATTAAATCCAACAAGCTGTGCCTGAACGATATAGTCTTAACCCATACTGATGAAGACATACTGTTTACATACAGACAGCAAGAGAGCCATAAGCTCTGGTTAGCTGACAGCCCTTCAGGGTCTCTGCATGGCTTTCAATATTAGGTAACTTGTAAATAGGAACGTTAGGGCAGATATATTGGAAAACTTGCCTAGAGTAAAGCAGAATGCTAGCAGCTGAGCTGGGATATTGATTTTTTATGTATAGCTCCTGTGACAATTGCTAATTGTCAGCTATAACGTAGCTCTGTCTTCCTGTGATTCCCTCATTTACTCCTGATGAGGGAATACAGATGATTTTTCTGTCACATTTCTATGCCAGATACCAAATGTGTAAAAAATGCCTTCAAATATTTCAGAACAAAAAGAGAGATAAATATTATTAATTTTCATTGCAAGTAAGCTAATTTGTTCCAAAATTTCTGCAGTGTTCATGTATCTAATGAGTCAGGGTGTTTCATAACTCATCAGACTTCAGCTGATATTTTATAGTTTTCCGATGTCAGAAGGAATAACTGATTGTGGTTGTTAAAAGCATGGATCAGTGCAGAATTATTGCTACCATCTATATGTTATACAAATATCTTAAACCAAATCTTGGCTACAGTATTTCATCAAGGCAGCTGAGTATGATAAATCAGTAACAGTTGAATCTGTGGTATCAAGACACAAAAATTGTTCACTTATTCTCCTGGCAAAATTTTCAGCAGCAGATAAATTGCCATGTCTTTAGAGGTGGGGTAAGATACTGTAGACATGAGATAATCTCTGAGGTGATAAAGTCAAATGATAAAACTTTACGTTACAGCCATGTATATAAAAGATGACTGGATGGCATAATCCTTTTAGAAGAGTAACACTACCAACATATACCTAATCTACTCAGTAGCAGCCTGATTTTTCTTTCTCCTCCCTGAAGTAATGAAAATTACAGTCAGAAAGGCTAAACATCACAACCACATACTGCTCTCATGGAATAAAGAAAGACAATCAGGATGTATTGTAAAAATGCATCAAGAACGAAGAAAAACCAACCAAAAAAGACCAAACCCAAAGGGAAATGTAAGTCTGTTTCTTATCTGAAAAGAACCAATAAAAGAAGAACAAGAAAGTTTAATATTCAGTATTCAAATATTAGTTAAGTGATGTTGGATTATTAAATCTATTATTTTTAAAGAAGATGATAAGAGTCCAATATAGAATAAGAAAAAATAAGCTAAGGAATTTTTCAGGAAATTAGGTGTGTTCAACACAACAGTATATTCAGCATCCAGTAATGGGTGGTGTCCCTCAAAAGTACATACTGGGACACGTACTATTTAATATATCCATCAGTGACATAGTGAGTGGGGTAGTGCACCCTCAGCAAGTTTACAAACCACCAAACTGAGTGGTACAGTGGATTCAATTGAGGGAAGGAATGGCGTCCAGAGGGACCTGGACAGGCCTGAGGAGTGGGACCTTGTGAACCTCATGAAGTTCAACAAGGCCAGGTGCCAGGTCCTGCACCTGGGTTGGACCAGTGCAAAAACAGACTGGAGGACGACGGGATTGAGACCCTGCAGAGGAGGACTTGGGGATGCTGGTGAATGCAAAATTAGAGATGCACTGGCAAGGTACACTCACAGCCCAGAAAACCAACCCTGTCCTGGGCTGCATAAAACAAAGCATTGCCAGCAGCTCAAGAGAGGTGATTCTGCCTCTCTATTCCATTTTTTGAGAGCCCACATGGAGTACTGCATCCAGCTATGAGACCCCCAACATCCTGTTGGAGCAAGTTCAGAGGAGGCCATGAAGATGCTTGGATGGCTGGAGTACCTCTCTGGTGAAGACATGCTGAGAGAGTTGGGTTTGCCCAGCCTGGAGGAGAGAAGGCTCCAGCAAGGCCTTATTTTGGCCTTTCAGTATACAAAGGGGGCTTGTAAGAAAGATCAAGAGAGATTTTTACCAAGGCCTGTAGTTACAGGACAAGAGGCAACAGTTTTAAACTGAAAGATGGCAGGTTTAGATCGGACATAAGGAAGAAATTTTTTATAATGAGGATGGCAAGACACTGGAACAGGTTGTCCAGGAAAATTGTGGATGTCCCACCATCGGAACAGTTCAAGGTCATGTTGAATGGGACTTTGAGCAACTTGATCTAGTGAAAGATGTCCTTGACAGGGGGGATTGGAACTAGGTGATCTTTGAAGGTCTCCTCCAATTCAGATCATTCTGTGATTCTAACATTGATTCCTGCCACAAAAAGTAATTTCTATTTTGAAATTATCTTCCATGTATAACATATTGAAAACATCAGTCATCATTATTCCACTACAATTAGGAGTAGGGGGGTCTGAGTTAGAAATCAGTGACTGGCTCTGGGCACCACATGTTACAAATATTTCTGAAAAATTTGAGAGTGCAAGCGATAAAAAAAAAAACTCCGTAACAGGATAGTAAGCAATGTGGTAAGCATGACCTATCAGAGAATCAGAAAGAAGTGAGATTATGGGAAAGTATACAACAGTCCTCAAATATGCAAAAAATTTATATTTCATGTTCTCTGTGAAAGAACAAGAGGAAATCAGTAATAATTTGTATCAAGAATGACTTTAGCTACAGAATGGCATGTATGAGGATGGTGATATGGAGTGACAAAGCCTGCTGTTGTCTCAATCGCTGGATGTCTCTAAAAATGCATCAGACAAGGTCAGAATACCTAAACAAGAAGATTGTCTGAACAGTCACTCAAGGACCAAGCAGTTACAGCTCTGTTCCCCAAATATATTCTGTTTCGTGTGGAGAGAGCAGAGAGGGCAAGAGCTAACAGATGGGCTCTGCTTATGAGAAGCTCTAACTGTTTCTTATACAGATTATCTGAGTCGTACAAATGGATCATTTTAAAAACGCTCTTATTGCCCTGTTCGTAGGGAGCTAATGTGGAGGTTGTCTGAGACAGCCTCATTATGTGAAAGCCACTAACAAAGAAGGTTGGATTAGCCTGTGTTTGGAGCATCCCTTCAAATGCTATCCAAAGGCTTTTTCTAGAGCACAGGGAAGAAGGAAATATCATGAGTACATTCTGTCTGTAAGTAGGAGTAATTGATTGAAGAAATTTGCTCACTCAGACTTTTTTAAAGACAGGTTTTCACAGACATTAGTTTAAACTTGACAACCAGTTGACATTAATTTCCGGTGGAGCAGGTAATTTTTTATGGGAATATGTTTATCTTGTTTCAATTAACGGCTCCTGGAGAAACTATATCTTCAGCTAGTATTTCAGCCCATTTTCCCTCCAAGCATTGTGCTCCACCTCAGAGCCAGTGTCTGACTCCTTGCATCTCCTCCGAAGCTTCTGCAAGTTGCCATCTGTTAACAGATTGCCCTGCCTGGTGCAGCACCCTCCTCACCAGAGCCCATTCCTGCTCACCCCTGCCCCAGTCCACCTCTCTATCAGGTCACTTCCATGCCTTTAAGCACAAACAAACATAAAACACAGTGATCTTTCTCTTGCTGTCTCCAAGCCTCCAGAAACCAGGGATGCAGAAGTGGCTAATTGTGTATGGCACCTTGCTGGACTTGAATGGCATTGAGGAAAAGCAAGTGTGATTCTGCTAAAGGCTGTGTGGGCATGTCAGCATTTACTAAACACCAACTGGACGGCACAGGAGTGTGAAATGACACTTCTTTAAAAAGTGAGGCCCTTGAGGTTTAGCAACACATTCATTAAATGCACTGGTGCCCTGAGGTTATTTTGGTTTCAAGCCTTTGACCAGAATGAGGTCACTCTACTTTTGCTTCCCTCTTAAAGGAATTTGTTAATCTTGAAATATTTATGCTGAGATTTAACAGTGCTGTTTATTTAGGGGCTGCTTCTTTTGTGACACAGTATTTTTTATGTGTTTTATTTATATGAGGTAGATTCATCAGCTGTGGATCAGGCTATTTGTACAGGAGAACACATGGGATCAAACCAAATAGCTCTGCCTCTCACATCCCTACAGAAGGCTTCTCCCAATTTTCCACCCATAATATCTTTTACCCAAGACCATGAATAAAATCTCTTCCCATGTATTTTCTGGTAGACTGTATATGAAGATTTTAAAAAACTATTTTAAACACCTTAAAGAATGTAAAACAATGCAAGCTGGGTCTACTTTTGAGCATGCATTCACTTGAAACAGAACATACCTCTATGGAGAAAAAGACCCTTCAAACTGCCAAAAGAAATATTATTACCCAATGGACATATACATGAACTTGAAGAAGTAAGAAACAGACTGGATGCAATAAAATCCTGCCTCATTTCCTTAGGAGAGAAGAGAAAAAACCAGTACTGAGATCAGTGACAGCTCCTTCAGGAAGCTGGTGATATATTTTGGAAGGACGTGTGGAAACAGACAATGTAAAAGGCAGCGGAAGACAGGTTTTATGAACAAAAGGAGGCATCAAAATCTGCTTTTGACACATACCTTCTAAAGTTCAGTAAGTTTGTGGCTCTGAAATAGCTCAAGGATAGACAGTCATACTGACAGGTCTCAAATGGTCAATTTGAAAAACTACTTCAGATCTACCTACTGTGGTATGAGATCCCTATCAGACCCAGCTACGCATTTTATAAAGTATTTATTATTTTTCTGTTGAAGACTAGTGCAGCAGCTTCATAACTTTAGTTTTCAGTTCTGGCTGAGGAATTCAGAATGCTTCACACTAACTAATATAGCTTCCCTTTTGCCTAAAGCAATGAATATAATAAAATAGACTGGACAAGAGATATGCTCAAAGTTCCACCATGGTTTTGTGACTTGAAGTTACAACTTTCAAGGGCTGGGTAAGGTTTAATCACCAAGTGAGACCTTATCACATGAACTCAGTAGTAAGACAGTTGCAGATCTCAGATGGAAACTTTTAAAAGGCACTTTAATTCAGATGAGAAGGATTATTTCCCTAATCAAGAGAGACTGTAGGCATTTCTCCTAACATAATCATCATCAGCTTCCAGATCAGGACGCACTTTCCTGGAACACTGTTTCCTCCCAGCAGGTGTTGTTATGTGAGGATCAGAGGAGAAGAACATCCCTAAGGAGCAGCTCTTCATCACCTGATTGCTTGTTTTGTTCTGCAATAGCCCTCACTAACAGGATCTCCTCTCCTGGGTGGAGGTACACAACCATAAAGTAAAAAATACCACTTTCTGAGCAAACCACTCGTCTCAGAACTGAAACTCCTCATGGCAAAATCACAGTGACTCCAAACTTGTTCAGACCCTAAGGGTGAATTCTTGGCCTAAATAAAATCAAGGATAAAATTTACACCATAACCTACAGCCTCTTGAAGCAACAGGAGACTTTCCATGGATTTCAGTAGGCTGTGATTAAATTGAAAAAACAAGCCTTATTAGGTAGATAAAAAATCTAAGTGCTGAACAGGAAGACAGCTACCAGTCACAGGCAGGTGTTTTAGCACAGAGCAGCTACACACACTGAGGAGTGCTCAGCATAGCTGTCCAAAGTTCTTCCATGAAATTTTATGGAAGGGACAAGGCAGAAGTTAAAGTGTTCTGAGGCAGGGCACAAAAGAGAGCTTCTTTCTGTATAGAAGAGAAAGGAAAATGTCTTGCTGCAGACAAAGCAGCTGAGTACTTACTGAAAGATTACTGAAAAATTACACCTTTAGGCCCAAACAAGCTCTCTCTATACATGCCATTTGCTCCTTTGCCTACTGTTTCCATGACCTGGATAAAGATGTGTTTGTTGAGAAACACCTCTTGCCACACTGATATGGTCCAGAGGCAGATTATGGTTGTGAGAGCTCTGCACCAAGCCCTGTCAGAGGCCTCTACAATCTCATGGCATTTAATACCCCAGGAGTATTTCCTCTGCTCAGCTCAGCTCCTCATCTCCCATTGCCAGTGAGCCACTGCCAAAGCCTACTCTCATCTGCTCAAGTGATGTGGCAGCTGCCCGAGGGCTCTGTTGTCTGCACGGGGTCAGCAATGTAGGGTAAATGTGGCTCAGTGTATGGTAAATGCATGGTAAATGTGGTGTAAATGTGGTGTAAATGTATGGTAAATGTGGTGGCATTGGGAACAGGGCACACAGGGCACATAGGGTACAAAGGGCACGTACCTTCTCAGCACAAATCTAGAACTCGCCAGACAGGAGAGTTTTCTTGCCCAGGCTAACTGGAGAACGTGTCAGTGGCCAGGCAGTAAGCAGCCAAAACCACAGAGGAAAAACTGCTGACAAAAAGAAATTGCTTCACTAGGAAGGCAGACTGATTTGGCATTTTTCACAGCTTGGACATCCAAACCAAACAATGCAATTGTTTCTACTTTGATTTCGGGAAAAGAGCAACCCAAGAATGTAATTTTTTCACTAAATTTACCTCCAAGTACCTGTCATCTCCACTGTATTCTGTTTTCACCACCATCATCTCCCTGTCCTCATCTGCCTTGGAAACATTCTCATCTGAGCTCTTCTCTTCAGTTATCCATGGGGCCCTGAACACCCTACAGCCCAGATTTCTCTTAGACTGAGCATTCATTCAACACACATGATTAGTCTTGTTATGCCTGTGAATTCTCAAGTGAGTCTAAAATTTGAAGGTTTATAGTAAACAAAAACCCAAACAAACAAACAATCAAAACATGTAACAAAATAAAAACAAACACAAACAAACAAACAAAAAGGAAAACTAATCTATCCACAACTTTTCATGGCTCAGAGCTCAAGAAATGATTGCTCCTGGAGTAGCATTCTACTGAGGAGGCTGAGAATTCAGGAAAGGCCAGGGGATCACAAGTAATTGTGTTACAGCAATTTAATGAGCTCCCAGTCACCTGCCAAATCGCAGTAAATTTGATATTTATTTTCATATACTATCCCACCTACTGTGTCAAATGCATTCTCTGAAATCACTATTTGACTTTTTAAGTAGTTAGACCACTTGCAGATAGCTGTTAATACTCTAAGGATGTTTATTTACAATCAGGTCTCTTCATTTAAAATGCATATATGAAAAGCAATAGCAAAATATTGTTAGATGATTCACATTGTTTCTCTTTGCTTTTCATGAAGGCCTTGGTGAATAACAGAGCAAATTATCAGTAAATTTCCCATAAGAATTTGAAATTAACTTGTTTCATCTGTGCTTATGCAAGTTTCATACTACTTTCTGCAAATATGCAAGTAATTGCTTTTTATTGTCCATGGAAAGTGAATTTAGAGATGCAGCTTTTACACGACAGTATTTGTGCTGGCAGTGATTGTGTACATTGAGGAGCAGCTTGAGAAGGCAACATGAGTTACCTGAGACAGCAGCACAGCTCAGCCTTTGAATATGCCAAATCAGTCTGTAAAGTTAAATATCAGTTAAAATAGTCATTAATTAAGCTAATGTAGCAAGTTCATTGGAGAAAGTGAGAATCTGTCTTTCTGTGTTCTAAACCCAGAAAATAAGTCAGTAAATTAACGTATTATTCATGTGCACTTCTCTTCAGATCTAATTGCTGCCCTCTTTACATGTCTTTTATATGCAGCAGAGTCTAATGACGATGAATAAATAATACACTCTTGGGGGAATGATTACATGGTTTCAGACTTGACTTCCTTGAGTACAGAAAGAGGTGGCAGATTAAACTTTATGGGCTGTTGTTCCTCTGCTCTGTGTGGGACAATGACATTTTCCCAGGCACTGTTATCAAAGGCACAGAGCGTTTGGGAGAGAAAATTGCTTTGAGATAAGAACTCATGTAAAGTGCAGTGGCATTTCTGAGAGGGGCAAGTCAGATCCCATCCAATACACACTTCCTTGATGAAAGGTGAGAG
The DNA here is from genome assembly GCA_013399875.1 of Gymnorhina tibicen. Lineage (NCBI taxonomy): Eukaryota > Metazoa > Chordata > Aves > Passeriformes > Artamidae > Gymnorhina > Gymnorhina tibicen. Next base: position 885,315 of record VXAZ01001682.1, read on the forward strand.
AGGCACTATGGTTTGACAAGGGCTATGCAGGAGCTGTGCCCACCTTACGGGTGAGCAGTGTGTCACCTCTTCTGCTCCTCTCACCTGTTTTCCCCAAGTCACATGGCCTGACAGGTCCCTGGAAGTTTGTTTGCCTTGCTGAATTCCCTGGACAGCAGTTTACATATGTATACTAAAAAAACAAATGGAAAGACCTGAGACAGACAAAATAATTCTAGAAAGGTATTACTGCTCAGAGAACGTTGTTACAATTTTGTCTTTATGAAATTACTGACCTACATAATTTATACTCAGAAGTGTAAGGGATATTGTAGAGACCTATCTCCTATTAGATCCCAGGAATGGAGCTTGGCATCGTTTTAAGCTGATGCATTACTATGTGTCACATTCAGACAGCCATCTGAAATTTCTAGCTGTGATTAATATAATTAATTATCTACTATTATGTGTGCCCAAATTTTGGTAGGACCCTTTCAAAGAGTGTGATAATTTGATATATTAGCTGGAAAACATCCAGACAGTTTATATGTAAAATGATTAGGAAGTAATAAGACATATTTCCTGCTTTCACAAATAATTCTGTAATGAGGTTGTAGAAAAACAATGAAGTTTACAAGTAATAAATCAAAGCAATGTTAAAGCTGTTGATAATTGCACTGCAAATAGAACCTGGAAATATTTTCTGGCAAAGAGTTTTTGTCATGACTGAGCAATACAGCTGTGAGGGCTGACTCTATTCACTAACTGAGGAGACAGATTGATCAAAGGAAGAGATGATCCTTTGGTGGAGATGACACAACATTGCTCATTGGTGCTTTTACTTCTTAAAATGGCTTTTTGTTTCAAAAGTGAATAAGCAACTTGAAAAGGCTAAGCCCAAATCAAAATGATACCTTTTCCTTGTGATCAATCTTCTCTTTGTGACACAAAAAAGAAACAAAGAGTGAGTTTGCTCAAAAAAAATCCTGCCAAATCCAAACCCATATATTATTAATCTTTTTTATTTCTTGAGAAAAAAAATTCCAAAATTACTTGCTCCTCCTCTTTTTTTTATAATGTTCAGAGGAGCAACAAAAAAACTCTTTCCTCTGTCTTAGGCATGACCCCAATAGAAATTCCTGCAGTTTGACACAAAGCGTAAGATGCATTTAATATCCCAGTAAGAATAATTTCAGACAGAACAATGATTTCTCCATCATATTAAATTTTCACCAGTCTGCTGTGCTGCACTGAAAACGTACACTGTAACCTGTCTGTGAAAAAGAGGAGACAAGTTACCAAGGGATTATTAGATAAACAAAAGCAGGAGATGCACAAAGGTTATGCTGTCCTTATGAGCAATGTAGTAATGGCAATGCCCTTCTGTTAATAATTATATGGTGACAGAAATAGGGCAAAATACACAACTTTTTCACAGTCACATTCATGTCATGGAACAATGAAGCAATAGCTCCCTTTGTGCTGCCCCAGATGACATGTCCACACTGTGCAGGACTGTAGGGCAAGGTTCTGGCTCAGGCCTGAAACCTATTTACAACATCATGTGCCTACTGACAGCTCCAATGATTTTTAGCTAGTGGGGGGTCTCAAGAAAATAATGTAGTGGACATGAATCTGTGTGCATGTATATAACACAATGTAGGATTAAGAGAATGATAACATTTAAAGAAAGAACACAAAAGGTTATCCTTTGGAAAGATACAACTAACAATAGAAGACTATTTATTTGTTATAGACTGGAAAGCTTAGAATATTGCCGTTATCTAACTGACCTTATAACTTCCTGCTGCAAACCCTTTTTGTGCTCAGCCCAGCTGGAAAAATCCTCTCTGAGGGTTGTTGTGCTGGCATACAGACATAAAAGATCTCTGCAATGTGTTAGCGCCTTCACTAAAGATACATCAGTATGTGGGGATATGGACATTTGCCACATGTTGCATCAAGTTGTTGTAAACCTTTACTTGGGAATTTTGCTGATTCCGTCAAGTTCACAGAAGATGGAAATGTGGCAACAAATGAGCTCAAAGAAGGATGTGTAGGATGAACTTGCAAAGTCCTTTACAAGAATGTGGATCCATTTTTACTGCCCCACACATAACCACTAAATATTCCCAACCTGTTAGTATTATTTTCACCAAGAATGGCATCTGCTATTGCTGTTTTATACAAAATGTTCTAAACCTTTGGTGTGTTTTGGCACTGCTGCTTGCCACTGCTAAGGCAGAAAGCAAGGAAAGATTTTATGAGGTTTATAAAGTTCCAGTCGGATGAGTTGTGCTATCACTGAGGTCAGAACCACCCCTGCATGTGGTAACATGCTGAGACTAATACTTCTGACTTTTGGTGGCTTAGTGTGTGCTAAGGACATTATTTCATTGCACAATTGAGATCATCAAAGTATGAGACAGGCTGCTTGTATTAGACCAGGCTATTTGAGGTCAGGTTATCTGACAGAGTATCCTGTCTCCAGCGAGGATCAGCAGGGGATACAAAGGAAGGAGTGGAAGAAAAAAGCAGGCATGCAGTGATTCCTCTCCAGGGTGCTCTGCCAGTCTCCAAATCACTTATAACTCACAGACTTCTTGGAAAGTTGCCTTTGCTGTTGACAGCCTCCATTAGATCTGGACTCCATGAAATTGCCCAGACACTGCATCTAAACTTCTGGCACCTGTGGCATCCTGACACAGGGAGTCCCCTGTTCCCACTGGGTCCCTACCAAAGAGCTTCTTCTCAAAGCCCAAGCAGTTCTTTTCCTTCACATTGCCATCTAGCAGCTCAAGCTTCAAATAAGCTGCAACTCTAAAGAAAGGAAAACAAATTCCAGATGACCAATAACTCATCTTTTGAAAACCAGAGTGCCCAGAATTTTTTTCTGTCTCTGTCTACATGGAATCCATATTCATCCCCAGTTTACCCACACATCTCCTCTGGCTGTGAGACATTTGAATTTTAATTTCCCCGAGGATGATGGACTCATTTCCTAAAGCAGGCTGCCAAAATCTGTCAACTCATTTGTCCTTCTGCCAAACCTCACCAGCAGTAGGCTCCTTCTTGCTCTTCCAGAAAGGAGAAACTCCAACTTTCCTTCAGTCCCACACTGACTGGAACCACACTGACCAGAGAAAAATGGTCAAGGCACCAAGCAGGACTGGTTCAGCCCAAGCTGGGGCCACAGTTACCAGTGGTACTGGTTAGCGGCTCCCAGCTGCTCCATACAGGCAGCTGCCTTCTTCTGATGCCTCCAGCCAGACAAGTGTGCTGGTTATTTTTTCTCAGAAGAGCTAGGACCTCCATCACAGGCTAAATGGCAGCAGAACGACTGATTTTAGAGATGATTTTCCACCATTTTCTGCTTCTAAATTTGTAGTATGATAAATATTTAAGTGCAAATTATTTTTTCCTCCTTTGATAAAAAGTAAACTGTGAACTTCCTGTGACTAAAAAACAATGTAGTGATTGGAAATAATTTTAAGAGATGACTCATAAGTCTACATTGGTTTTTGCATCAGCAAATAAAATTGGTCAGGACAGATGGAAAAAAAGTACATTGAAGTTTAACTACCAAATGCCTCTTCCAAGCCCTCATTACCAAACCCTTTTCAAATGAAGTCTTTTTCATCATAAATCACCCAGCTATGTTTTGCATTTGCAAATTTTTTTTAATTAAAAAGCAGAAGAAAAATGGAACAAGCACTCTTAGTGACACGTCTCGAGAACAAAAGGCTCTCCAAAATGCAAACAAGTTAGAGAAGTCTAAGTTATGTACTCATTCACACAAAAGGGAAAAAAACCCCAAAACAGTAGAGGAGGAATTATTGTGCCAAGTGAAGGTTTTTCCAGCTTTTACTTATTCACTGTTGCTCCCTTACAGTCTTCTGTTGAAACTCTTGTAATTCATCAGCAGCCTTTTAACTTAGGGGCTCTTTTTCCCGTAGGACACTAAACTTTGCCAAATTGGACCAAAACCGCCCATTAACATGGCAAGCTATTGTCTATGTTCTTCTGTTAAGAATTGGCAGTACTGACTATTTGAGGTGAATATTGAGTGGGTGGGGGTGATTTAAAGGTTGGCTAGAATATTAGAGTATTGTCTATTTTCTTTTTAAGAATGTTTTCTCCCGTTCTCCAATATTTGGGAATGGGAAGAAGGGACTCCTTCCCTAGAAACAGACATCTTTTCTTTCATAGTCTTTTCTGGAACTGTTTCTTCCCTTATCTAACTTTCTGTTCTCTGTTATGAAATTATTTGCATCCTAGTCAGCCCAGGGAGAAGTGGATGTCCAATCTTTAACAAGTCCTTGAGAAGAAAGTTAAAGAACATGTGGGAAACACAAACATAAAGAAGTTAAATGATTTGCTCAGGATTGTGTCAACAGATAGAAGAATATTTAATGAGGACCAAATCTTGAATTTCTTTTGCTGGGGAACAAATAGATTTGCAACAATAAGAAGCGCAGTTATTTTATCTCAATCAAATGAAGCAACACGATGAAGTCTGGTATTTTATTCACCTAACACAGGCCTCCAAAGAGTGATCAAGGAGCCCCATAGAAATGGCTGAGATTAATTGCTGCTTATCACAAGGCAGTGCTAACCAAAGAAATGTGAATATGCGCCCTTCATAGAGCTTGTACATTTACTTTTCTCCTGAGCACAGATTACTGAGCAGGAGTCACACTGCTCTTACCATCACCCATCTCCTGAATAAAGGTTGGTTCTTATGGCATTCACCCAGAAACTTCCCGAAGTCCCTCCTTAGCTAAGAGCATTCACTGCACATTTCCCACATATTTAATCACCAGGATGTATCAAGTGGACAGCCATAGTGTCTTTTGAAGATGGGTCACTGTGCCAGACCACTGGAGGTAGATAACTGCTGAGTGAGTGTTGGGGTCATGTCCCTCTTACATGGACTATTTATGCACTTCACACTGGACACCTGTTGGTTGTCTCACCACCACCACTCTTCTACAGCCTGCTGCCCAGTGTATTTGCTGAGGGTCTGGATCCCTGAGTATTGCATGCTAGAAACCTCCCAGTAAGATCAAGTGAGCCTTTCTTAGGAGTTAGGATTGTGGTGAGTAATCCCCTCACCTCTTTACTGAACACAGAGTGTAGTGAATACCATTCCCCTGTGTTTCCTTTGAAGTCAAGTATTCTTTGGTGTTACTGCACTACCTTTTTGAGAGGTTTTCTACTGGTGGGTTGATAGGATGTGAGAGGGGATGGCAGCAACACATTGCTATGGACACAAGAACCATGACAGCTATCCTGCTTCTGACCTGCTGCAGTATGGCCAGCTGGTTCTGTGCCTGTAGGACTGTTCTTCATCCAACAAGCAAGGCTGTCCCAGGAATCTCTGCATGACTGTACCTGCATAGTGTCCTCTGCATTCAGCCTGGACCACCCTTTCCCGTCTCTGTCACACCTTTATGTTCCTGTCACAGTTGTCAATGGGAACTTCCGAGACAACAGTCTAATGATTTCTCCCTGCTTCTGGGCTGTCTGTATCTGTGGGGAGAACAATCAGCTCTACAGGAGGCAATTGTAAAATTGTTGGCAAACTACCCTTGCTTGGTGCTTGTAGCACCTCTGAAGTTCCCAGATATGACAAAAGAAATTATACCTGGAAGGTGAAAGGCTGGAGCCAGACTCAGAATTGGGACTTCAGCAGAACTTGCAAGATCAAGTTAGTTGGGCCCCAGGAGATGAAGCTGGGAAATTTATAGTCAGGATAGTTGTTGGCTCTGGGCATCAGGCCAATCTCATTATCTCGGACACAGTCAAAGATGAACTCAGAGAGTACAAACCTTGCACTGCAAACCACTTATACAGCTCTGCTGTGCTAATTATGTTAGTATTGGTTTCCCTTTCAGCCTAAGCAATTGCTGCTCCTGCCTCACATGGCACCTGGAATTCAAACTCCTCCTCTCCTCCCACACAAGCCCTGCTGTTTAGTGACCTGCTCCCTGTTAACAGCCACTGTGCTCATGCCAGCAAGGCAGGTGTTTTCTTTTGGTGGCGGATGAAGTTATTTCCTTATACAATTGATGAAGGGCTCTGGGATGAATGACAAGACACTACCTTCGATTATTGAAGCCAGTCTCTGAACTGTTTTTCTGGGTTCCACAACAGCTTCTTCTCATAAAGGCTTGAAAAACTTAGTCAGCTGAATAATTAAATCCAGACTGAGAGAGCTGCACCAGCCTACTCCTGCTAACAATGCTCTGGATCAGCACATGGGGAAAGTCTCATAAAATGTTTTTTTTCACACCAACTGCTGTTAGAAAAAAAGCTTTTTTTCCAAGTGCCTGCTACATTGCTTTCTCCCTTCCTTGAATAGCCTTGTTCATCTTTCAAGTCACAACATGACCAACAAAGAAACTGCTTTCTTTGCTTTCAACACAACCTCAGGAAATAGGGCCCACACAGAAGACAAATGTATGAGCATATAACATCTTTAAGCCCAACACATGAATCCATCTTTTTAGACAAAGGCTTACACACAGTTAATTTTTTGTTGAACTGGGCTCTGTACCATGAAAATTATCTCATGAAATAGGATTTGGAAATCACCACATTATTGGTTTTATTTTAATTGCTGGCACATCTGTCTAAAATAATTTTTGTCAGAATCCCACAAGGGCCATTTTAGTATTTGCTGGTCAAGAGAAATACAGAGCTTTCCAAAGAAAAACAAATGTTAGGCAGATTGTCTTCAACACAGGAGATATCCCTCTTAGTCACATAACATCCGTGTCTCTTGGGTTCTCTGCCATCCAGCTGCTGTGTTTGCTTAGGGTAGGATGACATTGCTTCAAGTCTCTGCCATGCACACAGTCTACCAGCAGGTTACACATGTCTGTGACAGGTTAAAAACAGCACAGGATGCCCACCCTCCTAAGGGCTTAAACCTAGAGATCAGGGCTAAGTTAGAGGATGGCAGCTGCTTTGCAATGAAATTGGAGTGCTCTGTCTGTAAGATAGAGCTCTAGACTGACCACTTACTCATTACAAATAAGCATTGAAAATGATTTAAGGTAGTGGTTAAAACCTCCCTGGAACTTAAAATGTGCATGCAAGGCTTCTTTATGGTCTGAGGCAGAAAAGTCTTGTTCCACTGATGTCTTTAGATCAAGGATTTCTGCTGCTCTCCCAAGGACAGATAAGCACACACACAGTCTACCATTAAAGTGTGTCAGCTTTGTTTTGTAATAAATATTGTAATAAAAATTCTATTTCAGACTGGAGGCATTTGCTAAGCAAGGGTGAGGAACATTGATCTGAGCTACTTAGCTAATCAATACTTCTTTTGCATGCTTATCTGGAAACTTGTGATCCTCCCAACTCTAGCTCCATTTTACCAATTACTGTAAGAAAGATTAAGCTTGGATTGATTTTTGTAAGCAACCTGATCAAGAAAAAAATATTTTTTTACCTCTTTTTCAGTACTTAACAAAGTTCATAAAGCCACCATCTCAGAACTGCATTTCTTCTTGATGGCTCAGTAAAACAGCATGTTTGTAATGCAGATAACACACTAATTACTTTAGGAACTGACAGCATGTTCCTGGATATTCTGCAAAACTGTGAAGTCTGTTGTTCTGAGTAGAAGGATGCAATGTTTTAATGTGTTTCCACTACAGAGTGCTGGATCAGGAAGAAGCAAAGGAGACCTTCAGACAGTGGGAGGAAACAAAAAGGTCACAGGCCTTTGTATTCTTGGGGGCTTCAATGACCCCAATAGCAGCTGCCCAGGTGGCAGCTCCAGTGCTGGTGCCATGGGCAGTGGAGCACCCAGAGTGATGCACTGGGGGAGTCCCTGAACCAAGGGAACATCAAGGGAGTGGTGAGACTCACCAGGTGCCCACAGCTCACAGCACAGCTCCAGGAGACCTATGTGGAGCCAGGAGTGACAGTGGTCAAACCCCTCTCCCCATATAAGAATCCCTTAGGAAGTGCTGGAACCAGGAGCGCTGTGGTACTTGGCAGGCAAGAAGGGCACTGGAGCTCTGCCAGGGAGGGATGGTCTCCAGCAGGCAGAAGCCCCTGTCCTCTCTCAGCTCTACCCACCACAACTGATGCAACTGCCCAGACAGCTTAGCAGGAACACACTGCCATCCCAGTGCCGGCAGGAAGAGCCAGCAGATCAATTCCTGGCTCTGAGCCTGGTGTCAGCAGCAGAATTTGGGTTTCTTTCATCATGGTTCTATCTACACAACACCAGGCCCACTGGAACAGATGAGGTACACCAAGGGGGGAAAAGGAACTTAGAGCAAAAGTGAGCAGGGCTCATCAAAAGGACTTTATTCTGGATTTGAAGGGGTAAAGGGATAAAATCAGGTTGACTGGAGATAAACCTCTCTAGCGAGGTGGCACAAAAATGTTTGAGGGATGGTGTGAGGGTGAGGTCCCTCAGGCTGCTCCAGGCTGTGCTGAGCACACTGGAGCACATCTGAAATGTCCCTGTAGGAATGTGCAGATCCCCTCAGCCACCACCATGGGGACAGGGGATGGAGATCCCATGGCAGCAAACACATAGGGATGGTTCATGGTCTCAATTCAGCCTATTTGGAGGAAAGTAAAGGCATTGCATTTTGAATTAGCATTTGGGCTCTCTGAATTAGAAGTTTGGATTTAGCTGTCAAGGGGATGTCATGAGTACCTCATATTTCATCCCCATGGTATTTACTGTAGACATCACTCTAGCTGCTGCATGGAGGTACAAGCCAATCACTGCATTATTTTGGTTATTTCTCAGTGTCCACAGTGGTTTCAGACCATCAGTGGAAATGAGAGTAATTACAGGATGAGGGTTGGAAAGGGGAGGAGACTATGAGCCCCCAGTCTTCACTTACATCAGTGGACTGCAGATAAAGTTGGTGAATTCACAGTAATGCACTACCCATGGCCAAATCCAACAAACAGGACAAAGAATAGCAGACAGATTCCCTTTATTTTTCAAAGATATGCTTGAATTTCAAGCCTTTAAATTTTCCAGTTCTCATAAAACTGACTAGTTCAAGCTTTTGTTGGCAGTTTATTTCTTTAGGTTGCTGTAGATGGCAATGTCTTTGATAAATTACTTTTTCAAATTTCATCCTAAGCCTTTTTTCTTTCAAAGTTTATTTCAGTACTAACAAGAAACAAACAATGAATTTACAAAAGAGAGTTTTAAATAAAAAGAAGGTAAGTGGCCACTTCTACCTAGTTCTTCCAGGTCAAAATGAACAGTCAAATAATATCACTGTGATGCTACCTTTGTAAACTTTAGATAAACTTTAAGGAAGAGTGATAGATGCATGCCTAGCAAAAAAACATTAAGACAGGCATTTCTGAAAAGGGAAGAAGCAATGAGTTTGAAATTATATCTCATTACTATTAAAAAAATCCATCCTTACTTGAATGGGAAGGAGAAAATATTAATATTTTACAAGCTAAGTCCCTAAAAAGAAATTAAATATTCTGAGTACTCTAATACTTCAAATAAAATTGCCTTTGCTCAAATATTTTGTGCTTTTTCAGGGGAGAGGGAACATCCACCATATCTCTGTCTTACTGTAAGTTTTTTTGTAAGTTGCATTTGAGAGATATTGCTATAAATCCCATAATTTACCTTCAGAAAAACTGAAGGTAACCTGAATCATAACAAAAAGGAAACAAACCAAAAATATTACAACTATAAACTGAACATGGACAAACAGCCACTGGTCAGTTCCTCTTATGTATATATACTCTCCAAAACAAAGAAGGATTCCGCAAACATATATTTAAACAAGGTCTAATTTTACTAAAAATCTGGTATCATTTGTATTGAAGTTTGAAGGAAAGTAGAAGACCCATTCCAGAGGATGTTAAATTCTGATATTTATTTTTCTTCTGAGGCAGAATCCAAAGCTTCTTCTTCTAAATTTTGTATTTAGAACTAATAAAAATGCTTTCTTCAAAAAAACTTAAATACTTTGTTCCAAACACAATTTCTTCCATTTTAATTAATTATATATACATATTTTAAATCAGTTACTTTTAGGTAAAAAAAACCCTAAAACTATTCTATTCTGAAAGAATCAGGACAGAGCATTAAAGGTTAGGAAAATGCATTCATTTGGGAGTCAAGGAGTTTCTCCACAAAAATATATTTCTATTTATATAGAATACTGCAAACACAGCCATTTTCTAGTGGTAGATTGCTTCTGCTGATGTCCAAACTGGCTGCAGTTTCTGTGTGTGATGAACTGCTCAGTTTGCTTATCTCCTTTGTACTCACAGTCCTCTTTGCAATACTCAGCTTGTCAGAATGATTCAGAAAGTCTCCTTCCCACCTTACACTTAAAAGCCCAGCATAAAAATACCCATTAAAACCCAAATAATATTAATCTCTCCCTTCTGTTCTGAATCCTAAAAGATGAAAAGAGGAAATATGTAATTTACCCATCGTCTTGCTTCAGCTTAGGGTTAATTATATGTAATTATATATAAATCAAGAAACATTTGTCATTTTTTTTCCCCAAAAAACATCCAGTGATTGAGACACCAGAACTCTTTAGACAACCGGATTTCTACTTTGTGATTCACTTGTTGTGCTCGTTTAAAGTTTTAAAGAGTGTCTAATCTTGAACACTGGAAGTTTCCCTTGTTTGGAGTTTAAATCCAGTAGGTGTTCCTTCTGTAGATCCCAGTCATGACAGCAAGCTGGTTGTTGCCTGTTCTTCAGGCTGGCCTGTTACACACTTGAAAACTGTTACAGATTGTCCATCCAGTCTTCCCCTTTCAAAGCCAGGTAGTTGTTATTTATTCAATTATTCCTTGTAAGACACGTTTTCCAGATCTCAAATTATCATGTCTAGGTTCCCACTGTCTAGTCCATGTTAGTCTGCTGCTTTCTTGATGCAGAAACCTGGGCTTTGAGCTTCAGAATACGTGTCCCAGGTAGTTTCTTTCAAGTATCTGACACAGTATCAGCACTTCTTTTTTCTTGGTTTTGGTGTGGGTCTTTTGGGGTTTTTATTTTTGGGGTTTTTCTGGGTTTTTTGTTTTGTGAGTGATTTGGGGGGATTTTCGTTTTGTGGAGTTTTTTTGTGGGTGAGGATGTTGGGTTTGTTTTGGTTTTTGTGGGTCTTTTTTAGCAGCATAATACTGTTGGATCGTATTAATGCCATCAAATTAGTGAAGGTACTTTTTCTGCATCCCCAGATTCTCTGAATTACTCTGAAGTTTGTTCTGAAAAAGATGTGTGCTTCAAAATCATACCACATGATCTGATATGACATAACATCTAAAATCAAATCTTTCTTCCTATAAAATTCTTGGTTTTGTACCTCCAAGTGAATTTGTATTTGCAGTTTTTCCGCTTTGGGAGAAAAACAAAATACATTGAGAAAGAAACTGCACTAAAACCTTAGAAAATACACAAAGCTGCAAATGTATCTGGAAACAAAGGAGGCAAAGAAAGCATAGACAAGAAGTAATTATACCAAACACTTTTAATAAAGGATGGACTTATTTGTGTGAAGAAAAAAGAAATAAATTTTCAAGCTCCATTAGGTTGCTATTAGAAACCTCACTTTAAAATTAAAAAGAAATATTATTTCTGAACAATTTGTTAAAGTTCTTAAAATCTGTTTAGGAAGAGGCATTTATAGGGATCTGAATGTTGAGAAAGTTTTGTTGTGAAGCAAATAATGGTGACAATGGCATTTTCTCCAAACTTTTTGAAATAAGCTCTAGAGAAATTATGAAGAGAATTCTTTCCTGTATGAGGAAGTCTTGAACACCACTAACCTGGAGAGTCTTAAAATATGTTGAGGGATGTTGACAAATGGATGTCAACATCCATTTGTGCTTAGGAAATCAGACCTTCACCATGTTTCAATAGCTCAGGTGATTTACCACTGGAATAACCTGGCAAGCACCACAGAGGTTTCTTCACCACAAAACAATGTTCATGTTTATTTTCCATTAAAAATATGACTTAACTAAAAATAGCCCAAAAACCCCTAATAATAATTGTGGCAATCATCTGGGCAGCAGCAGGTTACAGCCATGCTGAGGTTACTGCAGTCACATTTCTCGTGGTTTTTTCTGCCATAGAGAGGACACTGGAGAGGTCCCACTCTTTGTGGGAGCTATTCTGAGGAAGCGTGATCAGAATCCTGTGATCAACTTAATTTACAAATACCTCACCTAAAATGAAAAAGCAGCTGAGCTAACAGAAAGAAAAAAATGCTTCATTTTTCAGCTCAGCCTGGAGTCCCACTCTCACCTTTATATGCCTTTCAAAGTAAGCAATTAATGTAGGGAAGAAAGGTTTTCTGTCACTCTCTGGGTAGGGATGAGGAAATTAAGGCTTTGTTCTTGCTGGGACATCACTGTGCTAACGTGGAGTCATGTCTGTAACACAGCCCTGTGTTAACACAGCTGACAGCATCACAGATGACAGGAGCTGTGTTCACCAAAATTCAGACTCTCCCAGCAGCTGCCTTGTAACACCCTGCCTGTAACATGAGCACTGCCCAAATCCCTTCAGCTTTGGAGATGGGAATAGAGTACAAAAAATAATTTCACCCCAAAGCTGGGAAACTTCCCTTCCCACCATATCACCAGAATAGGAGTGGTTTAGAGAGGCTTCTTATTTCAGATTTTTCTGTTTCAGCTGATGTTAGATATTATATGGTTCGTTTCACCAGAGCAGCAATAGAAAAACATGGTTCCTGAGCAAGCAAGGATGCCTGGCTCTCCTGGGGCAGGTATGGCCTTTGTCTCACCAGGGACAGCAGCACCATCTGCTCAGCAGTTCCAGGTCTCTCCCTAAATCATTCATGCACAAACAGAACATTAATGAAACCGATGTGTCAAAGTTGAGGATAAAATAGAAGGAAGGCTGCCCTACGTGGCTGTAAATCACTCCCCACCCTGCTGACACATGCACTGGATGGCTTTTAATGCAGGGATCACCTCTCTGCAGGACCCTGATCCCACAGACAGCAGTGATCTGTTGTCAGCATCCCCTCCTTTGGTGGAGGCAAGGTTGGGGGAAGCAATTTCAGGTTTGTAGACAAGGGAAGACTGGTGAGGAAGCTGGAAACTGCCCCAGTGAGCTGGGTTTGACTTTCGTGTCTTTACAGTCCCATAGGAAGAGGTATTTTGTGTAGCACTGTTTTGGGAGGCAGTGGATTAATTGCAGCTTCACTGAAAATGCAGAGCAGGTTTTGTGTCAGTGGGAACTGTGTTGCTCAGAGACAGATGGAGGGGAAAAGGCAAAAGCTCTGAAAAAACAAGGATCAGCCATGTCACTCTGTGTATCCCAAAATTACCCTGTGTTCCTTTACCTGCAATTCTCTCGGCTTTTTCACTGTCAGAGGGAATTGTATCTTAATATTTCAGAAAGGTTTATACAGACTAAGGCATTAATACTTGTGAAATACTCATTTAAACTGAGCAAAGAACAACAGAAATGTCCTGAAGAAACCTAAGTGGGGCAAGTTTTGACTGATATTCCTTCCACACGGCTGATACCAGGCGTTTAGGAATATGATTGATGCAGAATATTAAAATAACTATTGTATTAATGAAAACATATCAGGGACTGCAGCAACAGAGCCAAGATGGACCCTCACAGAGACCAGCCCACCTTGAAACAGGTGCATTGATGACGCCAATTTACATCAGTGACAGAACAGAATAATGTCTTTTACAGGATTCTGGCTGAGAGACCAGTTTTACATTGGGGAGAAATGAATATGCACAGAACTGCTGACCACATAAGGTACAAGATGGCATCTCTGGAAGTAAATTTGCAAGCATTTGTTGGCTTGGAGGCGGATACTGCCTCTGCTGCTGCTGCTCATCCTTTTGCCATGCAGTGGGAGATGATTAAAAGAAGTTTCAGACCTCCAAGTAAAACATTGTCACCTGGCTCTTCAGCAGGACAAGGGAGAAGTGCTAACTCTGAGAGATGTCCCAGTATTTGAAGATGGCTGAGTCCCTGATGTGGAGGGGAGCATTTGTACCCTGGCTGTGCCCAGATGAGCAGCACAGGGCAGGATGTGAGTAGATCACAGCTCCTGAGCCTCCTGCCCACCCCACGGTGGCATTACCATTCCTGTCTGCATCCTTGCAGCCACACAGGGAGAAGTGTCAGGAATGTCAATTTTCCAGTCAGCTGCAAGGAAAAGCTTTTGTTTTGTAAACACAATAATCAGGTGTGTCAGGTGTGCCAGGTGTGAGATTTTCCTTGGAATTTCCAGTTCACAGAAAATTCTGAACGTTGCTGCCCAGTCCAGCCTAATTCAGACTAAATAGATTTCTTAGGTGAAATTTCCAAAGAAATGGGAATGCTGCTTGTGCATCAGTTCTACCAGACAGTACCAGGCAAATTTAAAAACAAATAAAACCAAACGAAAAACCCAAATAAAAACCCCCAAACAAGCAAGCAAACAAATAAAAAAATTAAAATGGGTAATTTTCTTCTTTTGAAGAGAAGGCTACGGGAATCACATCACTCTCATTCTACTGCATGAAAAAGATCATTACAAGGGAGCGAAACATCAGTGGAAGACAGAGATCTGCAACAACTCCAGCAGTCTTAACCCTCTTTCAAGAACTGTAAAAGCTGGGGAGCCAGAGCCAGGGGAGATGATTGTACAGAGAATGTGCTTCGCAGAGATTTTGGCAGTGAGACGTGGGAAGAAGCAAGGAAGAGGCGAGACAGAATGTCCCTGTCCTCCAGCTATTATAGGGAGGAGAGTGTCAAATTGATTAGACATGAAGTACAACTGGCATCTCTGTTTTACATTTTCTTAGAGCCAGGTCCAGAAATATCACCCAGGTGGATTCACAATTTGCTTACCATTCCCACAGACTGCAGAGACTCATTTCAAAAATGTCAGCCATCCTGGACATTTTCCTGTATAGTGCTCTGGGTTAGTAGCTGTCAGAGTTGGAAAATTAACTGGAGTCCATTAATTTTGCTGGTCTGCCTATGGCTGTTAATTTTTGTCTTCTGGAAAGCAAATGCCTCGTTACTTTATCAAACTGTTATGGCTCCAGACAGCTTCAATGTATATACAACGTATATCCAAGAAATGAGCAAGATAACATGCACAAAGAAGGAAGTATAATCTACTAAAGCAGCTGAAAAAACAGGTGTTGAAAAATTTCATGCCTCAAAATAACTGGTCTATGTTTATTAATTAATATGAAATACGATTAGCAATAACATAGAATGTAGAATCTTTTTCTGTTTTGCTTCTTAATTAGTACAATAAAATGTTAACTATGAAAGAAATTTATGTTCCAGCCTTATTACACTGGAATTTTCCACTGCTATGTTGAACACTGAGAAAGAAAAAGCTGTGCTGTAATTCTGCAATGATCTATGTCCTGAATAATTCAAAAGCGAAGTTCACTGTACGCCTGCAACTCTGATTACAGTGAAAGACAGTGGCACTAGACTGCCCACTGATTAAAAGCATCTCCAGCACCTTATTTATAATTAGGGACCTGAAAAAAACAGTGCAGGAAAATGTGTAAGTGTTCCTCAAATACAATAGAAAATGCTGAGGCTGTCGAGTGATAAATTACCAGACCTGTAATTCAATCTCAGCTTTCTAATGATCTCATCGATCAGTCACATCTCATGGCTGTGATTCATGATATCATCTGAACCCCCTCCAACTGAGTTATGGCTTTGTTATAAATCCCACATTACCCATTATCCTTACATTGAATGTACTCTACCTTATTACAGTAGCACTCAACTGCCCTGACAGACTTGAGGGGCTATTGGTTTTCCTACTAGGAATTCTGGTTTTCAAAGGATTACAGGTCAGCTAGGAGAATAAAATCTGAGCTGAGCATCTCTGCCTGACTTTAGGAAGGGGAGGATGGGATTGTCATTTGGCTGATAGCCTTGGCCTGGCAAAAAGCTTGTGTAATTCCTAGCTCACATAGGCTACACACAGCCTTGCCCAAGTCACTTGGGCAGCTGAAGTGCTCAAGGGTGTGGCTGTATCACCTGGTAGACTGGAGAGCAGAGGGGTCTGAACCTGCTCCTGGCACTGGTGAGCAACACACATGCAGGGCTGAGTGACCCCTCTAATGGGGAAGGGGTCTGGCTGAGGCACCCCTGCTGCAGAAGCAGCTTCACTGTGCCTGACTGTCTTTATTTATATGGGGAAGGTGGGGGGTGGATCAGGTTCTTCATTTCTTCTTTAGAAAGAAGATATGCTGGTATTAACAGTCCTTTTGCAGAGGGTGAGTTAGCAGAACACCTTGGTATTCCCAGTAATATGGAGACACCCGCACACACTTCACCACTGTGCTGGCATTGACAGGAGAAATGCAATCAGTTTAGGAGGAAAAAAATGGTTCTCAGTGCTTTGGGGTTCATTACCTGATGCCAAAATCAGTCTGTGTACTCCAAATTAGCCTAAACTGGGGCATAGCTATGCAGGGCTCTGCGTGCCTGGGGGATCTGGAGAGCTGCCCAGGGAAGGGGCTCGTGAGACTCGTTGCTCCCTCCTTGCCAGAAGGCAGCTCTGGCCCCCCTCCAAAACACCCAATTTCTTGGCAACACTGAGGGCAGTGGTGGACGAGCTCTTGACTCCTCAGGTATCCACAGAGCTAAGCGAGAGATGTGCTGGCATTACCCAATGCCAGGGAGCAGTGGGAGTGGGGCTGCTCCAGGAGGGACACAAGCCAGGAGACCATGCACAGGCAGACACTGTGCCTTCAGCAGCAGGGCACAGACCCCCAGCTTCAGAGTGACACTCCCCCTAACTAACAGCCCCAGGCAAGGTTCAGGTCCAGGGTCCATCAGGGTGCAGTCAGGAGTAGCAGGATGGGGGCCTGGTGAAAAACTACTTTGTCCCTTGTTCATTTCTGCCTCATGAATGCCACCAGTCTCACCTTCTGACCAATTAACACACAACAACATGGCCAAGGACCTCCTTCTCCTTTCTCTCCTGTCCCAGGTCACCTGTTCTGCTCTTGTCTTTGGTCAGACTGTTGAAGGTAAGTGTGTGTGTGAACATGATGAGGACATGCCAGACTATGGATTCAATCCACGGAGCCAAGGAGGTGTTTGCTGCTAGTGACTCTCAGAAGGCTGAGGTCACATGGGCTGTACTGAAATGGCTTGTCATGCCTTCCAAGAGCAGGAGCTGAGAAGAACAGGGCTTGCTCTTGCTTTGCACACTGATGTCTTCTGATAATGCCTCTGTGCAACCCAATCTGTCTGGACTGTCTCTGCACTTCAGCAGAAAAGCATGTTACTTTTTTTCCCAAAGCATAGTGATTAATTAAACTTGTCTAAGTCAGTTTAATTTGTCTTTAAGCCATTTATTTTTAGAACATATAATTCTGGTATTGTGACATTTTAGAGTTCAGTGACAGTTTGGGGGTAGTCTGCTCTGAAGCATCAAGGTGAATTTTCAGTGAGCAATTCAATGATGTTCCAAAAAATTCTCACCAAGGTACCTAAAAAATTCCAGCCAAAAATAAATTTTTAACTGGCGTCCTTATTCCAGCCATGAAAATCTTAGCCTCATCTGCAGAATGGCCTAGTTGCTAACCTCTGTGCATGGGATCAGCAAAAAAAGGTGTAGAAAAAAAATCATAAGTACTTGTTCAGTGCTTTGCAAGAACAGTGTGTGGATGATAAACAAGTACAATGGATGTATGGTTTTTTCCCCATAGCTGTAGCTATTAATTTCTTTTTCATTTGCAGTATTCATCTAATTAAGTAATCATTTGCTGTTAAAGAAAATTTATTATTGCTAGTAAAAATTGGCATCTTACCCTAATTTTTAAGTCATCATAAATGTTTATCCATCCACCTGCTGGAAGCAGATGGGGCAATGAGTGAGTTACCTGCTCACCTCTATTGATCAGCTGGGTCATCCTTCCTAGAAAGAGACCAGTTTCCTTTCCTGAAAGGATTATTAGTAAAATTCTCAGAACTTTGCTGTGTGTTCAGGTCAGGCTGGACAGTTCTGTGTATTTTGTTTTCAGTCACTTCCACCACATCCATCTACTTTTAGTAAAGAAAAAAACCCAGTACATTGTGTACTCATTTGTATGTGCTGAATCTAGTGGGAAAATGTGATAAGGTGGGAAGGAAAGAATAAAGTAAGATTCCAGAGCCAGTTGATATAACTGCTAATTAAAAGAAACATCATCAGTTTCTCTCCTCTGTAAGCCAGGTGCATTTAATAATGTGAAAAGAAAAAAAAATGCTGAAGCTGTTTTCATGAATCACACTTTAAGACATGACTTTTCTTTAAGGACACATTCCAAAAGCCATTAATGAATCTGCATCAACTTCTGCAGACTTTGGTGCAAACCAGAGAAGTTTTCCAGTTTGCTTCCAGCATCCAGTATGACTGGTGGTCATTAATGTTCCAGGTAAAGGGATTCAGCTCCAACACTTAGACATCTTAATTTAGCTGTCCACCTCTAGAGATGTGATTCAGTGGCTACAGCAGGGGCTGGGCTCATTTGAGATGCCCAGCAGATCCCAGCTGGACTGCAAGTGTTGGTCCAGAAGGGCACAGATCAGCCACTGATCTGCCAGCCCCATGTTGTTACCTGACACACAGGACTTTAGACAGCTGGTTAAAGCCTTCAGTCTCCAGTGACTGTAGCGGGACCTGAAATGTCTGACCCACATGGACATGTGGATTTAGGCATCTAAATTCATTAGCTATGAACTGAAGCCCTTCCCAGGTTTCTAAATGAGCTCTGGAGAAACTAGCAGTGTGCACAGTTCTCTTCAGTCAGGCTTAGGGCCACATGAGATGTTCCTCATTTGCAGTCCTCAGTGATGGAAACAGAAACAGAGGATAGCCTGGTGCTACCTCCAGGGAAGGAAAAATGCTAAAGGATTAAGGCTGGGTAGGGTTAGAGCCTGGAAGGCATTTCTTTCCCACAGATGACATTGCTGAGCTAGTTCAGCACATTGCACAGAAACAGAAAGTTCTCTCAATACTTCTGATTACAAATTCATTTGAAGGCAGGAAAACACTCAGGATGTGCAAGACATGATGTTAACAACAAGCAAGCTTTGCAATCTGACAAAGGGCAGGAATAATCTTACAGACCTTCTAAATGGCGTTTCCTCCCTGACAAAGCCATTACAAAGGAAAGCTTCCTAGTGATCTATATAATACAGGAATAAACTGAAATGTATGTTTTACCAAACAGGCCCAGTAGCACTTGAGTTGAACTGCCTCTGAGGACAAAATGAGATGCCACACTCTTTTCTGGACCTGTGTAGTCACACCAACCAATGCAAATGCACTATGACAGCCAGACAGCCTTAATCACCATCACAAAAAGCTGTCACTGCCACATATTCATCCCCTGCTGACAAGATAGATTCAGGTCCTCTGGTTACTGAATCCATTGCATAGTCTGCTTCAGCAAGATAACAAAAATGCCGGTAGGAAGTGTGAAAGGAGCTGCCCCAATTATCCATCCACTGTCATGCACTGGATAATTGTTGCTTCTCTGAGACTTGGGGCTTGCTGGGGAGGGGAGAAGGGACAACCAGACAGCTTCCTTTTGGATCTGTGCTGAAACTCAAATTAACAGCCATACCAAGGAAAAATATATGTGAAGCACCCAGTGTGTCTGTTTTATCACTCATGAATATAAATTAAAGTGTTTAAGTGGTCATTAAATAGATATTTGGATTAATACTTCTCATTATAACAGATTACATAACTGGTTGTTAGAAAGCCAAACTGTAAAGATTATTAAAAGCCTGAAAGCATTCAGCTCCATCCCTGACATTTTTTGTCAATTGTATATGTGCTTATCAAAGCTGGAATAGAATGAAGGCATCCCCACAGACAGATATTTGGTAACCATTAGACAGCATATGAATCAAAGATCCATGACTCCTTCTCCAGCAGCAGGAGCAGGTAGAAAATTATGTCAGACAGCTGCATTTTCTGATCACAGCACCTTTCCATCAGGGACTCTCGGTGATACAAACCATGGGGTAGTGTTTCAGTCTGGATCATGTGAGCCTAAACTAGTCTATGCTATCAGGCCTATAAGTGATAGGCCTTTAATGCTCTACAGATCAAGACACCAGTGTTACTGGTTTAGGCTTCTCCTCGCAGTGATGGAGAGGACTCTGTTGGAACAATTAATTCTTTCTGGTTTAGGATGGCTATCCCATATCTGAATTCACCTCAGTGCACCTTGGATCAGCAACTGCGACCCCTTCTCAGCCAAATCTCTAATTCATCCTTCTCTTCAAAGGACAGCCTCTATAAGTTTAGAAGACAAATGCAAAAATTTGTCTAGTTGTAAGATTAATGTCCAGGAATGGGCACGATTGTTATGTAACTCAAGTGCCTGGCCTGGCAGATTTGTATGGGAACTGAGAATTTGAGAATGACCAACCTGATGAAGTTTTAGAAACATGAAGATACTCTAGAGGAAAATTTGGACTTTAATATCCAGCAATGCATATTTGATGCCCAATTATGTGTAAAACACTTGCCCAGATTGCAATAACCAGAAAAATCTGGCATGTGCCTTACTCTCAGACTCTCTTCACCCAAAGAGGGATCAGTGATTGGGCAACCTTGAGCATGTGGAGCATGGTTTGACCTACTTAGGCCCAGAGATTGACTGAAACATACACAAATGGAATAAAAGAGAAACAATAGTTCTTGCAAGTGTAACCGCAATCGTGGGGTTTGTGGCTCTGTGGCATCCATGGGTTGCCATGGTGATTCTACAGAGTACTGCAATAGTTACAGGTGTAGTTAAGGTTACAAATTTCATTCCATACCTTTGGATTCTCATACCTTTGCCCTACAAATACTCCCACTAAATCAGACATGTACAGTTCATTGTGAAAATATTAATCTGAATCTGCCACTCTGTTCCATTTGCACAGTGCTTGAAAATAAAGCAAAGCCCACCTAGAGGATTAAGGTTTTATGATTGCTTACAACCAACCAGTTATTTCCTTTTTTTTTTAAGTTAAACAAGATTTGCTCAATCCATTTTCCAGCTGGATTAAAGGAGATGGAAAATACTGTTTTGTTTAAAAAAAAAAAAAGTCAGATAAACCTATAAACAACATTTACATGCTTTTAAAAGGCACAATTATGATATTGTTTAAGTATAGGATTGCAAATTTAACTTGTGCATATATTTGCTAAATGGGGTGTCAGAGCCTGTTAATGTCACCTGCATACTCTGTTATCAGCCCTGAATACTCCCCTCTCATTGAATTCACAGCTGCATACCTTTGCCCAATGTGCATAAGAAGCATTCCCAAATGCACCTAATGAAAACAAAGAACCAGAGGCAAAGCAGCACAGCAGTTGCATGGACTTCTGAGCACAAAAAGCTGCCTTTGTGTACATCTATTCCATTGTTCCTATTGTCACAGTGCCTGCCAGCTTGGTTATAAATAAAATAAAGAATGGGTCCATCAAGAACCTTTACCTGCAGCATCAAACCTGTGAATGAAGCAGGGTTGTTGGACTAACAGAGCTCTCCTCTGTTTGTCACAGCCAGTGGGTGACACTGCACACCCCTACCCCTGGTGAGATTACTGCTATCAGATGGTCTTTGAGCCACCTGCCATCACATTGTTCACATATTAGCAAACCCAGACCTGTGCTGCCACTTGAGTGGAGGAAAGCCACTCTCTCCTGGTCCTGGGAAAACTGTGTCTCATTACAGTGATAACAGAAATCATCTCAAGGAGAGGAACTATCTGACAGTGGACTGTTTTCTTTAGTGTTTTCAATGCAATTTGAGGGAAAGTGAAAAGAAAAAAAAAAAACCTGAGAGATGATAGCAGGTGCAGTGCAGTTAAAAGAGTCCAGGACAGCCTAAGATTATCACAAAAATAAAGAGCACAAAGTGCTGAAAATACCAAATAGCCCTTCAGAGAGCTCAGCTCCTTCCACCCATCCTCAGGCAGACCATCTATGGATCTGAGTCTGCCTTCCTCTCCATGAGAACACCTCTGTGCTCAGCAGTCTTCTGATGATCAGAACAACTAATCAGCACTAAATCAACAACATGCTAACAGATTATACTGATGGAGGGGTTTTTAAGAGCCCCATGCTCATTGTTTTTCTTTCTCAGACTCTGTGCTGAAGTTTGCTCAACTTTCAATGCTCAGTTTTCCCGGATTAGAAAATGTGGAGGGAGCCAAATGTGAGGTAGCAGGTAAGCAAGACAATTTACTACTCCAAATTTGTGGTAATTTGAGCTCAATATAATAACTAGGTCCATCTATGGATGCAAAAAAAACCAAGAAGAAAGTGTACTGTTGGTTTTACACTGGCACCAGTGGGCGTTAGAGTAGGGCTCAGTCTCACCTCCTGGCTGAGTTGGAAGTGGCCACCCACAAAAAGCACACTTGTGCCTCTTCCCTGGATTCAGATTACAATCTCCATACCACAGTTTGACACCTGTTATTTGTACTAAGTTTTCAGCAGGCCACCCCAATACTTTTCCCTGGCTCTGCTGCTGTCTTCTTGTAGCAGAAGAGGACAATAGGAGATACTTCCGTCCTGTCAGAAATAGCTTTCTCTTACTGGGATGCAGGGGCCAGGCACATACTCAGCTCTGAATCCACCTGCCTGTAGAAAGCCAAGAGCCTTGTTCATTGACTTTCAGATCTGAATACAGTGAGGATATCACACACAGGAAAATTTGGTCCTATTCCTGATGTGGATGCTATAATATACCAGTACCTGTGACATTTAAGGGCTATTTTAAATCTATTACATCCAGTTGTACCATGCATTTTTTAATTCATTAATTTTCACGAATTTACATGTTCAGCGAAGTCTTTAACTGAATTCTAAGAAAGAGAAGAACTTAACAGAGATATTCATTACATGGTGCTTGCATCAGCCATGATATTACATTTTCATGGAACATGAAAATAGAAAGCTCAAGACATTAGTGCACACTATATGAATGTGGTATGCTGGACTGACAGAGATCCTTATGAGCAGAGACCTGATTACACAATCTGTGCATCTGATTGATTTCTTGGAAGTTCACAGTTGTCTGTATCAGAAATTGAAATGTTATTGTATTTTTTGGATTGTTTTTCAAGAGTCTTGCAGGAAACTCATTCTGGTTTATGATAGACCCTTCTATGTACGGGTTTTATAAGAGGCAGGACGTTCACATTAATACCATGTACAGTACTTGGCAAAATGTAACTGTTCTTTGCTGCCACTTTCCAGCCTCTTCTTTCCTAACTTTCTCAGCCTGAGCAGAGCCCAGGTTCAGCTCTGGATAGAGCTGACTTAGCTTCAAATACATCTCTACATTTCTCTAATTGGCTGCAAGCCAAGCTCAACTTACATAAGGAGAGATGTTACTGATGTTGTACCCTGCTCTTTGCAGAAAGATGACTCAGCGAGTCCCCTTGGTTTGTGGTTCACTTGTACAAATGTTGTGTAAAAGCAAGCTTATCCTCATTACTTCTGCAAAAGGACATCAAACTGACTTTTAATTTTTCTTAGCTGATTGACCATGACTGCTCTTGCCTCAAATGAAAATTGGGAGTGCATGCTACATTCAATGGTTTCAGGCACCTCGTTTCTTTCCCTGGAGCTCCAACCCACTGAGGCAATCAAATGGATATCTGGATTTGATTTAGGGTTCACTCCAGGCACACACACACAGGCAGGAGGTCCCTGTTGAGGCTGCAGCAGAATAACTGTATTGGGAGCTGAAATAGAGACAGATTCCTCAGTGCTGGGAGCCAAGGCCCTGGCTTGGTATTAACCCATGGCATGACAAACCACAAATGAACCTCTGTAAATTTCATCCATCGCAGTGACGCTTTTGTCCACAAGAACCCAAAGAACTGGAGCTGAGGGATTTCCTCATAGGAGGCCTGTGGCTGCAGAGCATTAGGGAAGCATTAGAGTGGTTATTTGGTCAAACACATAAATCAGTTGATTAGAAGCTGGACACAAATTCATTGCCTTCGTGATCCCTCAAATCCCACATGGTTATGATTCCTTTATTTCCAAAAAGAAAGGTCAGATTGATTCTTGGTAACATCCTTGTGGTCAAGAATATGCAACCCAAGAATGATTTTGGCCCTAGTCCTTTGCTAGTGGCTAATGCTTTACAGCAAAGGCAATGATGTTACTTGCATTTCCAAGAATCAGAGAATGGGTTTACATGCGTGCAATTCAAATGTACGCTATTTGAAGTACACAAAATGCTTATTCATATGGGACCAGGCTTTGGGCACTTCTTTAGCATCAAGGACAGAAGCCAGCTCTGTGGAATTGCCAGCAGATCTGACAATAAATGGCATAACTACGATGTAATGAATTTGGTTATCTCTGTACTTTTGCCAAGGAACTATTATAGCATGCAATCCAATCTATAGCTAATGTCTGTGCAGATATTGTTTTGTTTCCACCATTCAAGAATAGTTCTGCCTCCCTCTGCCTTATCCCATTCTCTCTTTCATGGTGAAGTTTTTTGTCTTTTCAGTAGAAGGGTGCAAAGAATTGATCCAGCATTCAGTACAACTGAGAGCATGAAAACCTTCAGAAAGAGACTGAAAGACTAGAAACCTGTTCCCTTCCGTGCTCCTATTTCTGATTTGTTTAATATTGCAGACATAATAAACTTCTATGTTATACATTTCTGAGAAGGAAAGCTACAGAAACTGCAGAGAAAAACACCTTGTACTGAAGGAACATAAAGAACAGGGAGAACTGACAACTCTTTTCAGTTTAAATACTTTGATAATAAAAACATATATTCATGAATCTGCTATATGCTCAGGTTGGAATGAATTTGCTTTGTGAATATCCCATGCTTTAGTTTCTAATCTTTCCCGGGTGTTGGTTGTGTACCTCTGAAAAATAAGGGCCTTAATTGTCTCTTGGAAGAACTGTTAACTTTTGCTCATTTTTAGTTTTTCTTAAGTAAGGCAAGTTACCTACTGATTATATGTTTTTGGACAGTAATAAAAAAAAGTGGACCTGAATGAATCATGGAGTTAAAACTCTTCCATGAATCATAATGTTTTAACTAAGAGTGAGTCATGCCAGGATGGAAACAGCTGCACTGAGTACCACCAGGTGCTTTGTCAGAAGGGCTCTTGAGAAGAGTGTGTCCTCATGCTGTCCCCCCTTGGCAGGGGCTGGGAGCTTTGGGCAGCCAGGCTGTGGCTGGCCCTGCCAGTGCTGCACAGGAGGCACAGCGCAGTGGGACATTTCCACATCTGACAGCGGCAAACTGCTGGAAGATGCTATGGATGCTATGCAGATTATACTTTGGATGTGGCTCCTTGTATGGCATCTAAGAAGGATTCCTGAGAGCTGCAAATGTCTGAATCCCATATCAGCTGAGTTACTTGCAGCAGCCACAAGTCCTATGAACATTGCTGGAATTCTGGACATCACTACTTGATCCTGATAAGAGACGCCCTGTATGATGGATTGTTTTCTCTGACAGCTTTGCATGGTTCATGCAATAATAAGGAGATGGAAAGCTATTCCTCCACCCCTGTCCTTCACTATAAGCAAGGCACACTGCAGATAGTTCCCATCTAGATGCAGTTACCTGCCCTGTCTGCCTGGACATGGGCAACACACAATGTAGACCAAAGAAAGGCACACCAGCTTTTCATCCCATTTGTGCCTTCTCTTCCAAGCTGGAAAGACCCCAACAATGAACCACAGAGCCCAGCAAGGCCTGTGGGCTTTGCCATGATACAGCAGTAGATCCCATCACCTCTCTAAAGACAAGTTGTAATCTTGAAGCACGCCTGTTCTTCCAATGTTCCATCTGTCTGGCCTAGGGAACAGCTATGTTCAGACCCAACTCTATGAACATATGATTTTTTTGCCATGGAAGAGACTGCCCTCCCCTTGCTGTGTCTCCCCTGACTTGCTCAGACAGTATGAGTAGAGGAGCTTTCCATGTCAGTGATTGGAATGGGATAAATAAAAACCCACAGGAAAAGAAAATAGCTCACTAGATGTGTCTGTTGCACATTCTGATAGTCATGGCATTATGGCAATGAACTGGCTGGAAGTTGGTCTCTCTCTTTGCAAGCTTGGTAACAATTTTTTTTAGTTATAGTGTATTTAACATTGTTATCTCAAAATCTTCTTTTATGGGATTTCCTTTCTTTCTAAAATATGACATAATCATACTGCTGTGAGTAGTCTCTGGTTTTTGACTGAACCGGCCCATTACCAATCCCAGTTGTGTAGCCATGCCAATCAAAAGAATCAGCCCTCCCCACAAAGATTACAGAACTTTTCATAGTTCTGCATAGACCCATCAAGGAGAAACATTCAGACAGAGCCATATAATATACTGACCACTCTCATTTTGTCCAATCCCATACACATGTGTCCAGAAACATTAAGATTTCAGGTCTAAGCCTTCCTGTAAACCACTGCTAAAACATGTGCATCTTCTCTCTGCCTTCCTGGGCCTTTACCTCTGGCATGGTAAGAAACAGGCTCCTTCAACAGGATCTCCTTTCTGAGTCTACTTGAGATGGATCCGCAATTAATTCTTCCCCTTTTGTCACTGCAGCTCATCCTTGCATCTTGCAGGCTTCTGATAATCATTCCTGTCATTTCCCACTGACCTCAGACCAGAATCAGATGTGATTGAAGGGATATTTTGCCAAGGAGCTTCTGTTTTAAGGCTGTGAAAAGAGCAATGTTTCTAAGCTGCTTTTTGCAGCTTGCATCTGCTCTACTTGTTGGCCTTTGCATCCTGTGAGCAGCTTGATCCAAAGCTTGTTTCAGCCATATTACCAGCTGCTCTCTGACATGTCTCTGCTCTCTGCTATTGATTTATATGTCAGTGGTAATCACGTTTCTTCAGTTTCTGGGAGCAGCAGGACTTAAAATAAGTGATCACTGGAAGCCAAAGAAATGTCCTAGTATTGGAGGTGGTTATAAGTAAAAGTTTAAGAAGTTTTGCTTTAACATTCTTCTGTCTTTCCAAACTATCTTGCTTTCCATGCAGCTACAGTAGTCTGAATTCCTGTTTTGACCTGTGAATACTGGCACTGCTTTTTTGTGTGGCCACCTGTTCTTGATTCTACCTTTATAAAGCAGTGTTCAGAGCAACCACTCCACGATGAGGGTTGAACCAAATTTGCCACATCCACCTTCATCCACAGGATAATCACTGAACAAATGGTGTAAAAGCAAATTGGAGAATCATAGAACCATACAGTCATAGAAGTCAAGAAGAAACCAAGAAGCCATGTAGACCCCTGCCATGCAGCTGGCAGTTTCATGAGGCTGACATCATTTGTGACAGATGGATGAGATTTGTTATCTCATCCTAAAACCTTTTGGTGAGTTTAACCATCCTACACAATATTTCTCCTAAAGGCTAATTTAAATGTCCCTTACTATAGTTTAAGATAATCTTTCTTTTCTGTTCCCAGGCAATACATTCCATTTCTCACTGAATTTGGAACACTCAGATATGCGTTTCACAGACACTTCCAGAATTTCCCTCTCTCTGACACTAGTCTTCTCTGAAACAGAATGAGTGTACAGAGTGTATCTGTTCTTTCCTGCTCTCCCCCAGCTTCTCTTGAGGACATCTTATCTTGATGTGTGCTACTCCTCGTACATCTGAGCAGTTAATTTGTGCAGTTAATTGCATATCTTTCTCTCTTGGTTATTTCTCCCTGACATACTTACTGTTAGACGTATTTGCTCAGTAGGATAAATCGTATCCACAGACTTACATCAGCTGTGGGAACTGTGTATGTAGCTGAGTTTTGGGAGACTTGTGGGTCTCTTTCCCAGGCTGAAGCAATGAACCAAGGATGAGATGCTGCTATTGTATGCTGTAACAACACAGATGACAGTGTAGATGTCTTCATATGTAAATCACAAGAAATGTTGAGTAATGTCTTGAGGTCCCTTGAACAGTTCTGTGATCACCTATGAGTGACACTAAAATTCTTTTTTTTTACATCTTTAATGGTGCAGAGCAACCTCAAAACTGATTTCAATGTTCTTCATGGATTCCTTCAGCAGAGAGGAGTGGACAGTGAAATCCTGCTTTTATGGCACCATCATTCAGAAGAAGTGGTGTCACTGACTTGAGGACTTCCTCCCTTTGTAATCTAGATATGCACAAAGTAGATCCAGTTTCTAGATAGGTAGGAATCAGTAAGACAGACCAATGCTCATTCATTGACCCTAAGGCCAAGCAGCACAGCACCAGTGTCATCCACGTGGATAAACTCTCCATCACCACCGGAAGAAAAAGAGGCTGGCATCAGGTAAGGTGCCATTTGACTTGGGTCCATGGTGGGGTCATGCCAGAACCATGGCCAGGCTGTGCTCCTGAGAGGCACCTGGTACAGACCACAAGACAATGATCAAACATGAACAACTCCATCACTTCAGCCAGTCCCAGTCTCTGCACAACACATTTGCTGGAATTTATCTGGAAAGACCTTCAGGTCTACCTCAGGCTGTCAACAAATGCTGCATCCTATTTACTGATGTGCTGCACTTTTTGATCAGTGAAATGCGTTATAGCACTTGAGTTTAAATATCCACCTTTAAAGAAAGGGAAAGAAGGTAAAAAATAAAACATCTATAAAAGCATGGCTGAACCAGAAAGTCAAAATTGCTTGTTATGGGGCAAAAGACTGTCACTCTACACCAACTAAATCAATTTCCCAAGCCCACTCACTCTCCTCATCCCCTGCAGAAGTTTGTAGATAGCTAAATTTAGCTGCAAGAAATTCTCCTGCAGGCTAGTCTTCATGATTAAATGAAATCATTCTTTGATTAGGAGTACAGAAAAAAATTAGGATGAGTATCACCAGAGTAAAAATGGAAACACAAGATAGATTGTGAGATGAGTCATCTGACAGAAGTATGTAAACTAAAAACAACATGAATCCCAGAATAGTTCCTCATGAGAGAAAACATCGTAGTGACTGAAATCTATATATGCAGCTATTGGAATAAACTCCAGGAGATCTGACACATTTTGGCTCATAGTTGTACCAGTTTTTGTGATCTTTAGAAACATTCTGAAAAAAAAAATTAAAATTTTCAAATTTTGTGCAAAACTATAACAATCTCAAAAAATTACAAAATAAACAAAGGGAAGTTTCATCATTTCTTTGTAACAAAGATGTTACAGGTCAGACCACAGCTAATATTTTGTTATGATTTAGCAAGTTATTTCCTCTTCAGATAAAAACCACTGTATGAAATGAAAACAGATGTGATTTTTTGCAGTGGTTAAAAACCTTTTAGCTATTCACCTTCATGGAATGAGCTTCTTCACTGACTGCTTGACAGGTATAGGTAATTGATGGATTATTCAGGAAATTCTACCCAGGCAGACACCATATGCCAGAAGAAGGACTAATTTCTGCCCTTGCTGCTTGGCTTATCACTCCTGTCACGTGCAAAATGTTGGCAATTCTCAGTAGGAATTGTTTATCTTCATGAAATTATGTAACTTTCTATAAATTTAGCATTAGCAACACAAAAACGAGTGCCCAAGCTAGTGCATGGCTAATGCAATCCACCATATGCTCCCTTTTACAGGCAACTGCACAGCCGTGGATGCCTGTGCAACACTCAGCACAATGCCCACACTGTTTTGTCACAAAGTTCTTATTCCACATTTTTGGAAAGACTCAGCTTTCAGGTTATTAGACAGCCCTCCCTTTGCCACTGCTCTGGATCATTCCTGATCCATCCAATCACTACAAATTGCGAACAGACAATATTAATATTAGGTGTGCCTGTTTCCAATTTAAAATTTAAAAAAAAAAACAAAACCAAAAACCTGCCTCCCAGTGGTGTGTTCCTAAATTTTCCAACTAATACTGTGTAATAATTTTCCACCATTTAAGACAAGCAATTTCCCTACCCATTTGGAGATTCCAGGCTCATATTTGTGAACAGAGATTTTTGTTGATGCAGCTTCAAAGGTCCACATTCCACAGTGTGGGACTGTGCTTCTTTGCTTTTCTTTCCACAGCATTTCATTCTCTATAAGAAAGAAAAACTTTCTTCTAACTGACATATATCAAATCTTAGAAAAAATATAGCCTACAATCTGCTGGAAGAGAGAAATCATCAACCAAATCAGTTCTGAGAGTTGTCATTTTTATCAGAGAAAAAGTTTCTACATTTTGTTTCCCCTCTGGAGGCTGGTACACATGAAAGATGAATTAGTTCAATAAAAACTTCAGTGGAGAAAACTTGTTCTTTAGCTCAAATGCAAGATCTTGTGTTTTTAAAAGCCCCAAATAAAATTCTGCTGATAGCTTAAGTGAGAAAAGTTACCAAAAAATAACCCAAATTCAGAAAAAATACCTCAAATATGCCTTTAACTAATTCCCAAGTCTTTCCTAGAAATGCAATTTATGAACTTTGGGGTTTTTTTAATATGTCTGAAGTCACAGTATGAGCAACTTCCCCCTTCCTGGCTAGCAGCAATACTTATCTGGGCCTGTCTCTTGGTCATCTTCACTTCACAGAATGTCTCTATGACTTAGCTTGTACAGATAAAATTAAATCCTTCAGAGCATGTGCCACCAAGGGCCTGAATGGGTCTAAAACACAATAATCTGTTAATGCAGATTCATCTCTGGCTTGGGGTGGATATCAGCAGATTTAGTTCTGATTGCTGTGCCTGCAGGTTAGACTGTTAGTCACAGGCATTGTATTATTGGTACCCATGGTTCATTCTGAAAGTTTTCAACCTGTTCTCTGTGTGCCTACAAAAGTTAGGGTCTGTTTTGGAACATCTGGTGCCCTGCAAGGCCTGTGTGTGACATGATTTCAGGCAGCACCCTGCCAGCGCCACGCAGAGATCACTGGAACTCACCAAGCCCTGGGGTGTGCAAAGGAGGAAAGGGAAGACTATAGTTTACCTTCAGAAAAGGGCAAAATTCAGCTTTTGTGAAGATTTTATCAGTTTTGAAATTCAGGTTCCCTCCTAGGGAGAACTTTGACCCCACCTTCTGAAATGCTCTGTGACTGAGGTCTGTGGGAAGGGAAAGAGGTGTGAAAAGGTATTCATCATTCAGCAATCTAAATGCTGCTTTCAAAATGGATTCACCATAGTTTTCCTCTTCGGATATCACTGAACATATACTTTAATGTTTGCACAGGCTAAAGTTTATGAAGATAACACAGAATAATATCAATTCACTGGAAAACACTAGAAGAGGTCCCTTGCATCTTTTATTTCTATCAAAAAGCAAGAATCCCAGAAAGAACTGCTGGTGTTTACATAGAGGACCAACACGGGAATAAAGCCTGCATGTAACACAGCCATGGAATTTGGTCTTCCCTTGGTGAAACCACAATGAGTAAATTGGTGCTGGAGTTTGTTCTCTCTTCTTTGTACTTCTTAACAGTTTCAGTGAATGAAAGACACTTTCCCAGGGAAGACTTAGAGGAAGACTTAAAGTTCTAAGCAATGCTAAATATGACGTGTGGCCATGATGTTGGGATACACGAGGCACAGGATATGCCTGGAAATTACAGAGTATTGTCCCGTTCTTTCTGCTTTGAAGAATTTCTCATTCATTCTTCTGAGTCTGTCCCGGTGCCTCCACCCAGAGTCTCCTGTAAGGCTCCTAGGGAGTGAACATAATTTTCAAGACCTAAAATGTTCTGTCAAAGACTTCCTTTTATCCCACCTAAGAGTCTATAATTACTGTCTCTTGCAAACTTCAGTGACAAAGCCCTCTGAACGCTGTAATGCCAGGGTATCCACTGGAAAGGGCTGTCTCCCACCCGATGTTTCTCACTGTCTTCATCTCTGCCTCAGCACCTTTGTATCTCACAGTCTTCTGATTCACCTGCTTTCAGATGCTGTTCCAGTAGCAATAATGAGATGGTGCTAATACTTGTTTTCTTAGTGCAGGATTAAGCCTTTGAAGAAACAGTGCATTGTGTGATATGAACTATTTTGATGTATTTTGACACACAGCAAGGGAATTTCTTCACTACTTTCATGTGCTTTATGACAGTTCCTGAGACACCAGTGTGTCCTGGGAGTTAGGAACTGGCATATTGTCTGTGAGCCTTGAAAAAAGTCCCATTCAGGAGCAAAAGGAAATAACAATATTTTTTAAAACCCCATAACATATATATTACAGGAACTTTATCTACAACATTTAGATACTTTTACCTCTCATTAAAAAATCTGGGTATTTGTAATAAGTCTCAGTGAGCTGAAGACCCTTCTAGAAAGAAAGACATTCATTACTGCTCTCAAGAAAAGCTGAAATGCTGGTTTCTTGGATTTGATTTAATATCAATCAATTTACTATCAGTCCTGTACTTCAAACCTATGAGAATACTGTTAAGGGCAAGATCTCACCTTACCCAGGTGAGATTCTCCATAAGGACACTGGTTCAGCCACTCTCCTTGATTATTCTTGTCATTAAAAAATATCTCTTAATGTGTATCCTAAAGCTTTCTGTTCATAGTTTCAGGTCATTACTTCTTATCCCATCATCCCCTGAGAATTATCTTCTTTATATTTATTGTTACTCTGAAGCTATATATAAACTACCCTTCTTGAATCTTCATTGTTATAGATGATACAAATTCAGCTTCTTCCATGTTCCCACTTATTTCTTTCTCTAATACTTTTATTTTTTTGTCACCCTTTGTATTTCTTTGCTTCTCTGATGCCGTCCTAAATGGTGCCATTCTTTTGCTGACAAAACCTATTTTTTACCAGTGACAGAAGAAAATGAAGAAGAAAAGGCATTTTTTAAACTCTCACTTTTTCTTTTACAAAGTCAGAAAACTAAAGGTAAAACTCTCTAGTTCAATTTTCAACCTGTGGTTGTTCCTATCTTTTGACCACCAGGAAAGATCATAAATTGCCCAAGAGTTATGGAGCTTATAACAGTAGTTGCTCTTTATAGCAGCTGTTTCATACTCATTACGTTTTCCTTTCCAGAACACTTCTTCAGGGACAATGGTACAAAATTTAACCACAATAAAAACCACTGGGGGAAAAATTGAATAATCCAGGGACACTCTTTTCAGCATATCCTTCAGAGATATGTCCAGCAAAGGTCTGTAGTAACTTTATGTTGCTGTCATCAGAGATGAAAATGTGTCAGCATATAAAAAGTGTTCTCTGCAAAACCACTCCTTGACACAAGCAAATACGCAAATTTGTAGAATGAGATGCAGATGGATAACATTTTCTAACATTTCCCATGGAAGTTTAGTTCCTAAGGACCCTTGGCTAAATTAATAAATACTGTATTTTTGTATGCATTTTCATTGTTCTACTTGACAGAATGAGCATCTTTAAGTCTTTTCCTCTTGCACTTTGCATTTTTATGTGAATTCTCAATAGCTTTGCCAGTATATTTGTGTCCTGGTACAGTTAAGTCTCCCCAGGAAAACACTGATATCTGTCATCTTTGTTTTTACCAAATCACAGTTGTTCCTTGGCAATATGACAAATATCAGAGGTACCTGATTTCCATTACTTTTTATTCTGCAGTCCAGATTATTACACTGTAAAGCATAATATTTTTTATGTTTTCTGTGCACTGGAAATTCTTTTGGAGAACCTGTGGAATTTTCTTCTGTGAGACCCTGCTGTCTGCTGGGGACAGGAATCTGCTTTTATTCCAGGATTTGGGGTTTTTCTTCTCTTCTGTTGTCAGAGGATGTGAAACAGGAGAAGAAATAAGAAGCACCAGATAATTTATCTACAAATCTTGTGCTACTCTTAGCTTCTGATTTCTCAAATCCATATGAATAATCCTTTTCTTACTGTTTATTCATATTCATGCTAGGTTCAAAAAGAAAGAAAAAGTTGGGACTGAAAAAAAAGGTGTTTCTTCACAATCCATAATCCTTTCTCTCCCCTGAGTGCCCACCAGGCTCCACAGTGTATGACATTACATTGTGTACTTTATTTACTGTATTCTCTGCAGCAACTATCAATTCATCTGCAGAATTCACAAATGGGAGTCACAATATTTTCACACTGATTAATAAATATTGGCTTGAGGTGAGCTGGAAATACATATCCTTTGACTAGGAAGGGGTTGTCTGGTACATACTATACTAATTTAATATTGTTTGATAAAATTATATGTTATATAATAATATTGTGTACAATACTAAAATTGAGGAAGGGTCTCAGACTTGGAGAAAACTGATTCTGGTTTTGCTGTATTATGTACTACTTTGTCCCATTATCACAAGTACAAACCTCACAGCAGTGAATCATGGAATCACAGAATACTTTGAGTTGGAAGGGACCTTAAAGATCACTTAGTTCCAACTCCCCTGCCATGGGCAGGGACACCTTCCACTAGACCAGGTTGCTCAGAGCTCCATCCAACTCAGCCTTGAACATTTCCAGGGATGTGGCAACCACAGCTTTCTCTGGGCAACCTGTTCCAGGGTATCTTTGCACAATGCCTGTGTGATACAGTGAAATAGTATGAAAAATGTGTAGAAGTGGGGAGAGAAATGAGGTTGAAACACCTGCAGGCAGACTCTGGCTCAGCACTGCCAAAAGTAACCCTTTGACTATTTATAGCAGAGTGTTCAGATCTTCAGACATTTTGCAGTTGTCTAGAACTGTGCTTTTTCTGTTGCATTGCTAATACTGATCCGGAATGTACAGTTGACTGATTGTCTCTTAATTACGTGTCATTAATATATCTTTAATCAGCCTTGATCCTGATTTGAAATAAACCTCCTAAATTGAGCAGGGTTCCCCTGCAGCAGTCACCATCATTCATTATATATTTCCAGGAATGAATACTAATTATTGTGAACTAAGTTAATTAAATACTTTGGTCTTTAGTCTGGTATGTTGTGGTTAACTCCAGCAGAAGGTAGAAGCAATTTTAACAAGAGGGGAATGGAACTTCTTTACTATGTGGGTAATCGTGCACGGGAAGAGGTTGCCCAGAGAGGGTGTGGAGTCTCCCTCACTGGAGATATTCCAGAACCATCTAGACACAATCCTGTGCCATGTGCTCCAGGGTGATGCTGCTTGAGCAGGGAGGTTGGACCATATGACCCCACTATGGCTGCTTCCAGCTTTACCTATTCTGATTCTGTGATTCTGAAAATACAACAAAGGTAAGGAAATGTGCTTTGTTATGTGTTGTACAACACCTGACTCAGTGAGGCCCTGGTGGTTTTGAGGATGTCCAGATGAACTGAAAAAAACCCACTGAAATTGTATCATTTACTGACTACCCACTATCCAGCCACCAACAGAGAGAGTGATAAAGAGCACAGAGGAGTTACCTTCATCTCTTCTCTCCCTTTCCTTGATGTGCATTAGTTAAGAATATGAAAATTTATACATATTTATATTCCTATAGATAATAGAAATAGTCTCCTTAATCTTGGCAGTAACTGTTGTCCTGGGGATCTTGGTTGATGTAAAATGTTTCATTAACTCCAGATAAATATGGAGACATTGAACTTCCCAGAAGATTTTTTTTTTAGGTTTTAAGGGGTTTTGTGATACGTTTCACAGCAGACAAGAATAAAACAAAACAACCAAGAACTACATTTTTGTTCAAATTATGGTTATGGGAAAATAACAAGTTGGCTTACTTTAATTGTGTTCTCAGCCCTTACTAAAGGGTTTGCTAAGACAGCGCTTGATTGCCAGCGAGATGCCACAGAAATGAGCGTGGTCTGTGTGGCCTCAAGAAAGTAAATGGCTTCATGCTTTGTTCTGAGGAATGCTGTCATTTGGATTTGAACCTAATGGCTTCACAGGGAAAACACTGCTGCCTTCTGCCAGGGAAGGCTGCAAACAAACACCATGGCTGAAATTCATGTGAGTATGGAGAAAGCTAATCTCTGTGACTGTGCTCTTCTGAAAGCCTTATACACAATACAGAATAACAATTGCACTCTGCCCTCTCATTAAGTTCTGAATGTCTTCCTCATTTCTTGGAAATATTAATTGTAAGGGTAAATCTAATTGTGGCCTTAAGTGCATTCTAGATCCTTACTGCTGATTTTTGACTTGAAGGACATAAATTCTGTATGACCCCACAGTGGATTGTGTTTTTTGCTGCTTATGCACATACAGCAACAACAAACAGGCCACCAGATGGGAAGACAAACCCTGTCAGTTGTGTTCCCACAGCTCAGGAACCTAGAGAGAATACAAACTCAGAGAGCTGGATGATCACTCAGTGCTCTGCACTGCACCAAGGCAAAGAGCGGGAGGATGACCCCAGTGATCCCACACATCTCCATGACCACTTGGCCTGGAGCAGATGGGACTATCCCTCTAACTAGGAACGGCCGTAGGAGCTCAGTGATATCAATGAACTGTCACAAGACTCAGCTTTGCAGGAACTCTTCTCTTTTTCCAGAGGTATAATTCTGATCTGGGTTTCAATAGTTCCACATCAACAGAAGCCCAGATTTACACCAATGATCAAGATCTAAAAATCCACCTTCTACCATATGCTCTGTTAAG
This sequence comes from Gymnorhina tibicen, assembly GCA_013399875.1. Taxonomy (NCBI): domain Eukaryota; kingdom Metazoa; phylum Chordata; class Aves; order Passeriformes; family Artamidae; genus Gymnorhina; species Gymnorhina tibicen. The sequence goes on from VXAZ01001682.1 coordinate 921,832, forward strand.
TGAGAAAACAGGCTGACTGGCACTTTTATTACTACATTCTCCATGTCTTGATGAACAAATCCAACACAGGTGTCATTCATGTGACAACATGATGGCAAAATACAGTGGAGTTTCTCCACGACCACTATTACTGAAAGAGAAAATGGGGATGGAAAGCAAAAAACTTCAATTTTGCAGAATGCCATTTTCAGCTCACTCCAGATGCCATTACTATGTAACAAATGTGAGCTGGCAAGCATCTGCTTCTTAGCAGAAAATTGAAGTATTTTGTTGGGGCTGTGGATAGTTTAATATCTGTGAGAAATCAGCTGCAGGAGGTAGGGAAGAAGGAAAAAATTGTTATAGACCTCATGCAGAGAAGCAGGATTGGGTCTGACTGCTTAGAATTCAGAGCAGAACTTCTGCATTCTTACTAACACCAGGAGCTTTGAGACATTGCACCTCAGCAGTCAAATTTTGTTCCACATCATTGGAATTTAGCCATCTAAAAATTAACCTAAATTTGGTCACCATTGTGAAAATTCACTCCCCCCCTTTCTTTTTTCTTTTCTTTTGAAGAGAACAAAATACAACAAATTAACCTCCTGCTAAAGGTATCACATGAACATCTATGGATCAAAGAAACATTAAAAAGCTAAATTGAGGCAACTGTGGCAAAAAGTCACATGAATAAACAAGTCACATGAATAGAATAGCATTTGACAGCCTAGACTTCCTGGAAAAAGGCAGCTAGTGCCAGCACAGGACAGCTAGTCTGCTTTGCCATAGTCTTAGATTATATAAAAAGAAAGCATAAAGAGAAGACAAGCAAAGGTAACCACAGAACCAGAATAAATATGAGATCAATGAACCATTACACACTTAAAAACTCTCACCCAAATGACTTTGGCACAAAGACAGCAGTCTATGCCTTGTGTTAATCTGCAATTAAAATAACTACAAAGAGCTGTATCTGATCTGGGAACAAAACTGTCCTGTATTTCTATCTGTATTTGTGTCCTTTACCTGTGCTCAGTACCCACATCACAGCCCTTTGTACTGCAGAACTGGAAAGCTGCTAGAAGGCCTTCTCAGAGCTTTCTCTTCTCCAGGCTAAACAGTCCCCAACTCTGTCAGCCTGTCTTCATAGGAGAGGTGCTTTGGCCCTCTGATCATCTTCGTGGCCTCCTCTGGAATCGCTCCAACAGGTCCACATCGTTTTCATGGGAAGATGAGGCCACTTCTCAAGCCTGTCAAGATCCCTGTGGATGGCACCGCTTCCATCCATCACGTCAAACAGATCATACCTCGGTGCAGTTTGGCAACCCTGCTGAGGGTGCACTCAAACACTCAATCCCACTGTCCATGTTGCCAGCAAAGATGTTAAACAGCACAGGTCCCATAAATGTAAAATGCATATACAGTTCCTTGTAGCTATGACTGAATTCCAGCCTTCCTTTCACTGTGCTTTTTAATTATTTTCTCTGTAGTTCACAAGCGAAAGTACCCAACACTTTTTCCTTTTTTTTTTTTTTCAAACCTGTCAGACTGACAGTGGAAACAAAAATGTGAATGTTCACAGTCTTATTGAGCTGATGCTCATCAGTATTCTCATGCTGAAATCAAATTATAACTGAAACAAGAGATTGGTAAAGAGGGGAACTTTTGGGATTGGGATTTTCTGTTTTATATAATACCTAGAGAACTGCCTATCTGTGCCTCCTGAAAATATCCTTCCTTCATGGAAGGAAAGCCCTTTGAACAGAGAACACATGCAAAAGAATTAGTCTGGGAGGTTACTGGTGCTAGTCTGTTCCTGTACAGTTACTTGATGATAAAATCCAACAGAAATGCATTGTTTGTACGTAAACTTTTGCTGATGGCCAGAAGCTAATGACTGTTAAACCTTTTGGGTGTCAGTTTGCTTTGCATATTCAATCTTCCTCATGTAGCAGTTTCTTACTAAAGGAGGAAGGAAGCAATTGGGAATTTCCTGATGATGCAGAAAAGCAGGTAAGTGATTCTACCTTGGACCTTGAGTTATTTCACAGAAAAGGTGATCTTGCTGCTTCTCTTTGGCAAGAACTGCGGGCTTTGGGGGGGGTCAGGCACCTCATTCCCAGTACAATTTCAAAAGAAGCTCTAAAAGTCAGACCAAGCCCATGAGAATAAGTGAAGATTACTCACATTTTGGGATGCAGGGTAGCTACTGCAGGCATGTCCTGTGTGTGTGTGTTGTCCCTGACCATGTCAGCAGCAGGGGCAATAAATTAATTTTTCTCAAGTCTGGTTTGCCTGCAATGGTAATTGGCAAGTGATCTCCCTGTCATCATCTTGATCCATGAGCGTTTTTACCCTAATTTGTCTCATCAATTGAATTGAGGAACAAGAAGCTGAGGGGGTGCTACCAGGGCTAATGCACCACAACTCTCAGGGAAGTGAGGGGAGGGACAGTCCTCTGTCCTTACACACAACTGGGATGTGGCCAGGAAACTAATTGGGACTGAAGAGACCAAAAATACACCTCCACACTTTTAAAATCCATCAATAGGACTGATACAGTTCAAACTGTCCATGGAAAATAATGAACAGCCTTTTTCACATTCACTTTGAGAAGTTTCCTTATGAATATCCTTCATTCAGGTGTTTGTCAAGAGCAGAGTCTTCCTAATACCCTCTGTTCCCAGGGAGGCAGAGTATTTCTTTCTTTATAGCAGATTTTCACCCAGAAGATACCATTTCAATTTTCTAATAGCTGTGTCAAGAACCTCATGGAATTCCTCCTGTCTGCAGCTTCCTCTGGGATGTCAGAGCACTGGGGAATCTTGTGCCATGTTTTCAAGGCTCAGGCCACCAGATACAGGGGCTTCTGTGCCATGTTTTGGGATTAAATAGGAAATTTTCTGAAGGGAAGAAGATACGGAGATATTTCTAAGGTAAGAAATTAGATAAACTTCACCTGTGCTTTTGGAAATGGCTCCACCTGGGCCTTTCAAGCTTTTGCCACATGTTTTATTAATGGATGTACACTTCAAAAGCTGTTATTTCTCTTCAGTAGTTTCCTAATGCACTCTCCACTGCTCTCCCCTCATTCTCCAAAGAATTTTACCTTTTGGGCATCTTGGGCAGAAGATTATTCCATTAAGGGCTGGCAAGTTGGAGCGCTCCCAGGATGGCATCGCTCTTGCCCACGCCTGGCATATCACTTAGCAACACTGAAGAACATTTATTGCACATCCTGCTATTTATGTTCCATGCTTCACATGTTGACTTTCTCTCCTGTCTCCAAGTTCTTCTGATGGAATTACCTCATGTTAGATGCCCTATTAGTGATGGCCAAACACAAGTCCCCATTCTGTCCCTGGGAACTAAGCAGGAAAATTATTTTACCTGCTGTGAGAATTTTTCTGCAGTTTTTGTGAAAAACCTGCAGTTTTTCCTGCTTGTTGTTATGGAAAGCTGCAGCACCTGATTAATGTCAAATATATCCTCATTGTTAAATAAATGCTATATTCACACATACAGTAATTACAGTAAGGATGCTCCCAGCATTTAAAGCTGATAATGATTCACCTGGAGTGGTTTTTAACACAGTGAAGCATTCCATTCTGTACAAAGTCCTGCCTTCACTGCCCTCTTGGCACACTCCAAAAGATCTCCTTGCCCTTTGGTGTGCCTCCATTTTCACTGGTACAGCTGTACATCCACACATGTACTTCTTTCAAGGAGGCCAGCTGATTGGGAAAGAGTGAAAATTACTGATAAGAAAGAGGCACAAGAGGCTAAAGGTGACCAAAACCACCACCCCCACCCAGCAACTAGGATTTTTTTTCACATTTTTGCTCTTCCAACCTTTCTGCATCAGAAAGCCCAGAGTGGCACCAGGATATGCTCTGCTACAGTACAGCAGGTGCATGAGAATAATAAGGTGTAGGGTTTTCTCTCTGAGGGGATTCATGTTCTAGATGTGACTCTGTTACAGTTGTTTAGAGATGAGCTCAACACCTCAATATAGATTCAGAATAGAAATTTACCCTGCTACCCCCAAATAAATGGGTTTTGGAGTGAAGGGAGAGAGGCAATCCTCTTAAATATCCAGCTGAACTTCTTCACAGTGAATTAAAATGTCTAGCAAAGAATAAAAGCAATATGTACTGAAAATAAAAAAGATATGAAAACATAGGGGAAAATATCAATGATTGTTTTCTGAAATTAGATGAGTTAGATCCACAGAGGTGTGTGAAAACCTCTTTTTGGTCTCATTTGGTTTAGCTTCTCTCAGATTTCACTTTGGGATTTGCAGCTTCAATGTGATTTTGCAGAACTATTTCTGGAAGTAGCTGAGCTGCATTCTGGGAACCAATCCCAGCAATTGAGCATGAAAAATAAACTATGACCATATACCTGATGCACTATTTCCATTTTCATCATGCATTTGACTGGAAGAAGATGAGAAAGAACATTTTATGAAAAATTTTACATGAATTTAAGTAAGCCATCTGTAGAATAAATATACAAAATTGGATACCACAACTTTAACAAAACAAATCAATTTGAACCTTGATGTAAGTAGAAATTATTTCTGTATGAAATCATACCCCATTTCTGGGTAGAATGACATACTTTGTGGGAGAAGAAATAAGCATATTACTTTAAAAGAATGATATTAAGTGCAGTTGGGAATATCAAAATATTCAGATTAAAATCATATAAATTACTCATACTCATATAAAAAATTTGTTCACAGAAAAAATGTGACAGCTGCCATTACAAAACCAATGAAAGCACAGCAGTGGCAAAAAAACCTATCATGAGCCTAAGGAAGCTCAGTTTCTCACAGTGTTAAGTGCAGCAAATCAAAGTATATGCACACAAGGTGTTTCAGATTTTCTACAGGAATTGCAGTCAATTTTGTCCATGCTTCTTTCTATGTCCTCAAGGCACATCTAACTAAAATGGCTTTTGGGTGCAGATAAAGTTTCCAGCAGCTTTGGTGATATCATGAAAGAATCAATAGATTTGAAAGCTAACAATGGATCGCTGAGTGAAAAATAAATGCAAGGGAGATGTTGCCCCGTGTGTAACTCTTTGTTACTGAATACTATAGGCCAGAAAATCTCCTCAACTAAAATCTAAATAACAGTATCCTACTCATGATATGAAATAAATGTGGAGAAAACAATGTGGACTTATATTCACACCTACAGGTTGGCCAGAGAAGTGATTGAGAGCAGCCCTGACAAGAAGGGCTTGGGGATGATGGTTGATGAAAAATTCACCATGAGCCAGCAGTGAGCACTTGCAGCCCAGAAAGCCAAATGAATCTTGGGCTGCAGCAAAAACACCATGGGCAGCAGGCTGAGGGAGGTGATTCTCCCCCTCTACTCTGCTCTTGTGAGACTCTACCTGGAGTCCTGCATCCAGTTCTGGTGTCCCCAACATAAGAAGGACATGGAACTGTTGGAGTAAGTCCAGAGGAGGTCAAAGTTGAGGACTGGAACACCTCCCCTGTGAAGACAGACTGAGAAAGTTGGGGCTGTTCAGCCTGGAGAAGAGAACTTACAGCAACACAGTTCCATGGAGAGCTCACAGCAACCTTTCAGTATCTGAAGGGGGCCTATGGGGAAGCTGGAGAGGGACTCTTCTTCAGGAATTGTAGTGAGAGGAGAAACTATGCGATCAAAATGAATGAGGGGAAATTTAAGTTAGATATATGGAAGAAATTCTTTACTGTGAGGGTGGCGAGGGACTGGAACAAATTGCCCAGAGAAGCTGTGGACACCCCACCCCTGGAAGTGTTCAAGGGGAAGCTGGATGGGGCTTTGAGCAACTTGGTCTTGTGGGATGCATCCCTATCCATGGCAGCAGGGTTGGAACCTTGAAAGTGCAGGCTTTAAGATTCTTTGATGTCCCTTCCAACCCAAATCATCCTGTGATTCTATGATTCTATATAGCAGTTAATGTCACTGTTTTCCTTTCTGTCAGTGTGCACAGGTAGAAATGAGTGAACCAAAGAGGATGGTTATGTTCAAAATCCATTCACCAGGGGCAAGTGGCAAGTCACTCATTCTCATGTGAAACTGAGCGGTGAGGATCAACCCCAAGAGCTGCAAAAGAGGCTTGGGAGAAAGGCCAGACTCCCTGTTTATAGCAGTGGCTGCATGAGTGATGGTGGCTCTGTTTCAGTACCTGCTGGTGGGATGGGGAGGCCCAAGTGGTGTTTAAGCAGCACCATCTCCAGTGTGAGGTATTTCTTCCTGAGTAGTGGAGGGCACCCAGCAGTTCCCCACTGAGATATGGCAGCCTTTGAGCAAGATTCATAGCAAAGCCTTAACAGAGCCTCAGGATGGGTAATCCATACACTAAAATATTCTACTGAGCAGGTTGTGTAGGTTTCTGCCCAAGAACAAGAGGAGATACCTGACTACTCAAACATTGCTACCTTCTTTGAAAACCACAGCCTTTGCTCTTGTTGATGGGTGAGTATCTGTCTTGAAATCCCAGTCATTCACACCACACAGGAAACAAGGGTACGTGCTGGCCTTTTTACTTCAACAGCTGAGCCAGAAGTCCCACTGTAGTCACCTTCATAAATGTTACACACTGATCATGGAGGAACAGCCACACACCAGCTGTGAGCAGGAGCAGTTCTCACCAGGAAAAGATGGTAAGAACAGGATATATTCCAAATTCTTGGTGCAAGCTCAATGAGCCTGGAAAGCTCAGCCCCAGATTCATCTGACCACTGCCATCATCTTTCAGAGCAGAAGCTTTTCAAGACCAAAGGCATCCAAAGAGATAATCCATAATATTCAAATTTCACATACAGCCTGGGCTGCTGGAGACTACCACTGATAGCAGAAACCCTGTGCAAGCTATGAGTAAAGTGAGTGTGCAAGGAATCTAAGTCAAGTGGGGGCCACTGGTGGTCAGAAAATGCACATCAAGGTGATACAAGACTCCAGAAAACCTTCTGTTCCTTCAGATCTCCCAGCTAAATATTTTAAAGCAGTTGATAAATACTTGCTGGTGCAGAAATGTTCTTTCCTTAGGAAGGCAGCAGAAAGTGCAGATTGTTTTTAAGAAAGACTCACAGGCTGTTTTTTTTTCCTGGAGAATTTCAAATATCTGCTGACACCCTCAGGCAGAAAGGCAGATTTTCTTTCTATTTAAAAAGCATATGCTTCTCTCTGTCTCTCTAAAAAAAACCCCCAAACTAAAAAAATCTTCATCCAAAGCAATTCAGGAGGGGCTGTTTGCTAATTTTACTCAATTCAGCTGCAAAAAATATCCCAAAGTAACTCATCTGCAATATCTGGTACTCAGAGCTGTAGATAACAGGCCACAATTCCTGTACTGAGCAACCTATAACAGAAATCTGAAATATGCTTCTTTGTACTTGGTTCTCTAGAGTTTTATAACTCTCTACAACTTCTTCTTTCACTAGACAGTAAATATTCTCAAAGTGAGAGCTCAGGAGGCCTGGAGCAGGCTTTGGGAACTGCTGAAAGCCAAGCAGTAGGTGCTGTCTTCTCCAGGAGTAAGAGAAAACCAAGAAGCCACGAGGCAGAATGGCTCCATGTTCAAACAGTAGCAGTAGGGCTGCTCTGTGCCTGTCATCCTGGTCCTGGCCCTGAGCACCACAACAGTCTGACCATTTCATGCTGATGTCACCCAGAGTCCCATCCTCAGCCTCCTGCTACTCACATTGTTCTTTCTGAAGTGACAGCTCTGTGTGATTAGGTAGGACTTTATGTACACATTTAAAAATAAGTTTCTTCACCTGCAAAATTTAAAAGGAAAAATGATGAGACAAAAAAGGAAAAAGCTATTTATTCCAGTCTTCTCATTATCTTAAATTGGTTTCCTTCTCCTTGGGTGAGAAATTTTGCATTTCTGAGGCTTGTTTGAACCTTCAGCATCCTCATTTCCATGTTCTTCACTGCTGAAAGGAAACAACAGGGACACTGCTCGGTTCTGATACAGATTTGCCATGCCATGCCATTTTCTGTTGGAGATGATTTTCCAGATAAGGAAACTGTCTGTTACTGTAGACCAAAAAGTTTTCAGTTTTGCTGTGATCTTGCATTCAGCAGGAATTAATCCAACAATCTAGATGTACTGGAGCTGGGGTAATCTCCTCTCATTTTACCAACAGAGAAGACAATTTGAAAAGGTCTTTTTTACAAATTACAAAAACACAGAGTAACCACTTTTTTTCAATCCCTGTTCAACATATATCCCTTAACACTTGTTCTGGCCTGGAATTTTACTCCAAGGATAGCATCTTGCTCTGAGGAGTAGGTGCCAAGTTGCCATGTGCAAGTATCTCCCATTGACTTGTGAATGACATAAAAACTGCAGACTCTAACAGCAAAGGGCACACGGGAGGTGATGATAGGAAGATTATTACAGGACACAGGACAGCAGGAAAAGGATTTTTTTTTTCCCCAGAAGAGGAATGATTCATTAGAAGTGAAGAAAAATGAGATGTGAGCTCAGGAAAATTGAGAAAGGCTTTTTGCAATGGATTGAAATCACTCCAGGCCAGACAGCACCAGCCAGAGGGAAATTCCAGTGCAGAAATGACAAACATAAAGAGTAAAATGTGTTTCTACAGACTGAAAACTTTCTTAATCTTCATGTCTCCTCTTTCAGGTTTCCAAAGGTTCTTTGGGGGGGTTTGTTGTTTGTGGAGGTTTACTTCAAACTGAGAACTAGATTTGAACAGTTATCCACTCACAACTGATCTTCTCCTTTCTTGCCCACACAAACCCTCCTCTTTCCCATCTGTAAGGAACAGCCGTGAGAAGTCATCACAGCCATCAATACCCGGTTTCAGAATCTTGACCTTGTACATCACGGAACGGGAAAACAATACAAAACAGAAGGAGAAATCTCAGACACGGGGAGTATTTTAGAGGGCTGATGTGATTTTCTCAGTGGGGGTACCCACCTGGGGTTAGCCCATGGCACTTCCTCATGGGAAGAGGTGCTTTTAGGGAAGAGGTGCCCTGAACTAGTTCAGTTGCCTGAAGTGGTGTAGTTGTTACCTGTTATCAGTTGTGAGATAGATCTATCCTAAATGCATGAGCCAGGACCCCTCTGCTGAACTGAGATTTGCATCGAGTCCTTTTTCAGTACAGCAGCTACAGCAAAGATGACTGAGATTTCATCTGAACAAAAGTGAGAAACAATTCACAAAGAAGAACACCTGAAAGTGTGAATGGGAAGAGGGGTATGCCTGGGAGGGCCAGGATCATTAGGTATCTGCATGAAGTCCAAATGCAACTTCAGCTCCCTATTGCCAGTGAAGCATTCCAAGTCAGACAGTGTCAAAGTGGCACAGACAGGATGACAATTATGAAGATGACAATTATAAGAAGAAAATACTATCTAACGCTCTCACTGAAGTGAGACATTCAGCTGCAAGAACAGACAGAGCTGACAGCAACTACTGGATGAGGAAACATGATTGAAACATTAGGACTGATAAACAATTAGAAGCATCAATTTGTATTGGTCTGAAGAACCATGCAGGGGCATAAAATTCTGCCTGTTCTTCTGCAGTCAGTAGACAAATAGGGGATCAGCAGGAAAAGAAAAATATGGGAGCATTGTAAGGGGAAACCCTTAGGGAAGGTGTAGCAGTGCAAAGAATTGCTTGACAACATCCAAGAAATAAATGTACTAAAAGACAGTAGTAGGTTTGCCTGAAGGGTTCATTTGCACAGAGAGTTACTTTTTAAAACTTGTGCTCCTTTTAGCCAAATCTGACTCTCGTTAGTTCAAGAGGGAAGGGAGGGTGCAGGGAAGGAAGGAAAAGAGTCTAGCAGAGAAAGAGAAAGGAGAGAATAAAACCAAAGCTGTAAAGTCAAACCAAAATCCAAAATTCAGGTTGAAAGGTTAATGAATGCAAATAGCTCAGCTGGGGTGCTGCATATTGAAAACTAGCAATCATGTTGAACAAGGGAGTAATCAAGAAAGAATGAAAAAGAAACACACTGGGCCATGGCAAAGGCACAATTAAACTCGCTTGATGTAAGTCCAATGCTTTTTCATGGAGATACATCCAGTGCAAATGAGGTCCATAATTGGAAAATATGATTTGCCACCTCTTTCTTTTCCTACTGAAAACATTTCTGCTGTTCTCATTTTTGTATAAACAGCTGTTTTTACAAATATTTCTAGTTTTATATAGCCAGATTTAATCCATTAACTTTCCTCCAAGTGCTCTCAAAGCCCAAGGTGAAAGCAGCAGTGCTGCACAAAGTTCCATTCCTAATTACCATGGCTCAAGGGCTGGAGGTGTCATTGGACACAAGACCAAGCAGTGCTCCCAGGCGGGTTCAGGAATGGACATCAGCAGAAGTGAGGGCCTATAAACCAACCTTCAAACGGTACAGAAAAAACAGTGAGAAGTTTGCAGTATTTGGACAGTGTGGTCAGCAGGTCTGTGCACAACTGCTCTGCATTGCAGAGACAGAACTTCAGACCAGGGAAAGTTTTGAATTTATGAAAAACATGGGAGCCAGGTATGCTGTACCTGAGTGCAAGTATCTGTCTGTGACATTCTGTGACTCACACAAGCTGCATCTGGTTTCTATGTGAAGTTTCATTTGTTCTAACCCATGAAACCACGAAGAGAATGGGTTGGCAGAAGTGTGCAAGGAAGTTGCAGCCTTCTGCATTGGCATCACCTGGAGCACTACTCCGCAACAATTGCAGAGAGGGTAAAGCCTCCTTTCTTCCCAGCTCCTGGTTAAAATGCTTTGGATGCTTCCAGCCTGAGAAGTTGCCGCTGGACTTTCCTGGGACACTGCAGTATGACATTCAAGGAATGTGAAACTATGTTTTTTTCTTTAGCAATCATGCTAAAAGAACTTAAGCATAGATCAAGACAAGGTAAACAGACTGAATTGTTCCATTAAATAATATTTTTTTTCAGTAACAGTTATGCAGTGTCTCAAAAATCTTTCTTTTCCCTGCTTCTTCCATTCTGTTTTTTAAGAGTATTTTAAAAAGCCAAACAAATAATTAGATGATCAATCCATATGTCTGCTGTAACTGGAGATTTCTGAACCTAATATGATCAGGGTTTTTGTTTGTTTGCCCCACAGAGTCTGGCTGCTTCTTAGCTGTGGATTATGGTCTGTCATAGCAAAAGCAGCTTTTATCAGTTTTAAACTGAAGGAACTTTCTTTGGTGAGTATTTCTAATCTGAAAAAATCTGGAAACCAGTAAAAGTTTTTGGCTTGAAGGAGATGAGTTGGGATGTGTTTTGGTGCAAAAAACAGCTAGAGACCTCATTAAATTCTCTGGGGGACAGAGACAGGCAGGGCTCACATGTTCTGCAAGAGGCCTGGATTTTATTCAACCACGTGCTGTGGACCTGTCATATGCTATAAAATGAGACTTTGGTTTCTATAGGTTTCTTAATTAAAGTGTTTCTTAGGAAAATCTGCTACCTAAAAGAAGATACCAGTAAAAAAAGAAAATACTATCTAACCATAAATGATCAGTGTCAAAGGACTTATTTGATGCAATAGCAAAACCCAAAAGAAAAAGTGTATTTCACTCCTTCAGAACTTAATACTGCTGGTTTGGTTTTTCAAAAATCTACCCTTTTGTAGCACATTTTCAACACCCAGTTCTGACCTTGGGTACTGGTCAGGGTCTCAATCCCATAAGATTTTCAATAAATGAGGATATCATATAGTGATACAAGACAAAGGAAACTGAAGAAACAAGTAACTTGTTTCCTTTTTTGTTTTTAAACTGAAAAAAAAAAGGAGTGAAGACAAACATCTGATGACTCTGCATGAATTTTAAAAAACTACAGAAAAATGAAAGAGAAAGGTCACCTTCACAGCTCAGGCTGTGCTTTGTAGTAAGGGTTTTGCCCTGGGATTTTCTTCCTAAGAGCAAGTCAAATAAAACAAAGAAAACAGTCTTCAGTCTGAGGCTGGCAAACATATCCATAAATGTGCACATTGCTTCCAAAGCAAGGTGGATAAGGCAAAAAATATTGGGGTTGTTGAAAACAGATTAGAGGCTGCCCTTGGGGAGTCAAGTACAAGGACTGGACAAACCCTGATAGGCAGAAGGACCTTTACTCATTCCCAGAGCGACTATACAGTTTCCTCGTAATAAGACATTAAGTTACACTGCTGAAATTATGTGGTCTCAAGGTCTGAAAGGGGCTATTTTCTCAGTAAGCCCAGTAGTAAGTAGATAGACTCAAAGACACCTGCCTGAAACAAAGTGTTATTTAACACATTACACAGAGCATCTTTAAAGAGTTTGCTATTTAAAATGGGGAGAAGATGGTAGAATCATCATCCACATAAGCAAAAAAAAAAACCATAAAAACAAAAAAAACCCCAGAACAATGTACAAAGTTTCCAAGAGTAAAGAGCAAAACACAATTTTTTTTTTGTTTGGTTGGTGGGGTTTTTTTTGTGGTTTTTTTAGTTTATTTCTTCTTGTATAACTCCCGCACCAGTAAAACAGCCCTGAAAATGAATCAGCAGTATTAAATCCCTTGGCAATGATGTGCTGTGGGGGGCAGGTTCTCCTTTCTCATGTATAGTTAAGAAGTGCATTTGTTTTCCTTTCTTTTATACTGAACGTACTGTTCTTTGTCCTCACCAGGAGGAAAACAATCAAACAAACAAATCCAACCAGTAAACCAAAAATAAAACCCCAAAACTGAAAGCCCCAGTGAAGTCAGAATTTAATTCTCTATTAATAAATGAGGGCTGTTCGAGTCTGTTGAGAGACTTAGGAGTCTGTATGGAGAAAAAGTCCCTTAAGTGCCTACCTAACAATTCCATAGAGCTTTTTTTATGCAAGTTCTGGAAAGAAGCTTTATTAAATGATTTACTCTTACTTTAGACACAGCACTTACCTTAAGAGAATCTGGCTGCAGCCTGCTGTTAAAAACACTGCCTTGTGCCAAAGCAGGAGTGCTGGAAGAAGAGATGAGTAGATCCAGAGACTCAGTTTTGTTTGGGCATTTTGAGGTGGTTTTCTTTGCTCAGAATGGGCTTTCATCAGCAATTCAGTTACTGCAAACATTGCACTGGGTCTCAGTCAGGCACTGTTGGATCTGGTGGCAGCACTGATGGCACCAGTGTGAAGAACTTTGTGAGTGGGGAGCTGTGTGTGGCTGACAGTTTGCTGTGGACCTGCTCCTTTTTGTCCAGACCTGGTGATATCTCCAGTTACCTAAAATATAACTAATGCTGCAACTACCATCCTGTTTTGCTACTCTGGGTCTGCCAAGTCTCCTCACATCCTCCTTTCCTAGAGCATAGCTCAGTTTATCTTCCTAATTTTCAAAGACCTCTGGTTACTTCTGCCGTACCTGTCCTTCTTATCAGTTAGCAGCTAGGTTGGCTCCTTCCTTTACTCTTTAGGTGGCTGTGTTGCTGATCTAAATCCTTCTTCCTGCCCCAAAGTCCTTTCTAAAATAATTTATTTTATGTGTAGATAAATATAATTCTAAAAGTTTTAAGCCTATCAACCTGTCTGCAGCTCAGCCTCACCCCAAAACCCACCTTGGGTTACAGCAGCAGCTGCCATTAAAAAACCAGCTGAGCAGCAGCTGGTGCATTGCCACAAAACCCATTGACTGGTAATTAAGAGCACAGTAATTTGTGTTAAAGCTTGCCATTACTCTTTTTACTTCAGACCTTTCCACTACTGCTTTTCATTAATTTCCTTTTCCTGTTATAATTTCTCTGAAAACTGAGGCAAGTTCTTAGTGCCTTGAGCTAAAGCTCACTGTGCAGTAGGATGCGACCTGGCCAGCAGTCAGTCTGCATGGCATGCACAGAAGGGAAGGGAATTTTATGTTTAGGGCTGCTAGTGGAAAGTTGTGGACTCTGGCACTAAAAACTTAACAGATCTTAGCTGTCACATCCTTGCAGCCTACAGCCTTTATCCTACTAGGTACCACAGAATTTTGAATATGGATATACTAACATATTAGCATGTTTGTAGCCTAGCTATGTGGAGGTGGTGTTGGTTGTTTGCCTCACAGACTGATCCTCCACAGCCTCTCCACTGCAGAGCTCATCTGAAAACAAAAGGCAGCTTAGTCAGTTTTCCCATATAAGCAGCACTTCTTTGAAGAGATGAAAAGAGGCTTTCACAGCTGTTAAAAAAGCAATGCCAGGACACTTAATATACCTTCCTTCTCAATTATCTCTGGGTTGCAGAAGGGCTACAGTATTTGTACAAGATTATGTTGGGCTGCATCTGCTTGGGAAACTATGATTTTGTGGGTTCCTTGTGAACTGTACTTTAAAATATCAAAGACCTCACATTTTCTTTTAACAGTTCTTAAACCTCAGCTTGCTATTTCTTAATCTGCCCCCCAGCTACCGCCCACCTCCCTGCCTGCTGTTCTCAGACTGGTCTGTATTACCAGGGGCAGAGGCTGAGCAGAGCCTGGGGATGAATGAGATCACTCCTGTCACACTTTGGTGCTGGGTCGGTCTTGGGCTGAGAGGAAGGAGTAGCTCCGTGGATGGTCTGCCACATCCCTCTCCTGCAGCCCTTTCCCTTCTGTACCTGATGCACATGGGCTGTGGAGCTGCAGGGCACAGACCAAAGCTCTCCATGCCAGTCTCAGGCAGAGGAATTGGGGACAGTGATGTTCCTGAAGAGCAGCCACAAAGGCAATCCATCCTTTCTCAAAGGCATGGATGGCTGCACTGAGTTTCTCCTCACCACTGGCTGTCCACCCTGGCTATAAGCAGGGTCTATTAAAGTGTTCACATTGTGCATAGGCGGAGGGTCTGACATGGTGCCCCTCACACATTGCCCTTCCTCCTTGGATGAGGAACCAGGAAACCCGAGATGAGGGAAAGCTGTGGAAATGGCAGCTCCCCTGGAATAAGGGAAGCTGAGAGTTTGGACAAACTGTGAGGTTTGGGCTTTCGTAAGCCTAAAGTTGTGGGATGGCCTCGCAAAGGCCACCAAGAAAGATCTGCAGTAGGTAATAGGTGATCTGAAAATGGTTTGTACTGTGGTGCTGCTTGGAGGAATAATTCCCAACTTTTTTGACAAACACATGGATCTTTCTCATTCCCCACACCCTCCAGAGTGCCCATCCAAACTGGAGGGCATGGGTCTCTGTTGGGCAGATGTCTCTTTACACAGTAATCAGCTGGGCTGTGGAGAAGCTGCCTTTCTGCCAGGCAATAGGACAGTCCCACTGTGAAGATCTCACCAGCTCTCTAAAACAGCCTGAACCTCTTGTAATCTTCTTATTCCTTGCTTTTTGGGAGATTTTCAATGTCATCTTTATATATCTCAACATAGATCTCAATTTTCTCTAAATAAGGCATGAATAATTTTTTTTCTTTCCTTCCTTCATTATGAAGATCAACTTGTTAAAGTCTAAGTTGTTGGGGTCTACACTACGACATTCATACTGATATTAGAAAACAGATAGACACAGGTCTATTATATGTAATTGGGTTAATAGGGATTTTATTTTGCCTTTCAGCTGTCAATGATACCATGGACTACAGGTGCATTAAAAAGCCTTAGAAAATCTCATTGGTCTCTGTGATTCCATGTTTTGTCCATTCTTTTGCCACCATCTCAGAAGCTGAGTGGTAGATAAAGAAAGAAGATAAAGTTCTGTGTTGCATTAGAGATCCAAGCTTAGAACCTCAGAGAAGTTATAAAGACAGAATAGCATTTAATATTGCTAGAAAGGCTCACCTTACCTGCCCAACAGTAACTACTAACATGCCTCTATACAAATGTCAGCATCTCCTTCAGCAGCAGCTGCTCAATCTGCTTTTTCAGGCCCTAGAACAGGCACCAGGCAGCAGCAAATTTAGTGTCTTTCCTGCCAATATTGTTTCAAATATTTGTGCTGTTCATGTAGTTTTATTATCACTCATTGTGGTAATATCGTTGCTAATGAAATAAAAAGCTGCATGACTCAAAAACCTCCTCTGCAAGGACCTGAAATAAGTGTAAAAATATGCAGTTTCTGCATGTGAAAGACAGTTCTCCTTTCCAACAAAAGTTGCAAACTGCACATCTTTTTAATGCAAGTAACCAGACTCCTGAGAGCCATCTCGCGAATGTGAAGGGAACAGCTCATCGAAGTACATTTGTTCATATTTTATTTGCTCTGTTTCACAATGCTTAGGAGTTGTTACTGTCTAGTTCTTAAGAATTACACATTTTAAACCAAAGCTATAAAACAGTTTTTAGCTGTGCGAGTCCCAATTCAGTCTTAATTTTTTATAATTTTACTGGGTATTTGCTAGAAGTCCAGCTGGTAGGAGATTCAAAAACAACTCATAGTTGCTGCTCTCCAAACCCACTGGCAGAGGCATGCTCTGACCCCACTTTGTCCCAACACCTACCTCTTATTATAGAGATCAATTTGTAGCAGCTTTTAAATTTCACCCTGGGCCTTCAGTGATTGCTGACAAAACACAACAATCATGTAATAATTTCAACATCTGCAGAATTGGGCCATCAGATATTTCACTGATAAATAATGCTGCTGGCTGCCAGGGTCCCAGTAGCCTTGAAATGAAGATTACCCACAGCAGAATGATTGGAGTCTGAAAACTGAAACATGTGTTCATTTGTTTTGAGATGTATTTGAAAATACAGTTCAGCATGTGCTAAATTAATGATCACAGGCAGAGATCAGATGGTTGGTACAGGAAAAAGAATCCACACGCCATGTGCCTGTTTCTGCTGTGATGTGATGGGAATTAGTTTAAATATATCTCTTGCATCTGTTGATTTTTGGTTCTACTTTTGAGTAATAATCCAATCTGCATCAGGATTTAAAAAATAATTTAGCTCCATACTGTGGCAAAATTTATTATAAAACCATAAATAAACCAAAATGAAGATTGCCCAAGTCCCAAGACTGTAACAACATAGATGACTAGGGATGGATAACTCACACACACATGAAATATTATTTAAGCACACACATGAAATATTATTTAAGCTGGTAGCCTGTTGGGTTTCTTCATTATATCATAAGCAACCTTTAAGATTGTGTAACAGCTGTAAATATAGCACCAAAGCAATTCATGGTTAAAAGAGTGCTTGACGGAAGCACTGTCTTTCTTAATTATTCATCTATCAGACTCAGAGAGGCTTTGTTGATCCATCAGTAGCAGAATTCTGCCCTCCAGTGCAATTCTCACTTGTGCTGAGCATCCAGTGGAACTGAAGCATTGTTTGGAAAAAAAAGGGGAATTTATCTCCTTTTCCGTGGTAAACATAATTTGATACTTTTTGTCATACCTGATTGCCTTTTTTTCATAAACACTGAGCTAAGTGCTGTGTCAGAGCCCAGCTGCCCATAGAGACCTTAGGTCTGCAGCTTTGTCCCTATTTAGGGCCACTCTGAAGCACCTGGTACTGTGTAATCACACACACAGGTGCTTTCCTGAGCTGGCAAGAGCTAATTATGTCCGTACACAAGTGATCTTCACCTTTTTGGCCAGATCAGCTCTGAAAATGTTTCCTTTTATTCTTTTCTAGTATAACTGTGTTTCTGCAGTACTAAAACACCTCACATGCTCAGGCTAATTTCAGAGTGGTTTCAGTTAACCACTTTGTGACCTAATGCAGGACAGGGGGGTCCACTCTCTTCCTCTGTGCATCTCACATATTACTAGAGCTACACCAAAAACTAAAAGCTTGGTAAAGAGTCTAACCAGGACCATACCAAGCCATGGTTCTGTGACCTGACTGTCAGGGATTTGCAGTTTGTGGGATGAAGTGTTGGATTTGATGTTTATGTCCCCAAACTATGGAAACAGCTATCCAAGAGGACTGTCTTCCCCTGCGTGTCCTCCTGCCTGAGGTGAGACCCTCAGGGGTGCAGATACTGGGCTCCTATGGAAGGAGTCAGAGGACACTGCTCTCCCTTGGGGACTGGTTGGCATCAGAATCCTCTCTCCAGGTGTGTCTCCAATGGTCCAAATACCTTGCCCTTAAACAGCAAATTATGCTCTCTTTTTTTCAGATAGTCAAAATTGGTGGAGTAGTCATGACAAGGCTCATTTAAGTGGAATGAGGCTGGAGCACAGATGTAACACCTTAAATGGAACTGGACCACAGATTACAGTATTAGGTTTCTGAGCTGTAGTATATACTTTAAAACCATAGCAAAATTCTGGCTGATCTCAGTAGTTTGGGATTTAACCTGTTAAATCAAAATGGATTCAAACTGTTTTATTGTACAAACTGAAGTACTGCATCAATTCATATCATAACAAAGCCACAATTTGTACAAGGAATGAAGAAAGGGAGAAACAAGAGAAACAATCTGAACATAGGGCAGCAGTGAGAATCAGGTATGTTTAAGAACAATCTTTAGGTTGTCATGTCCCTGAAGACTGCTGGGGAATTGGTATCACATAATTGAGTGGAAATGCCATCTTACCTGAAATAGTCTTACAAAAATATTTGTTCTGAAAAATCCATTTTCTGGGAAGGAAGTGGAGCAGAAAAAGATTTTCGATGTAAATCTTCATAAACAGCTGTACTTTAATAACTGAGTCCAAATATAAAAACATATTTGCAGATAATATGACCATGGGTGAATATTTTTTTACCTTCCCAATAACAGACTAGACTTTCCAATAAATATGCCTATAACTTTTACTTCTAAAACTATTGACAATTTTATGAGTTTAATACTAGAGGGATTTGTATTTCTATTAACATTTCAGGAGCCTAAATTATTTTCCCAATAGATATTTGATGAGACAAGAGATTCTTGTCTTGGCTGCTTTAAAGGAAATATTTTTCTCCAATGTTTAAGAATGTACATCAGGGAAAGAACTGCTTTTTTTTTTTTTTTTTTTTGAGGCAAGAAAGGAGCTTTCATCTGGCTTCTATAAATTTAGGACAAAACCAGCAAGCAATCCAACTTACTGCAATCTCAACTGCATAATGTTTAAATTGTCAGATTCACAGAAAAATAAATCATATTCCGGCTGATGGATTTATCTTCTCTACAGATGTGAATAATTTGAAAAGAATTATCAGGATGCAGTTATATTTTATGGATTTCATGTAATTTTCAAAATTTCATAGTGTGGAAGTACCTTATTTGATGGGAGATGGATGTTTAGCTCGTTAGTTAGAAACAGGTCTAGAATACTTTGACCCTTGGCAAAATTGCATTGTCACTTCTGGGTGTATCAAAGATGAATTTAACTGTGTTACTCTCTCAGTTACGGCATCACTGCTTCCCACTGCTTCCTGAAAGCAGAAACAATCTACCTAAAATATTCTCCTCTGTCAAAGTTTTAATTTTGTTTCTATGTAAATAATGCATATGAGCAGGCACTAGTGCTGCTGTCATTAACTTGGAATAAACCTGGAGCTTTCAGCTCTGAAAGTACAGACCCACACAATCTGAGCAAAAGAAGCAGTTCTGTCACATACTATTAAATAAGAGGCTGCTGCAGCCGCTGTTACTCACCATTGGGAGGGTGAATCTGCATGCATTAAACACTGTTTATAATATTAAACGTGGAGGTGCCAGCAGACACTGTGGAGCCCTCATTTGATCAGTTTTAAAGGGTAGGAATCAGGCATGGCATGAAGAGAGATTGCTTGTAGCTTTGCTTGCAAGTACGTCTGCCTCACTGTTGCTCTCCCTGTCTGTGCTACAGTCATTAACTACCACGGCTGCGTTATTCCAAACAAACCACACTGGAAGCACCTACTGCAAATGAAATAATTAAAGTCAGCTCTGCTTTGCTAAATGTTAATAGGCTAATTACTGTACAGACACTTAGTGAAAGCCTGTAGTTTTTCTGTGTGTGAAGTAGTGAAAGCTTACTTAAGTGCTGCAAATGTGTCTCAAATGATCCAGCTAGAGACACTACCGGCTGCAAAGGGAAAAGCAAAAAAATTCTTTTTTTGCAAGTCTCAAAGTGATGAAATCGCGATTGGGGGGGAGGGCTCTCTTGAAATGCCTGAGAAATAACCCACTGCATTGATATTCTGTCAGAGTCTTTCACTGCTGAAGATAGAGAAGTAAAACAAATAAATCCCGTCACTAAGGAGCGAGCTGAACTCAATACAGTGCACAATGTTTGCAAGGTCAACTCCCTGCTCTCTATAGGCAGGTCTGTTTATAACTGCAGTGTTCAAAACCAAAGCCCACTGTCGATCCCCTTGTGCTGATAGCAGTTACTCTCACACTGAAGCCAAAATAATAAATCTCACCAAGCATTCTTCAAAAGGAGACCTGCATCCTTCAGGGTTAACTGCACAGAAGAGGAAAGCAACGTCAGAATGAAGTGAAACTTTAAAACACACTCTGGGAAACTTTGAAGATCACTTGGGTTCTGGGAGGGGAAGAGTCCAGAAGTCACACTGATTTTTCCATCACTCTTCTCTTTCCAAACAATATTCATTTGTCTAGTTGTAATTCATGATTCCTGTAGGTTTCACCTCTATTATTCTGTGCCTAAACTTGAAGAATTTCTTTACCATAATTTTTTAACATCTCTATTCCCGTTTCAAGCTACATGAAGGGGGCACAATTGAAGTGATGTGCTGCCGAGGATGAGTGGATCCTCTGTCATCTTCTGCACAACTGTCACACCCACAGAGCATGTTCACTCAGTGAATACATAGATTAAAACGTGTGCAGCTCCTTTTAGCTGACCACACCCACGCTCATTGCCATCCTCATCACCCTGAAAGAGGCTGAATGAAGTTCCCTCCTCCTCAGAGGTGTCCATTCCAAGGGAAGGGGACACAACAGTGGATTTTAGGGTCCCCAGTGACTCAAGAAGGCAGCTGATCCTTTTGCTAGGACACCCATAAGCAGGTTATGGGAGTCAAACTCAAGTCCTGAACCCTCCTGTGCATATTTTCAAATCAAGGAGAGCATAAATGATTGAGGTAGAGAGCAGATGTTTAGGCCATGGCTGCTTATAGCTTGAAAGAGAGAAAGACATTTTCCTCTGTTGATATGAAAAAGGCTGAGTTGCTTCATTCTCTTATTTGAGGGAAAATAAAAGATGTTTTGAAATGCTATCCCTGGCTTGAGGAGGTACCCACAGGTCTGCTGAGGAGAAGTCATGACCAGCCAACTGCAACACATTAACTGGAAAGGACAAAATGGGTAAAACTATCCACCTGTGCTGTACAGAAGAACTCAGTGTACACCTCGCCACTCTTCCTGTCTCATTAAATTATACTAAATCAAATCAAATCACCTCTGAGGTTTAGATGGTAGAAATGTGCACAACAGGGATCTGTCTGGGCTTTCAATTCTGCATGAAATGTGGGTAAGAGGAATGTGCCTTTGCAGCTCAGTTTCATTGATGTGTGAGCTAATATTCATGTCAGGTTTTCTTTAAAGGATACTTGAATGACTCTATTTTTAGATTTTACTGTGATGTTATTTCATCAGCTATTGCATGCATAATGCATCATCAGCAACAAAAATTTTAATCACAGCATAAATCAGCCAAAAGATGCTACGAGAAATCAAAGTCCAAATTGCTTTGCTTGGGGACTTGAGTAAATGGATTTTGATTTTTAATTTCTAAACTCAGAGAGGTTCTGGGGGGCATGCTCCCCAGATGTGTAGCTGATTGGTGAATGTGTGTTGCAAGGCCACTCAGGTTCAATCCCAAAACCTGAAACATCATATTTCAGTCTGAAAGCAGCTTTTACAGTTTTTGCTTAAGAGAAATTGAGACCACAATTTGGGTCCCTCATCTAAATCAGTTAAAGTACAGCTCCTGATTGATGGCTGAAAAACACCTGCTGATCATTCACAAACTCCAAACCAAGGAAGAAAAATCTGCAAAGTAATTTCAGTGTAGTCCCCCAAGACCAGCAAGGAAACCTTGCACAGGCACAGAGGATCAAATAATTCCAGTTTAATTTCCAACAGAAAAGAAAGAGTAATTATCTGGGGCTGTGTCCTGTTATTAATGTGTTAAGGAAATAAAATTTAAATCAGACAACTTACAGAACAGCACAGAGAACTGAAGGGGATTTACAGACCTGTTTTTCAGCTGGGAAAGCTTTTTACTCATTGCTGCTGGTTTTGTTATGGACAATCCATTTAATCTAGCTCAACAGCTTTAAAAAGTGGGTCAAATATGTTATTTGTGGGGTCAGGTTTGCAGGGCAGGGCATATTCCTTTTCCTTGCAGATAATATGGATGTGAGAGCATCAGCCATTTCAGCTAGGAGAGGCTCAGCTGTTTGTGCCAGCAGGTGTCTGCTCCTTGTTTCACACTCTCAGGGAAGCAGAGGCAGGAGC
Source organism: Gymnorhina tibicen (assembly GCA_013399875.1). Lineage (NCBI taxonomy): Eukaryota > Metazoa > Chordata > Aves > Passeriformes > Artamidae > Gymnorhina > Gymnorhina tibicen. Next base: position 944,126 of record VXAZ01001682.1, read on the forward strand.
AGCTCTGTACAGAGAATGCTCCGTACAGGGACAGCCTGTGCTTGAAAGGAACTGCTCAAGGATTAGGGCACCTCTTGCTTCCTAAATAGCTGTCCTAGGTGGGATGGATGACCCAGATCTAGGGAGCAGGGCAGCAGCTGGACATCTCCATCCCAATGGGACAAACATCAAAGAATCATTTAATTGGAGGGCTATGCCTATGACAGCAGGAATATTTTTCCTGACCTCTGTGACTCTTCTTCACAGTGTATTATCTTTTGCAGGGAAAATCTTTCTCCTCCACACCTCTGCAATCTGGAAGAGCCTTTTGTAATTCTCTGTTTCATGGCTCTATCACATTTATCTTCAAGTTATCTCTTTCCTTTGATTAGGCCTTTTATTTCTCTTTCCCCTGGTTTATCCAGCTCTGTTTCCATAGTACATAACTGAGCTGCTGAATATTCATTAGTCCCTGGAGTCACATGAAGATCTCCAAAGGAGGATAAAACCCTCCTTGGTTGTGTTTTGGTTAGATTAGAGCCAAAATACTAAATGTAACTTTGTATGCAGTATCTCCCCTTAGTTTAGAAAGAACTGGAGAGGGAATATTTATCCTTTCACAAGGGAAAGGAGGGAAGGAAAGACAACTGGGGACTGAGAGGGAAGGAGGGAGGAGGAAGACAGCAGCCAGGTAGTCAGCAAGAAGGGGAAAGACTACAGTCCAGCCACCATGATGTGAAATTCCCCTCTGTCCCAAAACCATTGTGTTTACTGAGGGTATTGCATCACTTGCTTGCTAATGGTGTCACAACAAACAGACTTTCAAAGCAGCAGGAATAAAAAATTCAAGCAACTAACTTTTTATTCAGTCAAGCAAATCTGCCAGAAATAAGCTCCCTTTGCAAACAGAGGTCTAACAGCGCCAGCAGCGCTTCAGATGGTCCAGCTAATCATGGGAGAGCAGATCATACATGCCTTAGCTTTGATACTCTGCTTCACTAGTTAGAGGCATGGTTTTGTTCCCTGGGGATCCCAGCCCCACTAGGACATGGACTGCAGCAATGGAAGGCTGTGTGCAGCCTGCTACCCTGCCTGCTTTGAGCCCTGTTCCTGCAGGCTAGGTTCCCCTGGCTGGGGAGGGAGGCAGCAGGGACAGTGGCATTCCCAGGGGGAAGTTCAGGGCATCTGGAGGTCCCATCCTCAACACGGACTGGTTGGTTCACCCTTGATGAAAGCCCCATCTGATATTGCAGTTTATCAGCTGAACAAACAGATCAAGAAAACCTGACAATTTGGAAAAGCAAACCAATATCTTTTTCTTCTTAGTAAAATGATCTGCATGACAGAAGTATTTGAACAGTTTTGGATTTGTTAGGCAAATGCTATGTTTGACTGCAGTAAATACTCCTAATAGCCTCATTTAGCAGGATTTCAGTTTGACCTCTTTATACTTTGCACTATGTGAAATATTCTCTCGTGACTGTGGTCAGGACGCTAATCAAGATCTACGTCCAGGGATATAATGAGTATTTAAAAGCAGGAGCAGGAGAGATGAAAGGCTCTAGGCTTTCCAGGAAGGTAGAAGGGCATACTCCTGAGTGGGATACAGCTGGACCAAAGTCTCCTCAAGCACCAGCTAAAATTTAACCTGATGTTCCTCTCCACTCTGCATTGCTGTTGCACTTACACCATTGCAACCTTCTTGTATCTTTGCCCAGGCCGTCTGCCTCAGCACAGGCATTTATCCACCAAGGACTTGTGCAGCCAACCAGCGTGTGACATGTGCTACATTCTGTTAAATTCACCATGAGGGTTTGCTAGCAGTTTCTTACATTTGTATACACAAGTTCCCTTGGTGAACCTTTGTGCTGACAAGGGCAGACATGCAGCACTTACACCCTGAGAGGCAAGGATGGGATGCATCCCCATGATCATCACTCTCCACATACCCAAAGCAACTCCCAGCACTTCAAAGTTGCCTGTAATGCTGGAAAAAATTGAATCCCAGGACACGCTGTCAGTTTAAAAAAAAATAAACAAACAGATTTGTGTTACAGAAGTCATATAAATTGCAAAGCAGAGCCTTATGGGTGATGATCTGTCTGAATGACACTTCCTTTGCTGCTTTAGGGAGTTTTCAGAAACAAGGTATTTTAATGAGTCACTGTAATGACTTGAAATCAAGTCCGAAAGAGAAACTTTCTGTAAAAGGCTAGTTTTAATTTGGAACATGAGGTATTATTCAGGAAGCATCAAATATCTATTACTCATGTAATGATTCTTTACAAACCTAGTGCAAAGCTTTTCTTTGGTAACTGCTGTGTTAATGGAAATTCTAAGCCCTGGCCCAAGATAATCATTGTTATTTTTATATTTTGAATGGAAAGGGGAAATAATTTTCATTCAGATTCTTTACCATGTGTGTTTATAATCTTTCTTTCAAAACAAAATTAAATCTACTAAGTATCCAGAACAAATTTCCTATAGGTTGACAGTTCCCATGGGCTGGTGCTTCTTGGCTTAAACACCTTTCCTTCATTTCATCGTTGGTTTACTTTGGCTGGTGTTAGTATGAAGCTCCACGTGTTAAGGAAGCAAAGGTAAAAGGACAAAAACCACAAGTCCGGAAACTTAAAAACTGGAATTACTCACAGTCATCAAATCTCTGCATGAGTTTTAATTAGCGCCATTTTTCACCCACATGAAAATTAGTAAAGGATATGTTCAACTACTATACATAACCAGTTATACCCGAATGTATTGAGGGAATGTGGCATATAGTAAGAGCTGAAGTACTGCTAAAAATTAAAAAAAAAATTAATCGGGAAAGACAGAAATTCTTCCAAACACTTTGGCCAGAAAAGGAGGGTTCTGTCACTTTGTCTGATCACACAGATGGACCAGATGAATATTTATTTGTTCATGACAAACACATGAACACGCAGCGCTCAGTGCTGGTGTTTCTGAAGGCAGCACTGTGGAATTGGATCAGACCTTCCCGGGGGCCTGAGGAAAAAGAGCAATCTGCAACTCTGTCAGAATTTACAAACTTTCTGAACCATAAAATATGGTGCTTCATGTCTGCCATGGAGAAGGTCAGGAGGTATAGAAAATTTTAGCAATGGCACGGAAACTCAGGCTCCAGTGAGTTCTCATCATTAAAAGCTGTGCTATCACTAATTTATTAGCTAAATGTAAAAGTTCAAGTTACAACGTCTCAGTCATGTTCCAGTTTGAATAATTCCAGTCTCCACAGCTGAAACCCCTCACCTGGTTAGGTGGACATCCTCTGTGTGCCACCCATTCCTTGGCCTTCTTTAGCACACTTGCTTTCCAGGTTTCCTCTTGTTTCCACCTCTTTGTTTTGTATTTCTTTCCCCACGCATGGGTTAGCTTGAGTCTTTTTCCATGCTGAGTTTCATTTTGTTATTTTCAGCTCAGCTCTGAATGAGTTGATGATGCTCATGCTGCAGAGCATTGCCAATCTTGTCATACCATCTGTTTCAAAAATTAGAGAAGAAGCTGAATCCCTTAATGGGATGAAATAACTGTACTTTGCTCTGGGAGTTTTCTTCATGGGTTATGCTTTTTGTTCACTTGTTGATAGTTCTGTCCTTTATGGCCCTGTAATCTAAATAGCATTATGTTTTCTGCCATTAAGCCTTCCTGAAAGCTTAATTTTGCCTAAGACTGCTGGTGCTCTATACAATCCAATTTATTTTGCACTTTGAAGCAGAAAAGTCTTCACAGGTATTTCTAAAAACTCAAGCAGTAATGAAGAACAGCATGTTTTATGAGATGATAACTAGATGGCTCTACTGATTTTTAAGGCCATATCCACATAGATTTCTATATCATCACCTAAAGCAGTAAAAAGAAATAATTTTATAATTCCTCTTTAAAAATGCTTGTGATTTTTGCTTGAACTGAAGCTTACTCATGTTCTTTTGTGAATCCTGTTGCTTCTGCCTTAGATCTGGAGACTTTCAGAAGGGCTAGAGAGAATGTGCTCCTCTACCCCTATGGCAAACAAATGAAAAGCAACTTGCAAAAGGTCCAAGAGAAAGATACAGCTAAAGGACTGAGGAAGCATTGCTTCTCCTCTGTGCATATCTCAGCATAAACTTGTTACACACCAGTTACACTCCATCCTCCTGCTCCTCTCAGCAAACTGGAATTAAAGGTGAGTGCATAGGTCTGCAACAACTAGACATGATGAGGACTTTTTTTTTTTTGCAAAGTCATTGAGCATGTATAATACAAATAAAAGCTGTACTTTCTCCTAATGCAGTCCTATGTATGTATGGGTGTTGTGGGTTTTTTTCAAAATTATTTCACTAATTTCAGTGTTTTCTAGTGACTGATCTGGCCTGCTTCCTCCAGACAATGTCATTTTCCTCATCTGAGGGACAAGGAACAGACAAGAGCTGACAAAATCTCATTACATGGGCCTTTCAGCAAGAGGGCCACCAGGAAATTTTCAAGTCCATAAATAAGCAGGAGAACGATGGAGGAAGATTACAGCAGTGGCAGGGGATTCAAGAGGAGCTGAACACTTCAACACTTGCTTGAAGCTCACATAGCCGCTGTTGACAGATTTCTCCGTTTCAAGCCCAGCTGCAAGCTCCTATTGATGGAGAGAATCACAGGTCTTGTAGTCCTTTTTCTCTGCTAACCAGGTTTATCTTCAGCACTTTAAGCTTTCTTCCTTTGATTGAACTTTTTCTTCTGCTGGACTCGCTAGAGCTCTTCCGGGAGAATAAAAGACAGTTGTAACTCAAGTGTTGTAGGCACGAACCACAGCACAAAGCATAGCTAGAAGTAAGTGAGTAGTAGGGGTCTGTGGTGTCTCTAAAGCACATAAATCATCTGCAGTTACCTGCCCTGCAAAATACCGAAGTGAGAAGTGCCTCAGCCCATCACCTTTGGACAGATGTGAATTTTTCTCTTCCCTGGAGCTGGGCAGTGGACAAAAAGTCACTAAACAGTTCTTACCTTCCTCTATGTCTTTACTTCATGCAAAAAACCCACAGATTATAAAGTCATGGGAATGGATCCATTTTACAGGAGACAAACAAATTTAGAGGAGTTAGAATGGCAAACTTTTATGGCATCATCTTCTTTTGTAAAGCACTATTATTGTTTCAAAGAGTAAAGTGCAAAAAACAGGATTAGAAAATAATAATGTCTATTAGGAAGGATTAGACTACAGCTTCAATTTGAAAAATGTTTTTTCAGATTGGATCATTTTTAATAAAATGCTCATCCTTCCTCCATCTGATTGCATTTCCGAAGCCCTGAAGTCTTCCCTTTCATAGGCAAACTTCTTGTTTCTGTGGGATTTTTGATTGCATAAGGACCGCACATGTTCACAAGATTTATTTTTAATTTTTTATAATCTTTGGGATTAATTATTTATCGGCACTTTTAGAAACTTTCAAGTTTGGTGTTACTAATTCAATGCATCTCTTCCTCTCAAATCCTTTTGATAGTGTTTTATTATGCAGCTCAGTTCAATCAATAATGAAGCTTCATTTTTTCATTCTAATTAGTCATCACATTTTTAATAGCCTACGAAAAAAAAAAAAGACAAAGTGATTTATTTTTCTGAGACCATGACCAAAAGTTTGGTACGTATACTCTAAACCACTCTTTTCCTCTAAAGTGTAAATCAGTGGCACTTTAGTATGTTATCTGCACAAGACCGGATTGTGATGGATAACATGCAAGGAGTTTTAAATTCCTGCAATGTCATATGTTTTGGTAGCAGAATAAAATTATGATTATACCATTACATCATACCATTCATGCTACCTAAAAGCACCTACTTACCTCTTCCCACAGCAGGCTCTGTACTAAGAGAAAATACTCTTTTATTCTGTTCCATAAGTGAAAGTCAGCATAGAGTTCAGTGCTCTGAAAAATGTTTTCCACTAGGACTTTCTCAGAAAAATAATGCTTTTATGAGGATCTAGTCAGCCAGGAGGTTGAGTAGTTAAGCATTCAGTCGTCAAAGTTCTGAGCTCATGTTTCTTTGTGAAAGAAATGAGCCATACAGACAATCAATTTTCTTCTGCATCTGCACATTTTGGATTATTTTTAGATACTGCCTCATCATTGAGGATTTGGTTTTGGTTTGTTTTTTTTTTTTATTTTGCTAAAGACCACTAACTAATTTGAAAGTGAGAGAAGAAATTGCCTTTGCTGCTAAAAAAGAACTAGTTCTTGACAGTATTACACAAAAATAGACAAAAGTTACAAGAGATTCTCACATAGTCTCTAGAAACTTCTAAATTTTTTCTAGGCTTTTTTTTATTATTTATATTTGTAGGTTCCTGAACTACCATGGATCCATGTTGGGGTTTTTTACCCCAAAAAAGCCTGTTTATATGCTAACAGGCTTTATGTGTTTTATAAGAAAAGCTTCTCTTTATTGAGAGAGTTTTTATTCCTTTAATGCTTGTTAAGGAAAAGTCCAGCCCAAGACAAGGATCTATCTTTATACCAAAACAGTGAAATTCAAGGAAAAATATCATTTAGAATTACAGTGAGTTAACATCATCAGGATGGCTGAATTATATTAAAAATGCAGTTCCATACAAGCCTGCTACCCATGTCACTTTTTTGATGGTAGCAGATCAAATTTAAGAGGTTCCCTGCTACATCTTCCTCCTTGACAAAGCACCTTAATGTGCATTCCTACCTCTCAATAGACGAAATGCCTCCGTTTCCAAGTCCTAGTTTTATTTAAGATGTGGTAGTGGTTTGGCTGGGATAAAGCTTACAGGTGGTACAGGGTTGTGTTTTGGATTTGTGCTGGAAACAGCGTTGATAACACAGGGATGTTTTAGTTATTGCTGAGCGGGGCTTACACAGAGCCAAGGTCTTTTGTGCTCCTCACAGAAACAAGTGCAGAAGGAGTTGGGAGGGGACACAGCCAGGACAGGTGACTCCAAGTGAACACAGGTATATTCCAGGCCATATGGTGCTGTACTCAGCATATAAAGCTGGGGAAGAAGAAGGAAGGGGAGACGTTCAGAGTGAGGTGTTTGTCTTCTCAAGCCACTGTTACACACAATGGAGCCCTACTTTCCTAGGGATAGCTGATGCCTGTCTGCCCGTGGGAAGTGGCGAATGAATTCCTTGGTTCATTTTGCTTGTGTGCTCAGCTTTTGCTTTACCTATTAAACTGTCTTTATCTCAGCTCACGAGTCTTCTCACTTCCACTCTTCCGATTCTCTCCCCCATCCAGCTGGCAGAGAGAGCAGGTGGCTGTGTGGGGCTTAGTTGCTGGCCAGGGTTAAACCATGGCAGAGGTCTTGGCATATCTGGAGTACTCATGGGATGCCAACATGCAAAGGTTTCCAGCAGGTAGTTTGCCCTGGACAGAGTGGACAATTCTAATCTGAGGGATGTAAATAGCAACACTTTAAAGGAGTTGTGTGAGTGCATTGATCCTGTAGCCTTCGAGGAAGGCAGAATAACTGTTATTTTACAGATTCATAAAAGCAAAATACTGTACTACTTGTCCCAGTTTGTTGTTAGATTTATCAAGGGGGCGGGAAGGAGGAAGGAGGGAAACTGCAAAGGATTGCATTGCAGAAAGCAGTCCCAACGAGAGGTGGTGCTGCACGTCCATTTAAGAGTGAAGTTCTATCTGCTGCGTGTTGGTTAGGAGAGAGGGTGGGAGGCAAGTGCTATCTCCCTACAACATGGTTGTTACAATCAAACCACTTCTTTACAAGAGCAGTACAGTATTTTTTTTTCCTACTGCGGCCAACAGAATTTATACCCACTCTCACTGAGAGATCTGTGCAGCATGAAGTGTGCATCAGCTGATTTTGACTTGTACTTCACATCAGTTGTGGTTACAAATTCAAAATGACCTCTGAATCCTTCTTTTAAATTGCAGTGTTCTACAGGTTCAGCAGCACGTTTTTGCTGTCAGTGATGCAAACCTGAACCTCTGTTAATGAAATGATACTCCACATGCATCTTGGCTTAGTTAATCACTATAGGCAGTTCTTCGACTACAAAATTGAAGATAGAAAGTTGTATTTTAGGCATTTAAGTCTCTTTATTGCACAACAAAAATTGAAATTATACCTAATAGATAGAGGATCCCATAAGGAATGTTGTGCTGCTCCCTCATATTAACAAGCAGGGAAGCCTTTCTGGAGATGTGAAGGTTGGGGGCAGCCATAGCTGCAGTGACCATGAGATTGTAGAGTTCTGTATCAGGTGAGGAAAAAACAGGGCAGCAAGTAAGATTGCAGCCATGGACTTCAGGAGAGCTAACCTGCTGCTCAAGGTGGATCCCAAGGTGAAGCTCAAGGTGGGCTTCTTCAGGGAGTGGATCATGAGTGAGGCTGAAGATCTCGTAGCAAACAAAAAAAGCTGCTAGAAGTTGATGGGTTCCTTAAGGAGCCTATCCTGAATAGTCATGATCTCACTCAGATCCATTTGGACATGAACCTCCCAGTGACTGACCCAATGCTTCTCACTAACAGCCACGATAGCCTAGATAGGAGCCAAATATGAAAAGGTAAAAACTGGAAGATTGTGAAGAGACCTTTTAGGGTACCAAAGTGTTTGTGATGCCCCATGGGATGCTGAAGAGCAACCAGCAGCTGGTGGACATCACTGAGGAAGTGAAACCAGAAATAAGTGTGGATGGAATTGGCTGATGTGGTTGCCAAGTCACTCCTCATGACATTTGAAAAGCCATAGCAGTCCGGTGAACTCCCAGGTGACTGGAGAAAGGGAAATATTGTCCCCATCTTTAGAAAGGGTAGAAAGGAGGACCCTGGGAACTACTGACCTGTCAGCCTCACCTCTGTGCCTGGGAAGATCATGAACAGATCCTCCTGGAAGCCATGCTAAGGTATATGGAAAACAGGGAGGTGATTTGGAACAGCCAGCACAGCGTCACCAAGGGTAAGTCCTGCCTGACCAACTCAGCGGCCTTCTATGATGGAGTGACCACATCAGTGACAAGGGAAGGGCTACAGATGTCATTTATCTGTATTTCTGTAAAGCCTTTGACACAACAGACCCTCACGACCTCTTTCTCTCTAAATTGGAGAGAGATAGGTTTGATGAGTGGACACATCAAGCAGCCCTGCTGAGAAGCACTTGAGGGTGCTGGTGGATGAGAGACTGGACATGACCCAGCCATGTGTGCTTACAGCTCCCTTCCAACCCAAACCATTCCATGATTCTATACTTTTATTTGTGTGGCAAAGTCCTGGCTACTGGATTTTAGAAATTAAGTTCCATGTAAGAAGCTGTTTCTACTATGAATAAAAGCTTGAAATAAGACATAGGTGTAAAAATAAGTCTCAAGTATCTGAGGGAAATAAGAAAAATCTAATTCTTTCTACTATTGCTTAAATCTGATGATAGTTAAGCCAGCCTCATGGTTTGGCAGAAGCAGGAAAATAAGCACAGCAGACTAATACATTTTCAGTGCTTGGATCACTGACACTACATGTGTCATAACAGTCAAGATAGCAGGTAGGAGGATGGCCAGTTTGCAATATTATCAGACTATCTTTCTCTGGTGCAAGTTCTTTGTATTAGTGGAAGAGAATGTTCTTTATGCATGATGCAATTCCCGAAATATGGAGAACCTAAGAACTGGTGCCCCTAAGAACATAGAAGGGAAGAGGCAGAGTCCTGAGTCCCTGCTCATAGAGAATACATTTATGACAAGAGTACTTTATACAAAATATATTTTTCAGCCAGCCAACAAGTTTAACAGGAAGCGTAAATTTGTGGCAAAATGTTCTGATATAAAGTTTATTGCCTGAAAATACACTTATTAATCTAAACTAAAGAATGTATAAAAATGTTTCTGCAATCTGACTGTGTAAAATACATCATAGAGTAATGCAGGAACTTGTTGCGGTGGTTCGGGCCACCGCTGGAGTGGCCAGAGAGCCACAGGGCCCGAAAACAGCCCGAGCTCGCTGGTGGGCCGTCACCAAGGTTTGAGAATCCCCCCATAGTTAGGGTGAGTTCCCGCAAGACCTTGCTCTTAATGTAATTATATATGGATTTTCCCTGGTTAGGATTGGTTTGCTGTTCTCCACCCCTTGTATCACTTACATGTACACCCCTAGAAATTTGTTTTCTATTGTAACCCCCATTGGCTCCCTTCCCTTAATCCCTCCTTCTCTGTGCCCCTGTTGGTTCCTTTACCCCTGCTCGGCGCCCCGGCCCTCAGCCCATTGGCTCTGTTGCTCTGCCCGCCCTCCGGACCCCATATTTAAACCTGTACCCTGCCCTCCATCTTGGTTCTTTGTCCCTGGACCCTCCACAGTAAACCTCGTTGCTGGATCCCATACGAAGGACCCTTCTCACCTCCTTGCCACTGGCCGTCGCTGTGTTCCTCTGTGTGTGTGTGCTTGTGTACCCCACTCCATCGGGAGTGTGTGTGCCTGCGCCTTCCCCTAATCTGGGGACACTTCTGGAAGGCTGCAGCAACTCACCACCGCCTCACGTTGCAGCAATTGGCACCCGAACAGGGACCCCTGCTGGTGGTTCCTGGAAATGTCCCCAGCAGCTCTGCTGTTGGGCTCAAGTTGATTTGGAGCAGCCAACACCCCGCTATTCCATGTTATAGCAGGACAGTCCCAAGGGGAGACCGGTAGCCTCTTAGAAGTGGGAGGTCGGTCTAAACTGGTGGACCACCCTGAGAGCCTCTGCTGACCTTCATCGGACAGGTGAGCTTCCATGGGGTCACCCTTTAGTGCTTTCTTTTGCTTTCTTTACCTCTCGGGTGTTGGGNGTTCCTGGAAATGTCCCCAGCAGCTCTGCTGTTGGGCTCAAGTTGATTTGGAGCAGCCAACACCCCGCTATTCCATGTTATAGCAGGACAGTCCCAAGGGGAGACCGGTAGCCTCTTAGAAGTGGGAGGTCGGTCTAAACTGGTGGACCACCCTGAGAGCCTCTGCTGACCTTCATCGGACAGGTGAGCTTCCATGGGGTCACCCTTTAGTGCTTTCTTTTGCTTTCTTTACCTCTCGGGTGTTGGGCGGAGTCCAGGGAAATGGGTGTTAAGCTAACCTGTCCCCAGCCAGAAGTTTATCACCAAATTGTGGGAGCTCTCGAGGGAAAAAATTTTTGTTTTTCGAAGGGGAAGCTTAGACGCTTCATTCATTGAGTTTTTAAGTATTTTTCTTTGGCTTCTGTTGAATTAGTAAAAACCTCTGAGTTTTGGGATGATGTTGGGGAAAAGTTAACTGTTTTGAGGGAGATGGGGGATGTTTCAGTCCAGAAATATTTTCCTTTACTCACTTTAATTTATGCTTCAGTTAATGACTCGGGGAATGAGGTTGGGATACCCCCTATTAACTCCCAGTTGTTGCCCTCCTCCCCCCACATTCCCTCACCCGCTTCCCCATCACAGGCTGAACTGGGAGCTGGATCCCGTAATTTAACGCAGGGCTGCTACGGTCTCCCTGCCATCTCCCAGTCCATCTCGCTCCCCTCCTGGGATGAGAAGGTACCACTTGTCTCGGGCCCTTCCCTAACCCTCTCTCCTCCGCCTCAGCTCCCAGTCTTGTCCACCCCAGTAATTCCTGTGGGGCAAGATGGCGCTGGCAATGTGGCTAGCCCCTCCATCTTGTCCTCCCCTGTCCTTGATTCTCCCGCCCTGTCCTCTACCCCTCAAAATGGCCACGGGACCTCCCTGTCCATCACTTCCCCTGTGCCCGCCCTGATCGCACCCCCTGCAATGGGTGTCTCTGCGTCGGGCCCCTCCCTCACGTCGATTGTGTCATCATCAGGCCCCTCCCCTATCACTGGGACCCCTTTTCCAGCTTTGGGCCCCACTGCCTCCGACGGAAGTCCCACCCTGGGAATTCCCAGCCTTCCGGTTCCCCTGACATCAGGATGGGAAGTGGGCGGAGGCCTAACTGGACGGAGGCCATCTTGACCTCGTCGGCCCCACGACACCGCGCCACCCCGCTCATGGCCCTGTCAGAGGAAGGTGACAGTGATGCCTCAGACACCGAGGATCACTGGAGGGGGATCCAAGGGGAGGCCACAGAGGACGGGGACTGGGAATTGGCCAACGAGGTCTGTGCCACCGCAGTCTCCTACCAGAGAGGGAGGAATCCTACATGGGCCCTTCTACTGTATGCACATCTGAAAGAGTTGTGCAAAACAGCAAAGGGGTACAGCAGGGATTCACCCTGTTTTAAAAACCTCCTTAACGTGACCTTCACTGCACATAGTACAGTCCCCCATGATATTCGCAACAGGAACTAGGCATCAGTGTCTCAGCATATCCCTAGAGATCCTGAAATTAATAGCTATATTTATAACTAAATTATATTCTGAATCTTAGCAATGGCAAGGGATGTTGTGTATGAACTGAGACATAGTGTTATTCTAGTGAGATACTGTCTCACTAAAGGAGGAACAGAACTGGGTCAGCCCTAGCAAAAGCAGAATCTATGCCTGGAAGAGGGCTACTGTTATCCCTTAAACATTTTTGAAATTTCTGTTCTTCCTTGTGGGCAAAACACTGGGGATTTATTCTGTGAAATGCAAATATTCAAAGCCTGGAGACTCTTTCCTTCTTTTCATCTCCCAGTTCTAAATGTACCTCACAGCTTGTGGGCACAATGTCCTGCTGCCTGTCTGTCCCCTTCCCTTGCTCCCATCAAACAGCAGTCCCTGAAGGGTGGAAGAAATTCTGTGGAGAATGGTTTTAAGCCTCCCTGGTGCCTGAAACCTGCTGATGGGGCCAAACCCAGGCTTTTGCAGGATATGTAGGAATGGGTGATAAAAGAATGGTACTGACGTTCCCGTCATCGTTTATGTTCCTCTCACCCCAGCTTCATCTTTCTTGGATTCTCTCCAGAGGCAGAAGTTACCAGAATAATCTGAAGTGCTCTAACACTCAATGTAACACTGAAGCGTGAGTCAGTGTGTTAGAAACGATGAATTGTGTACCTTTTATCATCGATATGCTACATTCACTTCTGCAGGTGTAACAATGCATCTATAAAAATTTATTTTATAAACATATAAGTCTATAATACAGGATTTGTTAGCACATCCTATAGTATGCTGAATTAGCTTGAAACGTAAGGCGACTTCACACATTAGGGGAAAAGCTGTGTAATGGGTGGCCTTTTTGAGCTGCTTTGAATTAATTTTGAATTCAAAGTCACAGTAGAGCAGCCTGGGTGACATCAGTTACTGTCCTCAATTCTTTTCTCACCAGACTCATCACCACAGGAAATCTACCACAACATCACCTAAGCAGCGTGAGTGTTCAGCTAAGATTTTCATTTCTTGCAGCAGTTTCCTGATCTGTTGGGTGTTATTCCTCAGCAAGGCATGGGATGGGAATGTAAGTAGGTCACCCTTCCAGACAGCCATCACATCTGGAGACATAGCTGGGAGGAAATGCTGTGCCTGGGATAACATTCAGGGAGCAGCACAGAGAAATTACTCCTGGTCCTCAAGTTCTCCACCAACCTTTACCTCACCTCCTGTCCCCTACCTTGTCCCTGCCATAGTTTCACCCAGCTACAGTTTAGTTAATGATGTCATGGTAATCTAAACTCAGAATTAAAGAAAGGATATTTTCAAGCTCTGCTGATCAGAATTGCTATCTGTCAAGTATTTGAAACACACAGAGAGTTGTGGGAAAATACTCTTCAGGTTGGACAGGTGATTACATAAATACATTCCTAATGAACGCTATGGGAGAATAAAAGCAACCTCAGATGGGGAAACCACAACCCCCAACCATTTCCATCTGCTTTGAACAGCCATTATAAAACTCCCTAACACAAGCCCAAGAGGCTGAAGGTGAGAGGTTGCTGGAGTCCTTCAATTTCTTAGTCTTTTTGAGAAGTAAAATGAAGGTTGCAGTCAAGGATAAATGTGAAACAACTGTTGGGGTTTTTTTTCAATTTCAGCTTGCTTCAAATACAGGATACTGCCTCTCATGGCAGGGCATTGGAACAGATGACCTTTAAGGTCCAATCTAACCCAAACCATTCTGTGATTCTATGATTTTTTCTGACATGTAAGCAAAGTCACTTCTTGTCACTACACAAGAGTTCCTGGAAAAAAACCCTGTTCCTTCATTTATTTTTATTCCTTCTTTCGCTTTATGAAGTTTTGCTTTATGTGAGGGAACAAAATGATAGTGTGTTGCCAGCCAAGTGGAAAGGTGTAATTTTATAGACCACTTCTCTGTGGAATGGGAGTGATGAGGTAGGAAATACTAAGTCTCTTATAGCAAGTGGCTTCTATAGCACTACAGCTGGGAGGGAAGAGGGGTGTATGCAAGACTGTTCCCCTAAAAAAGGTCAAATTGGGAGATAAAACCTTCCTTTGAAAAAGGCTGTGATTATGTGACAGCAATGCTTTTCACTTACCCTTGGAAAGAGTACAAGAGTACAGGGAATACTGAAGTACCTTCTGAGCCACTAATAAGTAGAGGCAACACGGAAGTGACTGGGTATTTGTGTCAGAAGTTTGCAATTAATGACCAATATCTGTCTAAAAGTAGTAGGAGAAGATGTTAATCTTTCACATTTTATACAATACCGGGGAAAAAAATGTACATAGTTTTCTTTTAATATTGCCATTAAAATTTTATTGGTAATACAATAAAAATGTGTTTCGCTCAGCTTTCACTTAAGAATCAAGTGCACAAGCACTAGTTGTAAACTAAGGCTTGTTCTCTGCAGCTTTTTAACAAACCAAAAGACCAACACTGAGGCAGTAAGATGATGCCTGAGTCCACAGCCCGCTTTTGTGGGACCAGAACTTGTTTAGATTCCCTGACAGAAGTCAGATCAAACATTCAAATGAATTCTTTGGATGCTATCCAAAATGAGCTCCTGCATTTGGAGATAATAGAATTGCCAACGTAAATCATACTGAAGATGGATTAAACTGCAAATGCTGTTAATACAGCTGGTGGGTGACATGCATCAACTATGAGCAGTGACAAACAAACACTTTATCCTATGCCTGTAGAGGCTAAACCTGGTTAGATTTATTTGCAAGTGTATTTGTAACTGCAAGACATCTGAAGGAAATGACTGAAGTGGCTGAGAAATATACCAGGACACAGTATTTTTTGGCTGTAGCTGTTGGTTACTCTCCAATACACATGTTGATAGTTGTGGTTTGTTTTAAATAACTGAGTTTTAAAAATTACTTTGCATGTTACAAACAAAGCAAATTTCAGATTAGGTCTAAGTGAAAAACATTTCCTATGAGGAGTGTTCTCCTTTTACACTAGAATATAGATAACAAGATCCATTAACCATAACATGAAAGACCAGATGAGTGTAAGACAGAATTTCATCTTGTCAAGCTTTATTCCTTGTGAAATTAGCTTTTCTGTTTTCAAAAACCATAAGGAGATAGTACTGTCATCCATGATTAGTCATAGTAATGCAACACATGATGGAATTACTTTCCAACTGCAGAGTGAATGTCATCACAGAAAAGGGAAGGAAGGGAGGAATGAGGGAGAGAAAGAGGCGAATCTGACATCTCTCTACAGAACTGTTTTGAAGTTCTGAAGATTTGATAAATGTTAGTAAAAGGCAAACAAATGAAAAATCAGATGCATCTCATTTGGGCTATATTGTGCACAATCACCAAGGGAGTGATTATGTGGTAAATTAGAATCCCACTCCTGTGTCTTGGACACAGAAGCATTTTAAACAGGCCTTTCTGTAACATTATGAAAAATTTTAACAAGGTCCTGAAAAGGAACCTTTTAGCTCCAGATGACCTACACTTGTCTTCACAAATGTTTGCCACATAATACTCCTGATGTTAAAGTATATTTTGTCTTGGAACCACACATTTTAGTGATGCATACAAACCACTGCACACTAGAGTGAAAATACAGCACACAGTAAAAGCTACACACCATTTTTGTCAGGCGATTCTATGCATTTATCTGAACAACAAAACCATGTTAGTGGGAAGGAAAGAGATGACTGCTATTACAGTAACCAGTTACACTTCCATAAATTAAAAGTAAGAAATCTACAGGATAGTGGTATAATTACAACAGGATATACTACTTCTAGGAGTCCTTGAAGATATTTAGTTTACTTCATTTTGTTCTTCTGAAGATTCAAAACAATACATAGAGATTAAAGTAAAAAAAGTAAAAGTAAAAAAATAAATTCATGTGACAAACAAGGAATGGTGCTTCCAATGGTCACAGCTATTTGCTTTCCTCTCCATATGTCAACAGGTTGTGAACAATAGTCTGTAAAGGAAGCAAAGAGCTATTTACATTTTTCTGGTCTCCATGCAGAAACACAATGATAACTTCTAAACAAAAAAATCAGATACTTAAAGAGTACAATTTAACTGCCTTTTAGTCACTGACCCATTTACAGTTTAAATTACTATTATCATGTACAAGACACCTAACAAATGTTTGGAAGGCAAATAGTAGGGAAGAGATTCTTGCAGTCTCGACTGGTAAAATCTGTCTAGCTTCTTTGGATAAAAGGCATTATCATCAAATCATAAACTGGCTTGGGTTGGAAGGGGACCTTGAAGATCATCCAGTTTCAAGCCCCTACCATGGGCAGGGACGCCTTCCACCAGACCGGGTTGCTCGAAGCACCATCCAGCCTGGCCTTGAACACATCCAGGGATGGGGCATCCACCATTTCCCTGAACAACCTGTTTCAGTGCCTCACCACCCTGACAGTAGACTTTCTTTCAATTTGAACCCATTTCCCCTTGTTCTGTCACCACATGCTCTTGTAAATTGTCTTGCCCCATCCTTCATTTAAATTCCCTTGAGGCACAGGTACATTAAATTTATATATTCAGGTGTATTAAATACACTACTTACAATTTAGGCATGAGTACTACAAATACTGTGCAGCATCTTTCATGGTTTTTTGTGGTTCATGAATGAAACAAAGAAAGAAAATTTTCACAAAATCCACGAAGAAAATGAACAATTTCTTCTTGGAAAATTCAGTAATTAGAAATCAGTAAAATTCAGAAACAGAACTAAGCAAACCTAAGGTTTGTGCTTATTCCTGTTCACATTTGCGCTGCAGAGACTTGTGAATGTAATCACTGTTCTGCTGGGGTCAAAGGAGTATCTGTCAGCAGGATCATGGTTTATTCATATTTGCAATCTTAGATTAAGGACAGAATATCTCCAATAGTACAACATAAAGGACTAGAAAAAATTAACTGCTATTATTGCTGCAAGAGTTAAGAACTAGGATTGAGGACCAGACACAGCAATTCCTTTCATCAATGACACTTTTCTTGGAGAAAGGAGTCACATTATTACTTTAACTCAGCTAGAATTTTTTGTTTGCTGCTTTTATTTTCTTCAATGCTATGAGAATTTGAATTTAGAAGATTAAAAATACATACAGGCTCTCTTGCTTCAGAAACTTTGAAGCAAAAACCAGTTCAAGATCACAAAATAAAGTTTTTATTCCTCAGAAACAACAAATTGTTGCTATTCCTGAAATGAAAGTCATATATTCTGCAGGCTATTTCAAAAGCAAAGCAAGTATGTCTTTCATGCTTTCTTTAGAAGGCCAATCATAAAGCCAGCAGAAAATAGAAGCAATTGGACTATATAAGCAATTTAGAGACACTTGTTTAATCTCAGTAATTACCTATTCACAGAGGCAGGACTGGTTAGAAAGGGCTATAGATATTTTTCTATTTAAAACTTTAAAGAGTTTCCTGAGATGTGTAAGATAAATGTCATATCTCTTCTGTCAAAATCACACCAAGATAAAAACCAGATTATGGTCAAGCGACAGATAATATTTTGTGCTGCACTCATGGCAGATGTGAACAACTCAGAGCTAAATTTTGTCTGTTCACATGTATACAAATCTTGCTTACTTCACTGAATTTCCTTTTGTCAGGCAAAGTGATGTCAGAAATCAACCCTGTCAGTGATTTTCTGAACAGCATATCTTGAACTGGTTTTAGAGTTCAGCAACATCAAGAAGCTGCATTTTAAAACTATGTCCTCTTTATATTTTCTGTGTGGTTTGGGTTTTTCAGTCAGATTCCATAGTATTTAAATACATGCTCAGGTCTTCACTCTTTCCTTGGGCATCCCAATTAGCTTGGGAAAGTCAGATATATTTGTTCCCAGAGAGCAGGAATAAGCTTCAGGGCACTAAGATGTACATGGCATGTATGGCACTTGGCTGTGCAAGTTCTAGATCACTCTGGGCAAAATTAATACATTCCAGTGCTTAAAGAAAAAGAATGTGAATGCTAGACAGCATCAGGCTGCTTTACAGACAGCAGTAACCTAGCTGTGGAAGTGCTGGCCTTCCTGACTGCCAACATTTTGATCAGTTTTGGCCCTAAGGAATTTTTTCTTCAGGGTGGCACCTGATGTGAACCCTTAATGAAGGACATATGGCTCCCAGAATCAGGTTGTAAGCATGCAGGACCAGCTGGCAGACCTGAGAGCAAAGCTGAAACCAGTTCCAGATTTTGGCAGTCACAGATGTCCTGTCAGGGCATGACCTCCTCCCAGGCTGCTGCATCCAACACAAACTAGATAAAGAAACACCTTTACCACAGTTTTCTATTTATGAACTTGGCATATTGGTATAACTAAATACATGAAAAAGGAAAGAGGAGAGGAGGGGAGAGGGAGAGGGAGAAGGAGAGGGAGATGAAGAGGAGTAACGGGTTCA
>VXAZ01001682.1:962893-999784 GCA_013399875.1 Gymnorhina tibicen
GGGAGAGGGAGAGGGAGAGGGAGAGGAGAGAATGCTAAATGATGATTGGGAAGTACTTTCTATGTCTTTGGTGGCAGCAGCTTTTATTAGTATTTCAGCTCTGTAGGCAGAATTCAGCATGATGGCAGTGGCAATGTGGGCAGGAAGCGGGGGAAAAGGAAACCAGGAGATGACTGAAGAAAACCATGAGAAATTCATGAAGGGGCTGAGAAGACCAAGGGGCTGTGAGGCATGCAGGGGAATTCCCCTGATTTTTTTTTTTTTTTTGGGGGGCTTTGGCAAGGAATGCTGCATGATGCCAACATGACTCTGGAAGGCTTTGAGATACAGTAGGTCACAGGGGCTCTGCCTCCACTTCTTTAGTTTCCCTGAACTATGGGTCTCCCCACCTCTCCCATAACACAAAAACCCTATCTTGCCCTTGGCAACTACTTACATTTTTCCCAGTTTTTCAAGGAAAGAAGCAACAACATCCACTCCTCTCCACTCATAGTGGTGTAGAGGGATTAAGAAACAAGATGAACCTTAGACCTAGGAGCCAGGACTAAAGGGAAAACCTCTGGAGGCACTGGAAATTAGTGGATAGGTATTGACAGTAATTGCTTCTGCAAGCGGTCACTGCAAGGGTAGAGCAGTCATAATTTCCCTTCTAGACAAAATTCCAGAAAGAAAAAACCTAAGTTTTCTGCATTGCAAACTCTATGTCCCCAAACTTAATCTGTCTGTGCCTCAATTCAAATGAGGTAAAAGTGTCTTGTCAAAAAGGTGCTGGAAAAAGCAAATTAGCATGTACATTTAGTGAGGAACTAAGATTAAGTATTGATGAGCACTAAGGCAAAAGTCCACCAGGAAATTAAGTTACAAAAGCAAAATCTGAAGAGGTAACAAATGCTCCACTGGGGCACACACTGAACAGCAATAAGCAAACAAATTAGAGAAGAGTTTCTCATTTGGTAAACACTGATTGCTATGTACCTAAAATGTGGCAGAAGTCCAAGTGGGAGCAAATGCATATATATGATCCGGTACTTGCAGTGCAAAACGCTTGTGCTTGAGTCTGAGGGAGGAAATTAGGTAGGCACACGCCACCTCCTGGCATTTCTTAAATAGAGCTTGTGACTTATTTATCTATTGCCCACATTGTAACTTTGCAAGAAAATGCAAATCTGACGTATGTGCCGAATAATAATGACTGCAAAAAAAATTAAATAAAAAATTACATCTACACTGTTATTTTCAAAACTAAATCTCCTTGCAGGTTTTTCTCCATGTAGCATTATTTCAAAATTTATCTAAAAAGACAGAGTGGGTTAAACATTATAATACAGCTGAACAAAACCTTCTGGACTCAGCTGCAGTTGGAGCAGGGGGGAGTTTATTTTTTTAAATATCTAAAATTATGTGAGTTGACCCAAGACATTTGTTAGCTACCGCTAACCCCAGCATTTCAAGTTAGCCAGCACTTCTTACAAAGATCAGGTATCAGCAGAGGGGCAGGGGGATTCCTGTGCCTTGGTGTCTGTGCTAGGAACAGACACCAAGGATGCTGCAATGAGCACAGACTGTGCGTTTCAACCCGTGCATTTCAACCAAGAGGGGTTCCCAGGTTCTGCTCTGCCAGTGCCACTCTGTGTTTCATGGTATCACTGACCCCTCCTCACAGTCCTGGTCTCCTCTTCGTGCCCGTGCTTCAGGCTTTTGCCCCAGCCCAGGTCTTCTCTCCAAACAGGCACTATTTCTAACACAGGGTAAAGAAATCTGAGAAACTTTTTGGGATAGAAAGGGGTGACTATCCTACTTAGTTTTGATACTCCTAAAATAGTCAATATTTTACCTCCCTAACATAATTTTATGCCCATTTTCCCAAAACATATTCTTACCTAATTTTTTTATTTTATGTATTTCCTAGGAAGTATTTTTAATATCCTAAACCAGTAGGCAAATTGGCATTAGGTCAGCACAACTCAATTAATTTCATATTAATCCTGCCAGTTCACACAGGCTGAGAATCTGGCCCACTGTGATAGGAAATTAAGTCTTTTTTTAGTCAGCGGAGGCTGTCACTCACAGGCCGTTTAGAAACTTATTTGGTTATTTTAATGGATGTGACATATCTTTGTGCAAAAGGTATTAACAGGAAAAACTTTTTTTTTCCTGTGACCAGTGAAACCACTAAAACCTGATTTCACATGGGCCCCCCCATTCCCTCACTGCCATCTGGGAAGAAAGAAGCACAGTCAGGCCTAGCTTGGTGCTGTATCTGTGCTGTCTGCTGTTGGTTGTGTCCGTAGCTCTGAAGCACAGAATGGCCAAGACAAACAACACAAAAAAATGTTGAGTTCAGGTGAGGCTTTTTTCTCTCAGTGAGGTCATTAATTCAGTTCACTTCTCCCTACCATTTTACAGATTTCCACAAAACCTTCCAGAACTGTTTTACCTGTGAGACTTCTATTATTGTCTAATGTGGCTAAAATTGACCTATTGGTTCCCAACTTATTAGAGACTGGCCAGTGTGATTGCAAAAGCCTTAGAAACCAAGGGAAAAAAAATGTTATGGGACATAATGTGCATTATTTGTTGTCAGTACTTTAAATGACACAGAATAAATAGTTTTTGCAGCAAAAGCAAAGATTCTTGGAGCACATTCATTCTTTTCTAATGGGTTTTAATTGGTTCCCAAAAAAAAATAATCTAGCCAAGACTGAAAATGGAAGAGAATAATTAGATTCTATTTTTGAATGTTATAGTAATCAAAAAATTTGACCCTATTTTCCTATTTTACAGCAAAGGGAAGAGAATACATCAAGTGAAGATCCACAGAATACACCAAGGTACATCAGCAGCTCAGTAGAATGGAGTGGGAACTTGACTAATACATAAATTCACTGATTTTGGAGAATAAAATACTGCAGTGTGACCACCTGTGCACGTGGCTAGCTATCCTTACAGATAACATTTCAGGAAATCTTGAGTTTCACATGGAGTGTTTGAGGCATGCCATTGCCATCCACTCCTTTGGTGAAAGCTCTGTACCTCATGACTTCATTCTTCTTCTGCCCTCAGTTGGACAAGTTAAATTCTAATAACACAGACCTCACTTGAATATGGTATTATAACCCCGTTTACTTTGTAGAAACACTGCCCATTCTAAAAATAAAATCTATCAAGATTGCTTCAATCTGCCAGAAAATCATAATTATAGACACTCTTGATGACAGAAAGGATGGAAAATATGTAATCCAATGGAATAAGAACATCTCTGAATAATTTTGTTGCAAAGCATCTTTAAGGCAATTAATGACTTAAGAATGTAACATCTGTGAATCATAAACGATTATTTGTTATCAAATACAGACGTGTAGATATACATCATATGACTTTCTTACTTCCTTGAGGATTCTGTAATACTGACATCTCCAATTTTGATGCGGAATTAACTCTCCAAGTATATATGGCCATGGTTTTGAAAGATATGTGGGGATTTGGGCTGCATTTTTAAGATTTTTGCTCTGAGACATCTGCAAGACTTTTCTGTCAGTGGCTGCTTACCACTTCCTGGGAATTTCTAAAAAAGTGTAGTCATTCCAATCTATTTTTGCTGTCCCTCTGACAGCTGTCGTCCCAGTGAGCAGAGCTGTCACTAAGAACTCTCACTTGAACTCTCACTTTTCACTTGGGGAAAAAGAAATGCTATCAACCAGGAACTACTGGATGGTCTGGGGGATGGAATTGGCATGAACTCTCTGCTCTGCTTTTCACGGTTGGTTAATATCGTCAGTTTGCATCCACCATGGCTCCTGACAAAATTAACAATGACAGAGTAAAAGTCCTAACACAGGCCCTGGGGATTTTATCTCTGCAGTTTAACAATGCTGTAATGGGTTGACCTTGGCTGGATGCCAGGTGCTCACCAAGCCGCTCTATCACTCCCCAGTAGGGCAGGGGAGAGAAAAATAAAGACGGAAAACACCACTAGGTTGAGATAAGGCAGTTTAGGGTCTGTGAGTGCATAAGCAAAGGGAAACAAAAATTAATCTCTACTTCCCATTGGTGATCAATGTTCAGCCACTTCCTGGGAAGCAAACATTGTTAAATAACAAATGCCCCCCATTCCTCCTGCCTCCTTTAGCTTTTATATCTGAGGTGATGTCGTATGGTATGGAATATCCCTTTGGTTAATATGGGTCAGCTGGCCTGCTTGTGTCCCCTCCCAGGATCTTGTCTACTCCCAGCCCCTTGTTGGGGGGGCAGGGGAGGAATGTTAGAGAGACAGCACTGATGCTTTGCCAGCTCTGCTCAGCAGTAGCCAAAACACTGGTGTGTTATCAACACCCATCCAGCTACCAGTGCAAAGAACAACACTGTGAGGGCCGCTAAGGAAAAATGAACTCTACCTCAGTCAGACCCAATACAATCTCCATCCCTTATTCCATATAATTTGAGTCATACTAAAATCCCACATAATTTATATGTCTTCCAACTGTTTCATTGTATTTATTTCTCGTTACTGGAATCCATTCTTAACCACACATACAACTTAAAGTATGTCCCTAAAACATCTCCATACCAAACATAGATTTTCATTAGCTGCTCTCGCTCGCAAGTTCTTAAGAATGGTTGATTAGGTCTACTACAAAATGAATTATTTATTGAATAGACACAAGATTAACAGAGGTAAGACTTTAAACAAACTACTTACTACACAGGATAAAAAAAAAGAGTTACTAGTAAATTACTATTATTAAATTAATAAAAAATACAGTGCATGATAAAAGATACTTATATTGCAGCTAGCAAAGCAATAGTATAGATTAGGAGTCAATGTAGCTTACCATCAAATTGATGATGGAGTACACATAGAATCCTTTCACTCGATTGCCAGGAAAGTAACTGCAAAATTTGAGTCCAAACTTCGGGGGAAAGTCCTACATGTTTCCAGGGTATGTGTAGTAGACTTCTGATTTTGTGAAAGTTTTGTGTAGCTTTTATAGTTTATAAAGTAAAGTGTCTGTCAGTCAGAAATTCCAGCTTATCTCCCTACATCTTGTTCTCAAGGCTAGATGTTTATTGTCAGCTGGGAATTCCACCTCTGGCACCAGAGATAACTCCCTACAGGACTCATGTCTGGCCTGGGTTAGCTCACCAATACATGGGAGGGGGAGAATGCCCGGAGCTGTTGCACCAGCTGATAGAACAGATAAGCTCTTCTGTGGTAGGGGAGAGAGTCCTGCCACACCTGTGCAGGTCCCTTTATCTTACTTTGTTTTATGGCAAGACCAGCTTTCAAAAGAATTTGGATTATTTTCTTTATCAAAAACTTCTTCTGCTGTATTGCCCCTCACAATGATACCATCAATGTATTGCAGGTGTTCCAGAGATCCACTCTGTTCCAGTGCAGTCTGGATCAGGCTACGGCACATGGTTGGGCTGTGTTTCCACCCATGGGGCAGTCACTTCCAGGTACACTGGACACCCCTACAAGTGAAAGTAAACTGTGGTCTGCACTCTGCTGCCAGAGGGACTGAGAAAAATGCATTAGTGATATCAATTGTGGCACCATGTGGCTGCCTTTGACTCCAGCTCATACTGGAGTTCCAACATGTCCAGCACGCAGCACTCAGAGGTGGTGTGACTTCATTCAGGCCATGATAGTCCACTGTTAGCCTCCATTCCCCACTAGACTTTTGCACTGGCTACATGGGGCTGGTAGAAACATCTTCTACTATCAACTACATTTGGATGGTAATAAAATGTTGTAGTTGCCACCCATTTATAGAATCAACCATAAAAATGCAAGGTTGGAAAAATACAGCAACAAACACATATTAACAAAATGATTATTTGGTGTTTTATTATATAGTTAAAACATTTCATTTTCATTTCACGACATGCCTTTGACCGGCTTTCTTTAATGGTGGCTGAGAAGGCAATGGAGTCATTGCTATGAAAACTCCTGTTTTTTCACTGTTGAAAGCTGAAATTAATGTTATGATGTAGTATAACTGTTCAGCAATTGCATTATTAATGTTCACTAATCCAGCCATTTCTCATTTCTGTTAATGAGTGCTGTACGTTTCCTTATCTCTTTATCTGCAACATTTTAAACTTAACAGTATACTTACATGGGTATAAAAACAGTATCAACTTTCTGTCATTCCTGCATTATATTGTTGTTGCAGTACATTAATTCCTTTGATTTTTTACTTTTCTTTATTCTTTTTCTCTAAAACTCCTTGAAGAACTCATTCTCTTAGACCATCTAAGGCTAACTAATCATTCCTGATACCCTTTTGGATCTCCATGAGCATTTCAAACTGAAGTACTTTTTGCTGCTTGCTGCAAACACTGAACATTTGATTGCAGTCCTAGGTGAATTAGTAATCCAATTAGAAAACAGAACTGCTGCTGCCAAATTACTCATGCAATTCACATTTTATTACTGGCTGCTGAACAAGATGTTTCTGTCTCACACTTTAGATACTACTCAAGTGAAAGCTCTAAAAGCTCTGCTAATATAATAATTATAGAATCACAGAATGGATAAGGCTGGAAGGGACCACAGTGGGTCATCTGGTTCAACCTCCCTGCTTAGGCAGGGTCATCCCGTAGCACATGGCACTGGATTGTATTCAGATGGTTCTTGAATATTTCCAGTAAGGGAGACTCCACAAACTCTGTGGACAATCTGTTCCAGTGCTCGGTCACCCACGCAGTAAAGAAGTTCTTCCTCATATTCAGGTGGAAGTTCCTGTGCATCAGTTTCTGCCCATTGCTTCTTGTCCTATTGCTGGGCACCACTGAGCAGAGCCTGGGCCATACTCTCACACTTCCCTACAGATACTGATAGACATTGATCAGGTCCCCTCTCAGTCATCTCTTCTCAAGGCTGAACAAGCCCACCTCCCTCCAATTACCTCTGTTGCTATCCACTGGACCTGCTCCAAAATGATGACCATCACATTTCAAAGAAATATAAAAGCAGTCACTTGGGCTGTGGAGTTTTGTGCATATGTGGATATGTACAAACTGTTGCTCCAGGAGATTTAGGTGATACTCAAGCAAAACTGGCCAGTCCACTTACATAGGCTTGGGATGAGGGGGAGTAAAACCAGATAGTTTGGCTGCAAATCAGCCATGCAGCAATATTTTATGTATGCAATTCAACTTTTTCTTAATCTTACTGGGTAGTTTGATTTGTCAGCCTAGATGTGGTCAAAGGATCAGGTCCATCTTTCATTGACAGTAAATGAAAAAATGGTGTTGGAGAAAAAGGTGTCCAGATACTCTTCTGATGTCCTCACTAAAATGAAAAATTCTTGTAGTTCACAACTAAATTTGCTACCCATTACATAACACATAAGGAAGCTCAAAGAGATCAACACATACATATTCATAGACTACAGCTGTTTCCTCTGTTTTGAAAGTGAATTAGGAAAACAGTTGTTTTAAACAACAGCACTACAATTATGCTAAGGGCTTTATTGACTTTTATTGAGTATTAGACACCACATGGTTTATGTAATAATGTCATAAAAGAGGCCTGCTTTAAAACGTATCAGCTGTCTTCAAACAAACCTCAATCCCAACACTATTTATTCTGTTATCTGAGCTTTGTAAGGCTACTCTATATACACAGATGTTTGTAAAACAATAAAAATGGGGGAAAACATTTTGAAAACCCTCAGAATAAAGGGTATTCATCACAGAAACAGGAACTGTAATGTCAGGCAACAAACTGGTTTTAAACTGTTTTAGAGAAATCAGGATGTTACTCACAGTGTTACATTTATCTGTGAGCAGTGGCTCCAACCTGGCTTGCTGCTTGTTTTGTTTAGACAACTAGTAATATCTAGCAACTGCACTACTTGCCAGCATTCTGCTGAAACCATATGGCATGACAAGAACGTTGGAGCCTGTATGCCCTTATGCACAGATAATAGAAAAATGAGACAAATAGCTGGAATGAAACACTTCAGTAGAGAGAGCAGACTGCCTGTAGCTGATGGTTGGAAGGACGATCTTTGAACTAAAGCTGCATCTGACGTGAGTTGAGACCATAATAATGCATCTGTATTTTTGGCTGATGAAAAAAAAGTAAAACTTTCCTCTAGATTTCAGAAAACGAGGAGGATTATTATCACCAGCTGTACTTAAAGGACAAAGGGCAAATGCAGCTCTATGGAATATCCCAGTTCTGACTGTTGCTGGCAGAAACCTTAATAAGTTGCTTGCTAATGCCAACATGTTCTGCTTCGCAGGCAGTGACTCAATACACGTATCTATGGCAGGTTGACTGTTCACTGTGTCTTATCACTTTTGTTATGTTTTGCCCCAAGAGTTCAAAGCCATAAGCTGTATTTCAGAAATCATATAAACTAATAAGAAGGACTTCAGTTTACTCCTTTACTTCAGTTTGCTCAGTTGAACCCACATGTGATAGTCTGTCCAATTTTCGCGAAGTAACATGTTTTGGATACTGCTGAAAATTGTGAGACGTGTAAACATCTCACTTCCTCAGTTTCATATTTTTGGGGATTATTTTCAAGGAACACAAGTGAAACACTGATCCTGTTTCTACTATTGGTGAAAGGAAAGTTTCAAGTAGTTTCAAAAGTATAAGAAAATGAAATGCTAGTTTTTAACAGATGCAACATAAGCAGACCCAAAGCCAGTGCAAGAGCAACAGGAAATGGGCTTTTAGGGCTATAGGCTGGATCGATGGGCCAACACCAATTGTATGAGGTTCGACAAGGCAAAGTGCCAGGTCCTGCACTTGGGTCACAATAGCTCCATGCAGCACCTGCAGGCTCGGGGAAGAGTGGCTGGAAAGATGCTGGTGGAAAAGGCCCTGGGGGTGCTGGTCAACAGTGGCTGAACATGAGCCAGTGTGTGCCCAGGTGAGCAAGAAGGCCGATGGCACCCGGCTTGTATCAGAAATAGTGTGAGAGCACTGTCTCCCTGTATTCAGCACTGGTGAGGCAACACCTTGAATCCTGTGATCAGTTTTGAGCCCTTCATGACATGAAGGACATTGAGGTGCTGGAGCATGACCAGAGAAGGACAGTGCTGGGGAAGGGGCTGGAGCACAAGTCTGATGAGGAACAGCTGAGGGAGCTCGGAGTTTTTAGCCTGGGGAAAAGGAGGCTCAGGGGAACCTTCTTGTTCTCGACAGCTGTCTGAAAGTAAGTTGTATCCAGCTGGGAGTCGATCACTTTTTCCAGACAAAACGTAACAGGACAAGAGGAAATGGCCTCACATTGCACCAGGGGAGGTTCAGCTTGGACAACAGGAAGACGTTCTCTACTGAAAGGCTGGTTAAGTGCTGGAAAAGGCTGCCCAGGGAGGCGGTGGTGTTCAACCATTAGACATGGCACTCAGTGCCATGGTCTGGTTGACAAGGTGGTGATGGGCCACAGGTTGGGTTCGATGATTTTGGAGGTCTTTCCCAACCTTAACGATTCTATGAAACATTTCAGATTTCCCCTTGCCTGTCTGGCAAATCAGGCCTCAAAGGCATCAGATTTGGAAGCTGGCAGAGTTATTTAAAGGAAAACAGACTAAGAGATTGTGCTGCCTTGGGTTTCACTGATTTTCACTGGCGCTTGGCATCACGGTCTGTGTTTGAACTCCGGTCTCAGGGGATCTCCAGACCGCTTGCCCTCCCCTGCCCCGTCCTTCAGTGAGTGGTTCAGAGCAACCCAGCCAGCCCCATCACCGAGCCGGACCCGCCGGACACCGGTACCGACTCCCGCCCGCGGCACCGACCCGCCCTCACGGCTGGGGGCCGGGCACGTGACACGGGGAGCACCGCCCCCAGGGGCTGGCGAGCCCGCGCCGCAAGGGCCTCTGGGAGTTGTGGTCCGCCTCGACGGCCTCCGCCCGCCCGGCCGGCTCCTGGCGCTGCTCAGCTGGCCCCATGCCTCGGGGATGTCCCCTCGTGCCGTGTCGGGGCGCTTCTTCATCTGTCGCGACCCCTTGGCGTCCCCTCTGTGTGGGAGGGGTGTACGGAAAAGGGCTCGGAACGACTCCTGGTAAAACTACAGCTCCCGGCGTGCACGGCGCTACGGAGAACTCAACGGGGCGGGGGGGAAGATGGCGGCTGCTAAACCGAGACAGCGCGGAGGTTGAGGTGAGTTTGGGGCAGCCAGGCAGCGCTCCCGCTACTCGTGTTCACCCTCGCAGTCGCCTCCTCGTCGCGGTCTCCCTCTTCTTTCCCCTTCTCCGTGCTTGGGAGCGAGGAGGACGCGCCAGAGGGGTGGGCGCTGAGGGGGCGGCGGGAAGCTCGGGCCGCCCGGCTGGTGCGAAAGGAGAAGCGTCAGGGCATCGCCTCAGCCCGGACCTGCCGTGGCAGCGGCTCGGGGTGTCCCTGTGGGCGCTGCGGTCCACGGCCCCGGCGGAAGGGCTGGCGGGCTGGCTCTCGGCCGCCGGACGGGGCTGCTCGCCATGGTTGTTGTGGGGACAGCGAGCGGATCCCCCACTTTTACCGGCCAAGGCTGTGGCTTTGGGATTTCTCTCAGCAGGTTTTCCTCAAATGGACCTTTAGACAGCGAGATACTAACCGAACACGAGGTGAATTGACAGGAGAACGACACTGTGAACTTTCGTGGCTTCGTCTTTAAAGTTAATTGTGCATCACGGAGCCATGCTTTAGATAATTTAGGTGTGGATTCACAAATCCGGTTACTGAAAACTAGTACAACGTCTCTTTTTTGAATACATCTAGAAAGGTATTCCGTAGTCCTTTGAGCTGAGATACAAGGGAGAAAAGATCCTGGTGTGTGTTGTCTCTGTGCTGTTGTAGAACTTGTGGAAAAGCCTATAACTTTAAACCAGAGTTTTAGTTGCCATATCGAAATCCAGTCTGCTAGCCCAGATGCTATACTTTGCAAAGCTACATCAATGTTTGCTGTGCAGACTGAGTAGGTAAGCTAAAACCAGAGTTAACAGCCAGGGCTTTGGGATTTTATAGGTAGTTACTTCCTAAAGCATTTGTAATTCATTATAAATAATTTGAAATGTTTTCTCAAGTAACTTCAGGGCATCTTGCTGGAAGACTTGGTGTTGATGCTCTTAAACATATGGTAAAATTTCTGTGAGAAATTGGTGGTTTGGAGTTGAAATCTTGATTGTAGTGCCCTGATAAGCCTAAAGGCTTATCCATAAGTTTTATTTAAGCCTTTTAATAACACTTTTAATACTTGTCTAAAAAAGGCAGCTAGAATGGGATTAATTACTGATTCAGGAAAAACCTCACAAAAATGGAATTAGAATACAGTTTGTAATTAAACAACTGTTTGAAATATTGCAAATGTTAGCAGTTCATGATGGACAGTGACTGTAACTTCTCTCTACTTCTGATCCAAACTTGTGCAATAGAAAAGAATGAACAAATTTTATGTTGCATGCAAATTGAAGGAGGTGTGAGAATACTCACCAGAGTTGACAGTTGAACTTCAAGTATAATGAAAAGGGATTGCACTTCTAATTAGAAAATCTAAATTACAAAGAGTATGGGTTAGGAACAGCTTTGGTTGGTATCAGTGACTTTTAACAGCCCAGCCTAACTCTGTAAGGAAGTAATCCTTGTAAAGTTACCACACAATTTTTAAACAACTTTGAAGATACTTAGTTTTTTAAAGTAAAAACAAATCATGTTTTCTGTAGTTGCATTCTCTCTTAGGTAAGAGAGCAGGGTAGTCTCAATTAATTCAGCCAGCCTCATACATGGCATTGCTTCTCCAGATGAGAAAACTAATTCAGACTAAAGTCAGGTACTTACCCAGAATTACACTGTGGTATGTAAATCCATTTTATATTGCATTGTTTGGGTTCTGGGAATCATAGTTGGAGCTTAACTGTCTATATTTAGGAATAAACATGTGATTTATTAATCTTGCATTGCACTGGCCATTTGCCTACTTTCAAAGCTAAAGGCATTGATTAATTTTTCAAAGAGGAAATATGAGTGGGGAACTAAGTGATGTAAAAACTTAATGTGCAGTAGATTTTTAATTTTTCAGTTCATGCCTGTGTAGCTTGTGTTGTGTGGCTGTCAGAGGTGCTTAAGCCTCTGCCCTTATTTGCCTTAAGTTGGACGAATGAAAGGAGCCCAGCTGGCAATTTCATTTTGAAGACTCAAAATCAAGTTAAACATTTATGGTGTTACATAATAAAATAACACAACAAGGGCTTATTGAAAGAAAATACAAAAACCCAGGTATGCTGACTCTGTTTCTTTACCCGTAGTACAAGGTTATGTAAATGTTTCCATTTTAGGTTTTTTAAAGAGGTCCATTGTTTTAGGGCAGACAGGAAAACGATCTCTGCTTTTCTGTTTGGCTTTCAATGCCATTTCTGGAATCTTGTGACAATAAGAAATATTTTGCTTGTAAACTATCCTTTCATTTCAGATCCCAGGTTAGTTAATGGAAAAAAAAGTCAAAGTGTATTTTTATCCTTTTTCTGATGAACAATGAATTGACATTGGGCTTCCTAGCCAAATGGTATAAAATCTTCTCAAAACGAAACGGAAAGTTTTTCTTCAGAAGAACAACTTTTATGTATCATGCAAGTGTTCATCTGCCTTTTAGGGTACATTCACTACCTTTGCACTTGGATTATAATTGCATTTAGATCTATTGTTATATCCTTAGGAAAAACACAATAACTTTTAGTCCTCCACAGAAAAGTAGATATGATTTTATTTACCTTTTCAATAGCCAGGAGTTGGTTGCTTTGTTAAAGAAAACATCGTATAGTACTTAACATCCATTAGGTGCATCTGATGATCTGTCAGATGTCACAAATTGACATGGAATATGTTAAACAGTAGGTATTAGACTAGGAAACTAAATGGTACCACATTATTTTCCATAGCTTGCTTTTAATTAGCTAAGTTCTACTTCATGAAATTCTGTGGGGGTTTTTTTCCCCTCTCTTGTTATGTAAAATTTTAGTTTAGTGACAAAAAGCTGAGCAGACTCATGGCGGAAAGCTTCTTGGTTTAGTTTAGTTGTGTTCTGCTGTAACAGGTAACAGCATCTGTGGATTAAACTTTGTCCTAGGCTACGTGAGACAGTGATTGAAGACTTTATGGAGAAGAAATTGTGTGGTCTGTTCTGCATGTAGAGGCAGGCCATCTCCATATGGAATTTTTGGTCCTGTTACAGATCATAAAATTATTAAAAGTCCAGTGAATTATTTAAAAACAGAACCAGATATTTTCTATTTGTCTTAGTTAATAATGCAACTTTTCTAGTAATTTCTGCAAAAAAGTCTCCTGAAAATCTTCTAAAAGTGAGTTGACTTTGCTGGCAACAGCGATGGTAATGTTCTAGAAAAATGTATTGAATTCCTGATTGCCGGTGATGGTCAGTAAAAGACTCTGAGTCTCTGGCACTTGACTCCCTGAAACTCTCACCAGGTTCTCTGCATTTTTATTTTCTTACATGTCAGTAAATCTGTTTTCTGTAATGTTTCAGCTCAGTCCGTAAGTACATTCTGAACTAGAGATTTTGCTTTTCCATGTGTCTGTTGGACATGACGATCCGCAGCACGTTTCCTTTTACAAAATTATGCTGCTTCTCACTCTGTCCTTGGAGAGGGACATACAGCTTTCTAATAGATGTGATATTTTAAATACTTACTTTGAAGTGCTATTTTTAATCCGAGTTGCTGTCAGCAAATTGGAACCATTGATTGAAATACATACACAACGAGAATAAAATTTATTTTTAGCAACTATGAGCATTGCTTTAATATGTGGTCATTAAAACATATGTTGACCAAATTCAGTGTTTATTCTCACATTATCAGTCTCTGGAATTACAGTTTTTTGGTGTGCATATACATACAATTATTAGCTGAATATCTTTTATTTAAATTTTATTTTGTTTTTGATGACAGCAACACTCAGTGTCTAACTGAGATTTTGTTCTTATTTGTGGAAAGATACATTTGTGGGGAGTTTGCATTTGGCTATTAGTAAAACCCAAATTCACTGCTTTAATACGGAAAAATCTTCAAATGATTTGCATTTTAGTACTAATTAATTGAACAGTAGATTAGGCTACTTTTATGTCCAAAATAGATAGTTGTAACTTCAGATGACTTAATTTTATGAATATATTTAATTGCATGAAAAATCCTTCAAGCAGCTATTGTGTATAGCAGGTTGCACTCTGGTCTAAAATCTGCCTTTTTTAATACTGGGAGAAAAATGCCCTAGAAAGTTCCACACAGGTTTTTCAGTTGTTTTTCATAGTGTTCAACAGAAACCTCTCACAGGCATTTTAACAGGGTAGTGCTGTGGTTTACATCTGAAGTGGAAGCATCCTGTGAGACTGTGCAGGATTTAGCATCCCAAGCAGTGGCACTTGGAAAGGTCACAATACACAACAGAAAAATGTTTACTCCGGCATCAAAGGCAAGCACAGAATGACTGCATTCCAAGAACTGGCAAAATCTACATCTAATCTGGTCAGACAGGAGGATATTTGGGTTTCTGTGGTAACAGCCTCTTTGGTACTGGAGCTGAAGAATGTGACTTGGCCTCATTTGCATAAATTACTGAGCTTATTTGGATGTAAATTGTCTAAACCTAGTCTTGACTTTGTTTGTTTGTTTTCTGTACAGTTTATTATGTTTTTGCAAAACTGAAGATAGATCCCTGTTGTGGTGTGCCAAGATCCCTGATTAACAATGCCTAGCAGTAAGTATTCTTATCTTAAGTACATTAAGACAATATTTAGGGGTGTTTACTGTTAAGGTATTTTCTTTGAGGTTTACAAACTCTGAAAAAATTAAAATGGGAAAAGAAACATTATACTTGCTGTAATTTTTAAGAGTTTTAAGATCTTAATATTATCTGGTCTCTGCTTTTGTAAATATCCATGTATTATTCAAATAATAATATGGGCTCTGCATTTGCCTTTTTGGTCAGAACTTCACAGTGTAACATTGAATTTTGTAATTTAGAGTATGTTCTGAAATACTTGTATTCAAAAAATAGAAAAGATACTTTTGATATGAAAAAGCTATATTTTGATATAGCTGTAATCCTATATTTGGAAAATGACAGCTAGTGTTTATAGAAGAGAGAATTTAGGATAAAAAGTGATAAGACTTAAAATTTTTGACATTCAAAGTTAAGTGAGATTTTTGAGGCAAATGTTTCTAAAAATCAAATTATTTGCCTTCAGGAGTAGCAAATTTCTCTAACGCAAAGGATCACATTATAAAATGTGTTTAAAAAGTATACATTTAATGATTTCTTTAATTATTTTTTCTATTTTCCATTTAGAAAAAAATCTACATGATCTCTAGTAAGATTGTTAACATCAGTCTTTGGATAAAGCAGTCTGCTTTATCCAGAGGATAAAGAAGTATTCATGAAGTCACAGTACCAGTTGTACTGAGTGCATTTTAATTATATAGGTTTGTAATGAATTTCATGGATGTTTAATTTCATGAGGAAGTCTTTGAGCATGTGTTCTTTGCTGTGGTTTGTAATGAGCTGTGACTGTGGGTACTAGAAGTGCCTTACAGTAGTTCTGTGTTGTGTTGTTTGAACCAGTGTCATGTAAAATACCTTACTGTAAGTAAGATATGTTACACTTGTCGTGTAAAGGAGTGTGTGGGCTTTTTTAACCAAATAAGCTGGAAAAGTAAGATTTTTTTGTTTCTTTGAAACCAGATATGCTTATGTTTGTTGCTTATATTAATATCAGTGCACGTAGAGTTTGCATTACTACAGTCAGGTGGGAATTAAAGGGGACCAAAAGAACTGATTGCAGTATTTATCTGTAGCGAGACACTCAGAACTACACAGCCATTTATTTATCTTTGCCTGTATTAATGAGTGTAAGTGCATGGGTGAAGGAAAGGGCAGACGTGTATTATGATTCTTGTGAAATAACAGTATTTTCATAATACTTTACTTCCAAAAGTTATGGCAATGAAGAAGTATGTTTGGATTGGATTTTAAGGCAAGCAAGCATCCTTTTGTGGCTGGTTGTACTTTTAATCAATAGAAATAGAGCCTTCAGGAATCCAGCTCTGTTGCATATGAAAAGGAAGTTTTCTGTCTGCTAATTTAGGCTTCTCTAAAGGTTCCATAGGATTCTTTTCAGAGCATATTGATGAAACAAGCTGCTGTTACAGTGTTACTTTGAAATCTTTGAGTATTTGTCCTTGAAATCTTAAAAACTCAGTTGTTTCTAAAGGCTGGTAGGGTTTTGTGTGTTTATTTTATTTTATTTTCTCGTAGAGTTCTCTCATCCCACACATCAAGAAGTGCATTGACCATCTTTAGGAATAAAACTTAGAAAAGGCTGTTACAGTGAGACACTTTCCAAAAATGTTTTCTGTCTTGTTACAATGAGTTCTTTACAATTGAAATAGAAAAATAATACCTAGTTAACAAGAAATTTTGATGGAGTTCTTGGGTCATCCACTATTTTCCTCCTTTGTTCTTTGTTTTCTCGGTCTGTGATCCTAGTGGTAATTTTGCCCCCCCCCCCCTTTTTTTTTAATACGGTAATTGAATGAATGTATAGGTCTAAAGATGGTTTCTGGAATATCATGAGAAATCCAGATACTGGTATTACATAAAAACTGAGTAAGAGCTTAATTAGTCTTTCTGGGGACTTCAGCTGTTCCTGGTGACACTTTACAAGTCCGTATTCAAATTATTGTGCATAAAACATTCACAGGACTATAACCTTTTTAGCTCCTTCAACATTAACTGTGAAAAAACAGGCACTAGCCTGAACTGGGCTGTGGTACTGAGAGGGGGAGAGATGAACAAAGGTCATTAGCCAGAGGTGATGGATGCTCTTCTCATTGAACCTTAGCTCAGCCGTGGCTGCTGGGCTCTGCACGAGTTGTTCATTGCATATTCGGATTATCACATTTTCTATTGATGTTTCTGCTTAGTGATCCGACTTAGGAATGTGGGCATTACTGCTGCATTGAGTCCTAAAAAATGTTGAGATCTTAGTCTCAGTGCAGTTGTAATAGCCCAAACAGAAAATACTCAGTCTGCTCTCTTAACCTTGAGATGTAGAAGTGCTTGGCTTTGACCAGGCATGACACGGCGTTTGTGTTGACATCTGTAATGGAGGTGTGATGCTCTATGGTTGCTGCAGCATTTGTATCAACCTTGCCAAGGTGTAGCTTTTCCCTGTACTTTTTATGTTTATGTTATGAGTTTCTCTTGTGCAAATAACATGGGTGTTGATGCGAATGGTTACAGACATGGATGGTGTCTTCAGCTGAAGTTGAAATGCAAATTCTGAAATGTTAAGAAAGCAAATGTGTTTCCTCATTTCTGTTATAGTGCAGTAGGAGTAGGTTTGAACCACAGCTGTTTCAGTTTAAGCTGAAGCTGTTTAAGCTGTGCTTTATCCCAAAGAACTCTGGAGTGAAAGATTAAACAGTGCTTTTATTTAAAAGCAAAACCAAAGAACTTATAACCAGATAGCCTTTGCAGTACAGGCAGTATGTTTCTGTGACTTGGCTTGTGTGCTCTCAATTTCCCTGTTGAATAATTTGTGCAGATAATTTCATTTAGCATACTTCTGGTTTGGAACGTGGGCAGTTTTGATAGGTTTTTTTTGTTGTCTGCATTCAGATTGAAATGTTACAAATGCTTCTGCTAAGGAGAAAAAGCAATAGCTAAGTCATATCAAAGTATTTGTTGAAGACTCTCTTCTTTTTGAACATTATGTTCTGAATATTTACACTTAATCAGATGTTTGAAACACAGCTTGGTAGATAATGAGGTTTTTCTTTTCTAGAAACAGCTAACCTACTTACTGGATGTATTCCCTGACTTCAGTTAAATGTTTAACTTAAAGGCAGCTTTTATAATAAAATGAAATTGCTTGAACTAGAAGAATTATGTGTAGCACAGGTGAGAGCACCTGTTGACTATAAGAATGTATTTTACTTGTGGTAGCTCTATGTGTGACTTTTTTAGCTTTTTCTTAGCTTATTCTTTTCTCTTTTGGCTTATATCATTAACATACTTAATTATATCTTGGGTTTTCAGGGTTTTGTTAATAATAATTGTTAGTTAAATAGTTTTTAGCAGCTGATTAGCAGGTCCTTATGACTGACTGTAACATAAGAGAACAAATAAATAAGAATAAGGATTTTGCCAAATGTAATTTTCCCACATTCTTCCTTTGAATTACTGCTGTGAAATTTAGTAATGTCAACACCTCCCACACTCTTCTGTCAAATATTTGCCAGTTGGAAAGGGACCATTCTGATCTAAGAGGTACATATATTAGCTATGTGGAAAATATTCCATGATTTGGCCTGTTCTTGGTTACAGTGAAGAGGCCGTTTTTGGTGACTTCAGAATGGTTCCAAGCATGCTCAGTGCAGATTATTTCTCATTAAACTGCATAACATTTTGTTTCCTCAGCCTCCCAAACACTGTGTGGCTTTTTGCCACTTGTCTGTGCAGAGGCTGCTCCTCTGACAGCAGGTGGAGCGTGCTGGTGGCTTCCCTGCTTTGTGCAAGGTGAAAGCAAACAGAAGATGGAACAATTGAGTAGTGCTTGTTAATTTCTGTATTCGTCCATGCTACTGCTTTCGTTGTGTTACTTCATAGTCTTTAAACAAATAAATGACCCACCCCTCCCTCAAACCCAAAAATACCCAAAAACTTATAAAATTATAATTTTCTATGTGAACAGAACTTTCTTGCCAAGTGTAGGAGGGAAAACAGCACTTGAAATGGAATTTGAAATGAGTGATTTCTTAACTGGCATTTAACATTTTTAACACATTTTAAGCAGCAGATAACTTCCTCATTTTGTTTTCTCCCCTTCAAACAGTTTTGGGAAATTAATTTATTTGTATTTTGTGATTCTAGTTTTTATTGTGTGTATATAATAAGTAAGTATTAACAAGATTGGTAATGGGAAGGGACGATTTAGCTCCCTGTGAAATAAAATTCTGAAATACCGGTGGCTGGAGATGTGTTCCTAAATGTGCCTATATAAATATTTCAAGGACTAAGCCTTCTAATGTTTTTAGTGAAAATCAAGCCATAGTTCTTATTAATTACTGTCTTCACTCTTTCCCTCCAGCATACTTTTGTCCTCATCTGGAATATGTTTGTCATGTAGCCTTTACAATTTAAAATGGGACCTGCTACTTAATAAAGCATTTTTTGTAATTGCCTAATTTATTTTATAGACAGGAGAAACCCTCTTAATTTTACGACATTACTGACTAATTAAAACAGTGTTAAATAGGTTATAATTCTGTAACATTTTCATATTTTGGCTATTACAGAGTTCCATCAGGAGGTATCTGAAATTAGTTTGCTGCCTGATTGTAGTGTCTTAGGATGAGAAACATCAGAAGCCCTGTATCATGTCCTTTTCAACCACTAAGCTAACTCTGGGGACACGGGAACTTGGAAAACAGCTTCCAGGGAAAAGTCGTGGTTTGAGCTTCCTTCAGCAGTTTGCATTTGCTAGACCTAGGCCAGAAAAGGAAAACAACTGTATTTCAGAATGTCTGTAACTATTATGGATACTATAATGCTATGGATTCTGTGCATAGTAATATGCAAGAAGTACTTTCAGTATGTAAACACTTAGATATTTTCAGCTGATATTTAGGTAACTTTTCTACTCTGAAAAAAAAAAGTAGTAACTTCTCCAAATATATCCTTGATTAAGCTAAGAAAAGTAACAAAACAGGAACTTGCAAATGGAAAACTGTAGCTCTTTGTACATCTGCTTATTTAACTCAAGGTACCTTAAGCAACTTTGTGCGCCATCAAATTGGTGCTTCCATGTTTAATGAATATGCATGGATTTCTTTGAGACTTGTTAATTTGGAGCAAGAGTTTCTTTTGTTGTTTTCTGTTAGCTGTCATTTCTATGTACACATCATCCTAACCCCATTTGGGAAAGTTAATGTTTAGGAGCAGTTCCACAGAAAGTCAAAACCACTCGTATTAAGACAAGACATGATGAGTGACATCACTATCATCATTCATCCTTCCATTTCTTCCATTTGTTTTGGAACACACTTCAACATGGCCAAGAAATGAACAATTGTGTTTTATCCATTCCTTGTCTAAATCTGAAGAATTTATTTTTTCAGCTGTTGTTACTGATGTGTGCACAATCTGGGCATCTAACATAAAAAATCAAATGCTTTAGAGATGAACTTCATTCGTTCGGTGCCCATCCAAGCCTTTGTGTGCTTTTAAACTGTACGTGGACCTTTCACCAAATGTTAAAATGTAGCTTAGTGGTTTTTTTGGGCTTTATTAAAATATGGCTGTCATTGTTATTTACAGAAATCGCTTTGCAACTATCAGTCGATTAATCTTCATGTGCAGCCTTGTTTACTATTGATTTCTGAATCATGGGACGAAAGGGTAAGAAGGCTCATGCTGATTATGCATGCGAGTGTCCTATTTTTTGTGCATGACAACAAAGCAAAATAGATTTTGGGGAGCGGGAATAAGATTTCCATTATGTGATTAAATGCATGTCTCTGGAAAAGCCAGAGTGAACTGCTTTTAAAAGTATTTTGGCTTTCCCTTTCCTTGATATATGTACTTTCCGTCCCACACTTGGCCACTGTGAACCTCAGTGGCTCTCTAGGGAATCATGTTCCTTGTGAACTGCTGAAGATGAAAGTTAGCTGTGTACACCACTCTTGGCTTTCGAAGAATGCTATTTCATTTCTACAAAGTTACATTATTCACGATCATGCAGGAATTAGACAGGAATGAATAAAAGATGGGGTAGGTAGATGAATGAGACGCTTCCTAGTCTGCCAGAAGTTCAAGAAGCATTTGGACAATGCTCTCAGGCACACAGTGTGATTCTTGGGGCTGTCCTGTGCAGGGCCAGGAGTGATCCTTTTTGCGTCCCTTTGTACTCAGAATATTCTACAATTCTGTGATTCCTTGTCTAACAACTTGTAGACCCCAAGACTTTTAAAAATAGTTGGCCCCTGTATAACTCAGCCTTTGTTTTTATGTCCAGCTTGAGATCTGTTAAAGGTCTCAGTCCTTTCATTTTTCAGGAAGATGCCGGTTGTGATTCTGAATTGTACTTGGACCTGTTACGGTATTTTGTTGATAACAGTCTGTACTTTGGTTGGAAATGGGCACCCTGAGTCTTTAATTGTTTGAGAAAGCTTACTCATTTCTTAGTACAAGAATGAGTAAGGAATTCCAGTCTAACACTTAGCTATATAATTATGCAAAATCAGTGCTCCTTCCTGATACTTCTGTAAAGCTTTTAGTAGGTAAAGAAATCTGTGAAGATAAAGCTTCGTGGATATTTTGTTAGAAGTGCACCAACAAATACCCAATAATTTATGCTATTAAAACAAATTTTCTTATGTTCATTAAACTAGAACATAACTGTCTACTGATTAGAAAAGGACTCTAGGATGCTGATACCCTACTTAAGAACTGTATATGTAATAAAACATGAATAGTTATTATAATTGATCTGTGTCTGACATGATTGAGCTAGCAGAGTTCTCTTGTCTTGTAATAAATGCAGTGCAAGCTGTTTTCAAGACTTTATATGTGCTTGTGGTTTTTTTATTAAATGAGTTTGTGATTTGTTACTGACATTGGTTTAGACATGAGCTTGAAGTTCCTCAGAGCTGACAAAACATAATTTTTGCAAATTGAGTCTGATGTTGGAATTGCAGTGTGGTTAGAAGTGCTGGTTGTGGGCAAGAACTGCTGGATTGCTGCAGAAGCCAGTGAGCCTGTGTGCCCACAGATGTCCTGTCTGGTTTCTACAGAAAGCTGAGATGCCCCAAGATTTACTGGTTAACAAGATGTATATGCATAAATACAAAGCTGTCTGTCTCCTACACTCACTGTCTTCTAGGCTGGCCAGTTCAGTTTGGTGGGAAACAGAAGTTGTGGTAGTAAAGTGACATACACAGTCTTCAGGTACTGAAGGTGCCTAGAAGAGCAAATCCACTGTGTCTGTGTTCTTCTCTGACAGGAGGGGAGAAATTGCTTTTTAATCAGATGGGATATGTAGTTCTAGATAGGCAAATGTTGTAACCTTATATCCCACTGTTTGGGAGAAGAGCTGCTTTTCAGTTCTTGGGGGAATACTGAATTCAAGATGAAGTTCTCTTTAGAACTAATGGGAAAGATAACAACCACAAGGATATTTTATAATTTGGATTAACCTAGAAGGAGGTGTTTTTTTTTCAGTGAAACTTATGTCTTTCATGTCTATGTTTAAAATCGTGAATAATTGAAAAGTTGTTGCATAAACTTGTTTGCTGGTTAGTTGAAAAGCTGCTCTTCTGTGAGGGCAGGATGAACTAGGTAAAGCTGTTTGCAGAGAAAGGAAAACTCCAAAAATTGAGTGTATTGGCAGCTCCAAGGACCTGTTCTTGACAATATGTAAAGAGATATTTTTTCAAATTTTTGATTCTGTATTCTTTTAATGTTCTTTTTCTTTTAATGGAAACATGTATTTCCATGTCCAAATGGCAATATCTCGTTTTGTAAATGCTTTCTAGGAAAGTCAGACAGGTAGGAATAGACACAAGCGGGGTACTTAATTGAAGATTGGTGACATTTAAGCAAGAATTTGAATTCTGAAGCCTATCCTCTGTGACTCTGTTTTTCAAAGTAAAATTACAACATTTTTGTTTAGCATTTGATTTTTCATTAATGCCAGTACAGCTTAAACATTTTTGTTACTGAACAGGAACAGATGCTTTGTCATGTTTTGAGCTTTGTATATGTGCCTCAGAAGAATTGCTGCACTGTTTTCTCAGTGTAGGTAGCACAGTATGGTTCTAGATTAATAGAAACGCTTTCGTCCACTCTTACGTTACTTTCTGTGTACACTGTGTATGTGTGCAGGAAATAAAATTTATGTAATGTGGTGTGGAACTACTTGTGAACAGAACATTTTTCTTATAATTAGGAAATGTTTTTCAAAATCTGTGCATATGTACTGAAGTCTGTAGCTGGGTTTGTTCAAATGAAGGTAAAACTTGTTTTTGAAGCTCTGGCCATGCTTATGTTGGTATTTGGGATGTTTTAATAGAAGAAAGGATCTATAGAACAACATTCTCTTACATGTCCTATAAAGTGGTCAGTGGTTTATGCTGAACTAGTTAAAATTTGGTTTCCTGAGCTAAGCTTACCTTCTCCATTAGCTTTGAGGGTTTCAGAGAGAAGGCCTGTGAACCTTTGCTTCCTCATCATCAGGACTTTTAATCATGACATACATGGATTTTTCACTCACAAAAAGCTTCTCATGCCTTGTTTTTCTTCAAATGACAATGTGGTACTTACTCCCTGGTCTGTTTCAGCCCTATGTCTTCGGGCAGCATGAGCTGTAAGGCACCATTGGGCAGCAGTGGAGAATTAAATCCTCCCAGCCTCCATACTGTAGTCATAGGATATCTGTGATGAGGAGGTCACACAACTGTTCTGAGCAGCCTTTTTTTCTGAGGAAAAAGATGGACAGCAGCATAAGATTCTGGAAGTTCTTACCATTACAGCTGTATTCCATCCCTGTGGATTGGATTAAGAAAGCAAACTGCATTGTCTTAAGAAAATGGAAAAAGTAGCAGTCATCAGGAAAATTCTTCATGCATCTTTACAGTCATGTTTTTTCTGCACAAAGTTTCAGGTGTTTATCACCCCGTAAGAAGACTTGAAACCTTGGACTCTTGTTGACCAGTTACTCAT
Source organism: Gymnorhina tibicen (assembly GCA_013399875.1). Taxonomy (NCBI): domain Eukaryota; kingdom Metazoa; phylum Chordata; class Aves; order Passeriformes; family Artamidae; genus Gymnorhina; species Gymnorhina tibicen. Next base: position 986,628 of record VXAZ01001682.1, read on the forward strand.
TCGTTTGAAGTGGGCTTGCCATATGTAGGGCAGGTGCTGGTCAGTTTATCAGTGCCACCCTTACAGCTCTCTTCAACTAATGAAAATGTGTAGTATTGACAAAATCTTAATCAAATTCCAAAAGTAGAGAGCATTTGACACTCTTCCATCAGTTTCTTCATGTAGAGAAGCAACAGCTTCCAAAGCAGAAGAGACTACAGTGTAATGCAGATTTCAGTTGATCGAGGAGGTAGAACTTTAGACATCTTGGCAACTTTCCCACATTTCAGGAGCCATTCCAGTTTCTTTTGTGATGCTGACCCTGGAATTAAAACATCTCCTGAAGGGCAGAACTGTTCATGGTGTTTGAGTGACTCTTTGTGTTCTGAGATGCCAAGTAATCCCTGTGTGCCTATCTGAATCCCTAAGCTTGAGAACTTGAAGGTTCCGTAACTCTTAGAGTTGTATCCAGACCTGTGCTCTTATCCCAGCTTCCTCTTGATGCCCCTCTCATCCTCATGCATGCAAGGCAGTAGCTTAATCCACATGAAATCCTGTAGCAAAACAGAAGTGAGCAGCAAGTGTTAAAGCAATGAAATAATTTTTCCTTTCTGGGGAAGAGGGCTACATGTCCAGTAGTATGAGGAAGTGCAACGGAATGGAAATGTGGAACATCTAGATTAGAAAATTTAAAACTAAATCTGGACATGGGGAGAGTGCCACAAAGAAAGTCCCTGTCAGCAGTCTGCTGCGCTGCCTGGAGTTGGGACTGGGAAGAAATGGTATGACCAGCTTGAGCATCTGGGAGGCATTCTGGAGCCTGGACCTAGTCACCAAAGTACTGAGACTTTTAGCCAAGTATATATATTTTTGCCAGTAGCTGGCCAACCTGCTGATCAAAAGTATAGTTTGAAGGCTCCAGAGGCCTCTGGCACCCCTCAAGAACTGCTTCTTACCCACCTATGGCCACCCTGGAGATAGGTTAAGTGTTGCTGCTTGGCCTGTTACCTTTCAGCTGTGCCTTGTGTAGCATCTTTCCTCTCCTTCAGTATCCATCTCAATCCAGAGGTGCTCCAGCCTCTTCTCTTCTGTGTTGGATGTTGCTCCTTAACCTGACACAAAGTGGGAACAAGGTAGTAGGAGAGGTGCAGGTGTTGCAGTCCCTCTTCTCAGTGGAGCGTTAATTAAGTTAGTTGGCTTGGCCTTTGAGCACACGTGATGTTTACTGTACTCTGTCACCTACAACTGTCTTCTGCACCTGGGAAGTGTTCAAGGATGCAGCATTCTGAAAATGGCTCATCTGGGTTAGAGAATAGCTTAGGGTCAAGGTGAAGCCGGGCTTTGAACAGGATTGTGTGGAACGGGGAGGCTGCTTCTATGCCAGGATCATCACTGTGCTGGGGGGTCTCCATTCACCAGTATCCATGGATGTTGGGAGGAGCCAGGCATTTGGACAAGCAGAGAGAGGTCAAAATATTTGTGTTAAGTAGCAGGAGTAGAAAGAGGTTGCTGTGATAATGCCTATCCTTCTTCAGTTCTTTTATTCTGAATTAAACAGTAGGTAAAGAATGTCCTCCTGGCTCAGTGTGTTACTGGATGTGCACAGTGGGTGTTTTGTCAGTGTTAGGAGTCCGCTCCATGCTCTGCTGTTTGCCTGGATGGAGGAATAATAGCAGTTCATGTGCTTCAGAGAATACACAAAGCACTATGAGCCTGTTTCGCTTCCTGTCTCCTTTAGTCCAGTAGTTTACTTACATCAAATTTTTCACTGATTTATGAAACACCTTGTTATGAAATCAGTATTTGTTTAGAAATAGGAGTACCATGAAACAAAACCTCTGTTTTTTTTCTCTCCGCTGGATTCATCACCTAGAACTCATTTCCCAACTGCAACCCAAATACTGAAAGCAGGAATGAAAATTGGACTTTGCCCTGAACAGATTATCAGTGCCAGCTGTGATGAAGAGGGGTCAAGGAGATTTATGTAAATGTGTCTTTCTAGTCCCCTAAAGTCTCCTTTTGGTATTGCTTCAGTGATAGTAGAGAAGTAAATGATGTTGGCTAGCTTAATAGGAATATAAGTAAGGACAGGAATTAAGAAGGAAAACTCATAATGTCATAGAGCTTCTTCCTCTGGAACCAGATTAGTTTTAGGTAATTTTAATGCTGTATTAAAAATAGAGAGTGACAGTACTGTCTCAGAGCAGGAAAGGAGGAGGCGGTGTTGAGGAGAACAGAAATGAGCAAGTAAAACAAAGTTACTATGTGAAACCAACAAAGGTGGGAGAAAGAAGAGACAGTATGGAAACACTACAGGTGGTGGAACCTAAGGAATGCAACTGGAGAACCTGATGTAATGGAAAACTTTCAGTGGATTAGGAGTCTTTAAAACTTACTGTCCCAAAGATAATATCTTCCTGGGGGATTTGTTATAATTGCTACAGGCTCTGAAAAGAATACTTCATTGAAGAAGTGTGGTGGTGAGCATTATTTGACTAGCTTGGGTTTTTTTCCTACTTCTTATTAGAATCTTCACATGCGTTGTCATTTCTTGCTTTCACAAAAAGTTTATATTCAAACTTTTTTCAATATACTCTTCACCATAGCGAGGTGTGCATCTCTCTATGCTGATTCCAGCATGCAACACTGTGGGTTTGGGGAAGAGTGGCTGGAAAGCTGGCAGAAAAGGACCTGCGAGCGTTGGTCAACAGTGGCTGAACGTGAGCCAGTGTGTGCCCAGGTGGCCAAGAAGGTCAATGGCATCCTGGCCTGTGTCAGCAATAGCATGGCCAGCAGGACCAGGACAGTGACTTTCCCCCTGTACTCGGCACTGTGAGGCCACACCTTGAATGCTGCCAGTTCTGGGCCCCTCACTGCAAGAAGGAGATTGAGGGGCTGGAGCATGTCCAGAGAAGGGCAATGAAGCTGGGGAAAGGTCTGGAACACAAGTCCTATGAGGAGCAGCTAGGGGTGTTCAGCCTGGAGAAAAGGAGGCTCAAGGGGGGGCCTTATCACTCTCTACAACTCCCTGAAAGGAGGCTGGAGCCAGGTGGGGGTCAGTCTCTTCCCCCAGGTAACAAGAAACAGGAGAAGAGGAAATGGCCTCAAGTTGCACCAGGGGAGGTTTAGATTGGATATTAAGAAGGTAATCTTCACAGAAAAGATGGTCAGGCACTGGGATAGGCTGCCCAGCGTGGAGTCACCATCCCTGGAAGCGTTCAAAGATGTGTGGATATGGCACTTCAGGACATTGTTTAATGTTCAACATGGTGTTGGTTCTGGGTTGATGGCTGAATTTGATAATCTTAGAGGTCTTTTCCAAACTTAATGATTCTATGATTCTAGTTTAGAAGAACTCTTCTTGAAGTCATATCGTACCAGGATTAACTTTTAACTTTTTAGCTCACTGTAAGAAATTCAAAGGAGAAAGCTGGTTTTTTGGTCGTTTTCATTTGTTTCAGACAAACTGAGCACCAAAATATTTTTTAAAATAAATGTAAAATTGCCAAACCTAGGTATAGATGGAATTTTCCCCGTTAGGTGTTACTGAGGGTTTGCTGTTATGGTGGTCAGAAGTTCACATCAAGATGAATATTGTGTTCTCAAGATGAAAATTATACCTGCATGTTGGACATTTTCTTTGGTGCATTTTGGTGGAGAGAGGCTGGAAATCAGCCACTTAGAAGTCAGCTAGCACTCGGGTGAGGGGAGGAGAGGCTCATCTGGGGGATGAGACTTCATCCTGTCTAAATGATGAGTCCACTGTGCCCTCAGGGACATTGCAATGGCTGATCAGCGCGTCCTTACAGCAGTTGCTCTTTTTATAGCAGGTTGAAGAATATTTTTAATTAACTCCCTTATATGGCTGGAATAATTTCCTTGTTATAAAATGTCTGATCTCTTTTTCATAGTGGAATGGGAATGCCCTTGAAAGTCGTTTTAGTTCTGAATTAAATGCATCAACTGATATTAACAGTTCAAAAATAACCAGTTATAATAAGTGGTTATGGTTGAAGTGTTACTTTATGCACTTTCATCAGGATATTTGGAAGAAATTTATTTTATTTCTATTTCTCATCTCAGAAAAATAAATAAAATGAAAGTTTAATGTATTAAAGTCAAGTAAATTTTTACATAGTTATATTTAAGTACATTGAGCAACCAAATGTAATTTTAATATTGCTCGGTTTCTTGATACTAGCAAGACATATATTTTTCTGTAAATTGAAAATTCTATGTTAATTGAACCATTTTTTGATAGAGTAAGATTTTTTTTTAAAAAGCTTGGAAGATAGAAAATAAAGTTAGGGATGACATGATCCAAGCTTGGGACATAACAAAAACATTCAATGAGTGAACATGAAATCTTGCTTCTGGTTATTAGTGCTCAGTAAACAGTTGACAACAGTATTAGACAACAGTATAAAACTTCGGAAGAAATTCCAGTAGTAGATAAAACAGATAATTTATTTTCCCTTTTCCTAGGTTTCGATAAAGAAGAAAATAATGTGGCTGTTTTAAGCTTGATGGGCAGAACTTAGTGTTTTATGTTTAAACCCACCTTGAAGGTTTTTTTTTCCTGCAATTTTGTATGAGTAAGATGTAGCACAAATATTCAAACACACTAATTTGAAATACAGCTTTATTATAATACACATTTTTCTAATTTAAACCATACGGTTTTCTGTAGTAAACTATGTGGTGACAGTTTCTGTCCAGCTCATTGTTTTCTCTCAGTTTATTAGCACTAATCTCCTAAGTCTAGAATTGGTATGGAATTTTTATGTAGTGGAAATTATTAGGTGTGTTTTTATTAAAAACAGTACTTACAATTTCCAGGGTTTATAAAAATGTTTGTATGAAAATCCTGTATTTGAGTTGCCCAAGTGGATGTAATGTAGGAAGTGAAACTATAAAATGCTGAGAATTAAGAATTAATGGGGAGCCAGAAAGTAACTTCAGAATTGCTTAACTCAAAATTGATTTTCCACCTGATGTGTCATAATCATGTTAATGATTTAAATTCTGTAATCCTTGCTTCCTAAACTCAGAAGTATTACTAGATATAATGTTAATTTCATTATTTTTAGATTGTTTCTTTGATCTTAGATGTAAACCTTTCTGTTTAAAAAAGTCTTTTTGATCAGTAGTCTGCCTTAAATACATTTCTATCTGTCCATTCTCCAGGAAGACCAAGTGAGTAGGTTTTGCTAAAATATTTATCACTCAACAGTGATATTTGGTAGCTCACTGAAGATAGTTTTTCCTGAAACTATATGGGTTTTTTACTTCTAGTCAGAGAAATAATGAACTGTGTGTTCCGGGCAAGTTGAAATAATGAAACTGTGTGTGCAGTTTCAGTCGAGGAGCCGTGAATCACACATTGACAATGTATCGTTTATCCTTTTCTCTTTTCTTGTGCCTGGCCTTGTTAACAGAATTTGATCCTGAAGTTTTTCACGTGTTTGGTGGCTTTATGCTGCTGTCCCTGAGCTGATCAGATAAGCTTACAGTGTTGCAGAGCCCTTGCGGGAAGTAACCGCAGCTATGCGAGTGTGAGAGAGCAAATTTCTGGGAAAGGAGGCAGTTCTCCGAGAGTGAATTCATATCCAGCATGAGGCAGTATGTACAAGTTCCAACTGTTGAGCAAGAAAAAGCCTATGATTATAATTCTGCTTTTGAACCGAGACCGTGTATGTGTTTGGGTAGGTGAAATTGCCATTTTCTGCTAGCGGGGGCTGTATCTTACTGCTGTTGTTGTGTAGAATAAATATGGTAAAAAGAAGTACCCCTGCAGCTGGTAAATGTGTACAGTTTTAACATGTAAAATGCAGATTATAGGATTCCTTTAGCAGAAGAGAATGTGCATGTTTGAACTTTATAAAAATCCCACTATTGGAGAAGTAAACAAGTATTTTTTAAACCTTTTACATTAACTATCATTTTACAGTGTGGAATTCTCTGTAGATATTGCTTTAGCCTTTATATTTACTTGTATAAAGTAATGTAGAGATGTCTGCAAGGGGGAGGCCATTAAAATGCAAATTTTGCCTGACACTAAAAAGGAATTGTCACAGGACTTTTCCCCGATAAACCTGCATAAATTGGAACAGGTTCTTTTTACCTGACTGTGTTCTACAGATCTACAAAAGAGTTTATTTATGTGAAACGAATGTGTTTATTTGGATAAATTTTTATCTGTGTTAAATTGATATCCAAGAAGTAGGGAATCTGTTTTCAATTACTGAGCTTCTATCCATCTTTTACAAGATTCATCTTTTTGGTCTATGTAGTAAAATGTTCCTAAATTTTATGGGTTATATTTAATGTAAGTTATTGACCTGATTTTTGTGGGATTTTGTTTTGTTGTCTTTTTTTTTTATATTCATACATTGTTTAAACCTGCTCCTATGATTTTATTAATCTTTCATGGTTATATCAAAATGGTATAACTGAGCAATGATTAGTAGTTTTTCCACAAAATCCATGTCATGACTGTTAATTGTTTTGATTTTTGCTTTTGGTTGTCATTTTTTCTGTGTTGTTTGGAGTGCCTGTCAGTTTTATTTCTGATAGTGTTCTGCTTGGAGGCTGAAAGCTTTGACAGATTAAATCTCACTTTCTGATACTTTAATGTTCTGTTTAATGTAGGAAGTTCTTTTGCTGGTATTAACATAATATTAATTTTAGGTTTATACTTTAATAATAGAGTATTTTTGACAAGTTTATGGGTTTTTTTCCATGTAAACAGGTCTATAATTAAATATGTAGCAATGTAAAGATACTACTGAAAATCCAAGATGAGGAGAAAATTTCAAATCTTATGCATACTTACTGTTAGGCCTTTCTTCAGTGTTAAAATTCACCGTGTGCCATAAATTTGAAGAGCAGTATTTCAACAATATTATGTTTCCATTAACTGAAACCATCTGGTAAGGCTGCCAGAATGAATTAGTACTGTTATCTGATCTTTTTTTATCCATCCAGATTTTATGTTAAATTTATGTAATTAACACAGGTTTAAAGCACCATTTTAAGATTTAAATTGCAGTTTTTTGCAAAGATTTTCTTCTTCTGTCACTTAAAGAAGGAATTCTAAAAGTATTTTTAATTGCCTATCTTACAATATTTTAGAATATTTTCCTGCTCTGCTTATGTTTTAGGTAGTTGATCAAAATATTTTGCTACAGTTATTGTTAGAATATTTTGCTATATTTAGTAGTAATCAAACATCCTGTTTACTGTGGACCAAAGTTAATGGTCAGCCATAAGGTAGAAAACAAGTAGGAACACCAAGGACAAAGAGTGGTGAGCCAAGGGCAGAGTTTCATACCTAACTCAATAAATATTTAACAATATTATGCATTTTTTGGTGGATTTTGATGATCTTACTTGAATTTCCCAATACAGAATGATATACTAAACACTAATACAGTACTCCTTTCTTACTATGATTTTACTTACTTTTAAAATGTTGCACAGCATTGCTCTCAATAGAATATTTTTGTAGAACTGTCTTAAATTATTTCTCTTTTAAGTCAAGTAGGATTTTAACCTCTTTTCGTACCTGCATTTTCCCATGACATATTAAAGAACTTTGATTTTTATCTGCTTCATACCTGCAGCTTTTATGTAAATGCAGATTTTTACATTTGTTAGACCTCTGTGAATAAGACATTAGCAGGTACAGTATGAAGAACTTGACAGTAGTAACAAAGTACTGTTTAACAAAAAAATTCTCAATATTCCAGTTGTTTATTCCTTGAGTGTTTCTTGTTTTCATAATTATGTATTGAAGTCATAAGTCATTGTTGATGTTACTGGTGATACAGGACTCTCTAATTCATGAGCTGGGGAGAATTCAAGACCATTGGAGAGAACTTGGAGTTAATGCACAGTTTTAAAATCATAGATCTGTCTTTGATAATTGTTTTTTATTAAATAAATTGCACAAATTAAGTTATCAAAGTATGAGCAGAATACAATTTTTGTCCAAAAGACAAATAATATCAGAAAACAGGTGTAATAGAGGGAGAATGTCTACTCCTGTAGAGTCTTGTAATGAAAACTAAGTACAGTAGGTGAAATCTTTGTCATGATGTTCTGACAAATATGGTTAAAAACCACTAAGATTACTTATACATCTTAACTAAAGAAATACAAATCATGATGCTTTTGCAGATAAATTGTAATCATCAAAAGTTTCTGCCAAGATACCCTTTATTGTTTTGCATTTTTTACTATTTTCAGCAAAGTGTTGTACGTTTTTTTTGAGTATGTAAATGGATACCTTTAATAAGGCATTTGTAAGATATTTAGCTACTCTGAATCCTTCAGGTGTTGAGACTTGAAAGACGTGATCTGCATGTATGCTTGATACATTATTATTGAGTGTATTACTGTTTACTCCATGGCTCTTGTGCATTAGAGCTGCTTTGGTGTTGATCTGAGGCCTGAGCAGTGAGTTAGTCTGATATGCCCACTGAAATATTTAAAACCTGATTTGTAAAGAAAATTTTTAAAAAGGGGAACAAGTCTACCCTGGTAAACAGTCGGACAGATACCTAGAAATTTTTCTTTTTGTTCTGAGTTTTAACCTAACTCCAAAGTTCTAGTAGTTCTAAGTGCTAGAAAAAAGACCAAACAATGCTTTGCAGGTTTGTTACCTTTTTAGAGCAGGCAGTGTGACTTCTAAAATTAATAAAATTGAAATTATACGCATTTGTTCCGATTATATGGATTAGTAGTAGAGTAGAAATGAGATAAAAAAAAGTAATTTCTTTGCTTCAAATGACTTTCATTTCACTGATGCCCAGTAAAAGGAAGGCTAAGGGATAAGGAAGGCAGAGCTTGTTTTGTATGTTATGGTTTATATTGGTTTTTATGGGTGCCTTTAAAACAGATTTCATTTTTGTTTTCTTTTTTTAGAATAATGAACATAATACATGTTTGGATGTTTTGAAACAGTCATTCAGAATGAAGATAAACCCACAAATGAAATAGCTTTGGTTTTAATATGACTAAATTTTAAAATGCCTTGACTTTTCTGCATGTTTTTAAGTATGGATGACAGGTGCATTTCTAGTACCCAAGATGCTTGCATATTTTCTCATGTATTGTAGTGTGATAAGTCATTTTGCTTATTTGACTGACTTGTACTTACTTTCAATTCCCTTGATTTTGCTTTATTGCTGATAGCAAGCTGAATTCAGTGTTATCTTCTTCCTCCATGCTTGTCAGCTTGTCCCTTCAAATGAGTCCCTAGAACTGCATCCTAAATCCCATTGGGTAAATCTCTCTGCAGGAGTTTGCTGCTGCTGTTCTGCGCTGCGACCTCGCTACAAGCGTCTGGTAGACAACATATTTCCTGAAGATCCAAAAGTGAGTCATGACTTTAAAATTTGAAGGGACTGGTGTTTGAAAATTTGTGGTTATAGGTATTGCTTTAGCAATTTTAAAAAATTCTCTTTTTTCTTTCCTCTTTTAACATTTTACCATAAATTCTGCTTTAGCACTTAATAGTTTTAAGGGAAATTAGTAGAATAATTTATCCGGAGAGGGACCAACATAGATCATCTGGTCGGATTCCATTTCCAAAACAGGGCTGCACACTGAAGAATAAAATTAGTATGTTGTGCTCAGAGAAACAGAGATTTAATTAAACAAGGTATTCTGCTGCAGAGGTAGCACTTAACGTCATCACTTTTTAGAACCACAAACTCCTGCTTTCTTGTGGTTGTAGGTGTGAACATTTTCTGGTTTTCTACAGGATTTTAATTTTTTAACTCTTGACTTACTGACTGTGAACATTTTTATAGTTCTGATAGACTGTTGTGACCCAAAAATGTTTTTCTGGTGTTTTTTTTTAAATTTCTCCAGGTACTCATCTTCAATTTTATTTCTTCATTTCACTGTAACAGTCTTGGAGATATATTAACGCCTAACTCTTACTCTCTGTGAAAATAAATAACTTCTGTATACCATTTAGTAATGCCTATGTCTACACATAATCATTTGACAGTTCAGACTGATCAAGAGCTTGTGTTTCTGCTGCTCTATTTTTTTAAGTGTGGTACCAAATTTTTGTATATTTTGTTATAGTAGAAGTAAGCAGAACAGTCAGTGTTTGCATAATATTTGGCTTATATGTTAAAGTATGTGGGCTTTTCTTCTAAATTGTGTTGTTACTGAGTGCCAGTGATTATGTAAGTGCCTGTTACTGGCTTTAAAGGAAATGTTTTTCTGTGTATACAGTATATTGAATGCATGTAACAGTATGGTTTTATAGGTTTATTTGTTCTAATCTAGTTCTTGATACAGGTGTAGAAACACTACTGGAATCACTACAATTGTAGTGTTCTAGCTTAAACTTCACTCAGTAGCTCTGAGGTGGTACTTTTTAGTCTCTGCTTTGCTTAATATTCATTGGCTCAGTGCAGGACACAGGCCAGTCCATGATGTTTCCCTTGAGTTACAGACCTTCTCTAAAGTATGAGAAAATATGCTGGGTAAAATCCATTAATCAATAATGAGTGTTTGAAAAGCTTTTAAGTAATTTATTTGAAAAATTAATGTTCTTACGAACTTCCAGAAAAAAAAAAAAAGTAAAAAATACAAAAAGCCTTAACCTGCTTACCTGATAGTTATGATTATAACCTCATCTGAGCAGATCCATGTTATAGTTCACGTTGGAACTAATATGTTAATCTTTGATCTTGTTCTGACAGTTAGCCTTCAGGTGGCTGGGGGTCAGCCTTCTCCAAGATCTGACACTGAAGGAATAAAATATTTAAACTACAATATAAAATATTTAAACTACAATCTTGTTTATATATTTTATCAAAATCATGCATCAAATATTCTTTGAGGAGGGGGATGGGAACAGAAAGAAAATTACATTGTGCTAATAGGAAAGAGTTGTGTCTTAGAACTGGTCACATATCTCAATACATACCTTCTCCTTCCCTCACAAAAAAATGGTGGAGCAAGCTAGTTGCTTCACTTCCTTTAAAAATATTTTAGTTGTTTAATGTTGCTGATTTTTGCAGCTAAGCTAATGGCAGTTTTGCTCAGAAGTTTGGGGTTTTTTTTCAGTACCTTATTTCCATCTGTAAGGCTCTGATCTTTAAATGTTAACTAGAAAAAAAAGAACAACACTTGGAAAGCTTTATACTTCATATGAACTCTTTAATTTTACATTTTGTATTTCTGGTTTTAGGATGGTCTTGTTAAAGCCGACATGGAGAAGCTGACTTTCTATGCAGTTTCTGCACCAGAGAAGCTGGATCGAATTGGGGCTTATCTGGCAGAGAGACTGACCAGGGATGTGGTCAGACATCGCTATGGGTAAGGAGAGAAGACACAGCATTAAAAATAGATGCTAACAAGTCATGGAATTTCATCATGTTTGTTCTGATCTAGTCTGGAAGGCAAGACAGCCCCTTTGTGGTCAGTTAATCTTGTCTGGCTGCCAGGTGCCCATCCAGCTGCTCCCACTCCTCCTGCTCAGCCAGATGGAGAAATGGAAAGCTCATGGGTTGAGATAAGGACAGGGAGATCACTCAGTTCCATCATGGGGAAAAAGAGACTTAACTTGGGGAGGATTGATTTAATTATTGCCAATTAAAGACAGAGTAGGATAGTGAGAAATGAAAGCAAAGCTTAAAAACATCTTTCTTCCTGCCCTCTTTCCTCCCAGGCTCAACTGGTGGGGTGGTCTTGGAGATGGCTGGAGCTGGCTGTGTCTGTCATGGGGGCAGCTCCTGGTTTCTCAGAGAAACCACCTCCACGGCCCCTTGCTGCTAAAATCTGGCTATGTAAGCCTAATACACCCTTGAATGTCAGTCAGGTTATAGGGAAATCACTGTCTTTCTTTTGAGCCTTTTTGGCTAATTCAAATATTTAAGTGAGAAATACTAAGTCTAAGAAGTGGCAGGAACTGGTGAAGAAAGGCAACATCCATCACAAAGACCATAATTTCTTGGCCTTCATGACATCAGAAGCTGTTTTTATAACTTTATTGAGTGGCCAACAATACCATACTTCCCTCCCTCCTACACCACCCCCGCTCCCCCAAAAAAAAAGAAAAAAAGAAAGAAAATATTGTAGGAAATAGCCCTAAGTGTCATTTTTATACAGTGAGAAATGTGCCTTCCATTTTTTCTTTTTTATTTTTTGTGGTAAGATCCTAAATTGAACTAATTGAGTTAATGATAAATGCAATATGTCTTTATGTGAGTCTCTCTAATTAATTTTCAGTTATGTTTTAATTGCCATGGAGGCACTGGACCAACTTCTAATGGCTTGCCATTCTCAAAGCATAAAACCATTTGTGGAAAGTTTCCTTCATATGGTGGCCAAGCTTCTGGAATCAGGCGAACCAAAGCTGCAAGTCCTTGGGACTAATTCTGTGAGTAAGCTCAGATGCTAAATCAAATCAGAGTAAATATTTGCTTGGGAAAGTAGTTTGAGAAGTCTTAAAGGATCTGCCAGTTGACGTGAACTGAAAGATTCTGTCTGTAACAGGATGTATCCTTTGGGTCTAAACACTGAGCAGATACCAGCTGGAGGCAGATAAACTGTTTCCTTTCAGTGTCCCAAATTCTTTTGATGTCTGGGTTCATTGCCTCCGAAAATAACTCCTGGAAGGAACAGGAAAGCTGTTCTGTGAGTTCATATTTTGAGTCTTTAAGCAGTCCTCCTGGAGCCAATATATAGGTAAGACAGAGTTTTGTTTTCTGGCAACTTCAGCTACGTGGAAGGTGTCTCGGTTTTGAAAGACAGGTGTCTATTGAGGAAGGCAGAAGCCCCCTTTGGATTGAGAATATAACTCCCTCCCCTCCGAATTATTATAATTTTGAAATTAAGGGGCTTTCAGGCCAGGATATGAGGAATAGGAATAACAGTTCTTTACTAATATATATATATATATAGCAAGGCAAACAAAACAACAACAACTATGACAGTAACAGCAACCAGAACAGAACCCAGTGACCCCTTCCCGGCTGTCAGACCCTGTCCCCTTGGGTGCAGTGACGCTCACGGCCGGCAGGGGCGTTGGCGGCTCCCGGCGAGCAGGGCGGGTGCGATGGTTCCCCCGCGGCTGCAGGGGGCGCTCCGGAGCGAGCTCGGGGAGCACACGGCAGTAGTGGACACGAGCCGGGAAGGAATGGGAGAAA